>WBMV01006615.1:8312-136697 GCA_013396655.1 Campylorhamphus procurvoides | reverse complement strand
TTTAATTTTCTTTTTTTAAATGAAGATGGGTCTTTCCATGACCTGCCTTCATCATCAGTGAGACCAACCTTTCCAGGCTCCCCTTAGTGTTCATTGAGGGGAGGAAAATACTTTTCAAGGGGAGATTTTGAGCAGAAGGCTTATCCTGGTGCTGACTCCCTGTCCATTTCACAAATCTAAGGAAAGTTTGCTGTTACACACCCAGCTTGGAGGTGATGTGAGTGTATCTTGGGCTATCAAGCTCGAATTATTTCTGTGGCTCTTGGCTGAAATGGCACTTCAGAAATACTGGAAGGACTGCAGAAAGATCAGAAGGAAGAGTGGAGTGACATGAGAGTTCAAAAGTGGTGATGCACTATTATTGCCCCACATGGAAATGCCACTCCAGGCTGGTTCCAGTGCCCTGGAAGTTTCTTCCTACTGCTTTCCTTTCATGTTGGGTACTTGTTTTGAAGCAAAAGGCTTTTTGACTTTCCATCTTAATTCTGATTACAGAATTAGCTGTGGTGCTGGATGGTGTCGAATTCATAGTATTTATAATTTGGTTTCTCAGACCAGCTGTCTGCTCAACACAAAGGATGTTGAGGCTCAGCTGTCCTAAATGCTGTGCTTCCCAAGTCACGCTCTGGGAACCAGAATTAATAAAAACTCTTTGGGAGGTAGAACAGGAATCTGAGTGCGTCGAAAACGGAATGCTGAGATCGAGAAAATTATTACTCTGGCATATTAATTTTTAATGGGCTGTCTTTCTAATAATGTTTCATCTATCAAATAAATGATAAGCATATCCCAAGTGACTTGCAGGATATTCCCAGAAATGTACAAGCATAATTCCAATGCCTATATATTTTAATGAACTAATTACAAATTAATTATACCAATTATGCATAATCAATAGTATTTCTACTTTGTTCTGTGTTTTCTTTTGTCTGTCTTTAGGGATTTAAAGGCTTCAAACAGAGCCACCTTCTTTTTTTAATAACATTTGTGCACACTTTCCTAAAATTTTGAGGTGCCATTGGAGAAATAGTTCTCTCCTTTGGTATATCAGGACTGTATTTATATAGGATATTCTTCATCTTCCTGTGGTTGCTGTATANGAGGTGCCATTGGAGAAATAGTTCATCTTCCTGTGGTCACTGTATAGAAAAAAAAAGCCTTTCCCCCCTTTGCATGTCCCAATTTGCAGTTATGTGGTAGAAATTTAAGATGTTTGAAAACTGCTCTGCTCTGCAAGGTCAAGGGGAGGGAGGTGGATGGAGAGGCTGATCCTGTGTATTCTTGAAATGATGAGTTTTACTGGTTGTTTTAATTCCAATGTGATGGATTATTTAAATAAGAAACACAAACGAGGTCTTAAGATGAAATCTTCTGTGTATTCTTCTATTGTCATCGCTGTGTTGGGATCTTGTCAGATCTTTTAGGCCAAGTTTTTCTTGATGGTTCTTGGATGGGAAGCCTGCAGGAGGCTTCTGGCCATGAAAAAGGTGTGCTGTTCAGTCTTGTGGCCAACTTCTCCATGAAGTAATATACTCTACCTCCCTTAATTTCCTTGTAATTTCATTTGGAGGAGTTGCTCTCCCTTTCACCTCCTAACTAACTTTTATGTAGTGTTGCTGGCACAGTTGGTGGCACATTTTGATGGTGAATGAAGAACCCAGGAGTGCTTTGGGATCTTCTGAGATGCAGCAGGCTGTGGTCAGTGTATTTATGGTTCTTTGTCAGTAGGCCTGAAAGCATCCAGCTCAAGAGTAACTTTGTCTAGCCTGGAATTAATCACAGAATGGTTTGGGTTGGAAGGGACTTGAATGCTCATCCAGTTCCAATCCCCTGCCGTGGGCAGGGACACCTTCCACTAGACCAGGTTGCTCCAAGCCCAATCCAACCTCCTTAGCCAGTCAAGAGCTAAGCTGTTGTTATTGAGACCAATCCCTTTCTCTTAGAAATTAAAAGATTTGTCAGCAGGTTAAAATAGAGGAGAAATGCTGTCTAAATGTCATGGTGATCCCAGAGCATTAGAGCAAGAGGAAAGAAAAATCCCACCAGATGCAAACTTCCAGAGAAAAAGAGGGGAATCACAGGAGTATGGAAGGTCCTTTGAGCCCTGAAATACTGTTTATCAAAGAACATGCACTGCAGGCCAACAGATTCTGTCAGTAATGTTTTACAGGAATATTGGAAAAACCACAGGTAGCTGAATTGCAGATTTCTCGAGGCAGTATTGACCAGAAGGTAACTTGAATGGTCTGATGAGCTTTTATCAAATTAAACAAAAAGCTGAATGGACTTTATGTGGGGCTTAATTTACTGTGCTTTGAAGTCGGAGTCTTATTAAACCAGCTGCTTTAGAGTCTGTGATACTGCAGAGAGTGAGGGTTGGGACAGGGAGGTTTGACATTCTCCACAGCTCTTAGGAATGACTGTGAGATGATGTTTCTCCCTGTCTGTGCTGAAAGGTGAGTCCCCAGTGCCCAGGTGCTTTGGCACTGTACCCAGCTGCCCTGTAGGAGCTCATGGACTCACCTGTTCCAAGGGGTCCATGGATGCAGGAAGAGGCATTTCAGCATTCCATGAGCTTCATGTTACCCAGAGCTGAAGAAGCAGCACAGGGTGTGCTTGCCTTGCTCTGCCTGGGTCAGTGTTCCAGGGGTTTTACTGTAGTCTAGCAATAAAACCCCCACAGCCGCCTTGTCCCTGGGCTTCACTTTATTATCAGTAGCAGTTTTTTCTTACTGTTGAACTAAAGTCTTTTTTGCTGCACATTCAGCAGGTTATGTTTTGTCCTGCTCCCAGGGAGCATGGGAAACAATTGTTTTCTCTTTTCTAACCAAATCACTGTATAGTCATTCACGGCAGGAAGTGAAGCAATTTAAGTGTCTCCAAATATCTTTCCTCTTTTCTTTATGCCCCAAACAAACAGGCTCCAGATGTAGAGTTACAAAAAGGCAAACTGACTTCTTATTTGTAGAAGGTGGCATTCAACTAGATTATATTTTATTTTTTTCCCTTTTCTTGGTCTGTTCAGCAGTGGGATGCAGGCTGGAATGCTTTGACACATTGCTGGCTAAACGTTTGCCCTCTTGTGATAATTTGAGCTTTGTCTGTCTTGTGATAAGTTTGTTATGAACAAAGAAGCATATTCACATCTTTGTTAAGCACATTTTCACCTGATCATGTGATGGGAACCTGTGGCTTACTGGCAAAAGCTGCACAGCTGTATTAAAAAGCAGTTTTACAATGGCTATCAGCTTGGTACTGGGAAAACTGATAAAGGCAGCTTTTCTCCCATCTCTACAACCCATCCACATTCATTAACATCAAAGTTCTGTAAGCCTCAGTACCAACTGTGTTGGTACTCATCTCACGGAGGATTTGCTTCTCTCCCCCTATGGGAAAGTTCTACATCCTTTAAATCATATTAAGCTGCTTCATGTGTAAAATAATTCTTAATAGTGTGTCATGAATTGAATTCAATGTAGCTTTTTGAAAAATTCTCTTGGAGTTCAGCTTAAATACTAAACTTTTCAGGACTGAAGAGCCAGTGTGAATGCAATTGAGCACATTCCTGGTAAAGTTTCTAGGGTGTTCTTGATTAGGGGTTTCCAAAACCTCAGTGCAGCAGTACAAGTCAAGTGCATTGGGAGACCAGAGAGCACTTTAATAAGGAATCAAAGAGACTCTATCTCTGCTGTGAGGTACAGACAGATACACAGGAATAGCTTGCTGAGGTACAGAGGAGCTGGAGAAATTGGAGGCAGGAAGTCACCTTTAGGCCTTGGGTATTCCCTGACACTGGGCTTGGGAGGGTCGTCAGTCTGACTCTGATTCTGTGAGATTCCTTCCTAACTTCTCAGAGTCATTTAGGTTGGAAAAGCCCTCTCAAGTTCATCAAGTCCAACTGTTCCCCCAGCACTGCCAAGGCCACCACTGACCAGGTCCCCAGGTGCCACATCCACACAGCTTTGAAATCCCTTTTCTCCAGGCTGATCCCCACCAGCTCCCTCAGCCCCTCCTGCTGCTCCAGCCCCTTCCCCAGCTCCGTTCCCTTCCCTGGACACACTCCAGCCCCTCAATGTTCCTCTTGGATTGGAGACTCCAGAACTGCCCCCAGGATTCATGGTGTGGCCTCAGCAGTGCCCAGCACAGGGCATGGTCACTTCCCTGGTCCTGTGGCCACGCTGTTGGCACAAACCAGGCCCTCTTGGCCATCCAAGCTGTGCACAGCCAGTTTCTCCAGGAGAATGGTGTGGGAAGCAGTGTCAAAGGCTTTGCTAAAGTCTCCCTAGACAACATCTGCAGCCTTTCCCTCACTCACTAAGCAGGTGTCCTGGTTTTGGCTGGGATAGGGTTAATTTTCCTCCTGGTAGCTGGTGCCGTGCTGTGTTTTGGATTCAGCCTGAGAATAATGTTGATAAGGCAGTGATGTTTGAATTGTTGCTAAGTAGCGATTACTCCAAGTCAAGGACTTCTCAGTTTCCCATGCTCTGCCAGTGAGGAGGTGCACAAGAAGCCAGGACAGTTGATCCAAAGGGGTGTCCATACCATGGAATGTCATGCTCAGTATATAAATGGGGGGAGTTGGCCAGGAGGGACATGTTGATACTCAGGGACTGGCTGGGCATTGGCCAGTGGATGGGGAGCAGTTGGATTGTGCATCATTGGTTTTTCTCAGGTTTTATTCCTCTCTGTCTTAATTCCCTTTATATTTATTAGTATTGTTATTACCTTTATTTGTTCTTACCTCAACCATGGGTTATCCCAGCCAAAACTAGGGTAGCATGAGATGAGGTTGGACAAGCAGGACCTGCCTTTCCCAAACCTGTGCTGGCTGGGCCTGATGCCCAGGTTATCCTCTGTGTGCCCTGTGGTGGCACTCAGGCTGATCTGCTCCATGACCATCCTGGCAGCAAGGTCAGTCTGACAAGCCTGTAATTCCCTGGATGCTCCTTCCAGCTCTTTTGTAGATGGGTGTCACATTAGCCAGCTTCCAGTCAGCTGGGACCTCCCCTGTTAGCCAGGCTGATAAATGATGGAAAGTGGCTCCATGAGCTCTTCCATCAGTGACCTCAGTCCCCTGGGGTGGATCCCATCCAGCCCCAGGGACTTGTGAGTGTCTGAGGGGTGTGGCAATCACTGACCATTTTCCCTTGGATTACGGGCACCTCACTCTGCTCCCCACCCCTGTCTTCCTTCTTAGGGAATAACTGGTCTTAAGTTATTGAAGTCTGAGGCAAAGAAGGCACTAAGTAACTCAGAATTATCTTCATTCTGTGTCACTACATTTCCTCCCACATCCAGTAAAGGACAGAGATTCTCCTTAGCCCTTGTAGAGCAAATTCTAGGAGCATCCTTCCTGTCCTTTGTGAACTGCAGCAGCTCTGGACAATACCTGACTTTGCAGAGAAACCAGAGCATTACTGAGAACATCTGTTTTTCTTTGCTTTGTCACATATCCTTGATATAAATGCTGAGCAGTATTATTATTATTAACCTTTAGAAATGTTTTCCCTGTTCCCCCAAATTCTCCAGTCTGGTTGTTCTTTTTTCATTTCCTGCTAGAAAGAATAGCTTTTAATAAAAACAAAAAACCCCAAACCAAAGAAATTCATTATTATTCCACAGATGTCTTCTGCCTGTGAGAGAAGGCGAGAATTTAAAGGGACAAAACTGTAGCTAGGTTTTTTTGTGAACCACTTGGTAAGTCTCAGCAAGGGTAAGATGATGTAGATGAGACCAGAGGAAGCTGTGCTAGGCCAAGCTTAGCTGCGCTAAGGTGTGTCAGTGGGCATGTGGAGGTGATGGAGCCATGGGCATGTTAAAGCTCAGCCCAGACAGCTCCAAATCTGTTCTGCACTGAGGAGATTGGAGTTGTATGTTCCTGCTGATGGATAAGCAGGAAGTATCCCGAAAACTCATGGAAGTTATGAGGTATTTTGTTTTCTTAATACCTCACCCTTCTGGAGGATGCTGCTCCCCAAATCCAAGTAGTTTTGTAGCACTTGGAGTGTTTCTGTCTGTTCTCACTGCTTTTCCCAATAGCCTTAAAATTCTCTGTGACCTTTTTGCCTATCCTTCTATCAACTCTACCATCCATACTGTTCCCCATCCCTGGAAGTGTTCCAGGCCAAGTTGGATGGAGCTCTGAGCAACCCAGAGAGGAAAATGACCCTGCCCAAAGCGGGGATGTTTGAACTGGGTGACCTTTAAGGTCTATTCCGACCCAAACCATTCTGTAATTCTTTGGGCCAAGTCACTCTTTGCAGACACTTGTTGCAAAAAAACACCCTGTTCTGTCCTCACTTTTCTTTTGCAGCTTTTCCTGCAGCCAGTCTTCCATAATTCACATGTTTGCTGTTTGTGAAGCAAGGTCTCCACGCAGAGGAGAGCCCTGGTTGGTGTGAAAACACAGCCTGTGCTTGCCCAGGCTGTTCACAGTGTGGAGCCCAGCACACCTCACTGTGGGAAGTCCCTGCGTGGATTTTTACTTCAGGAATTCTTTGAATCCAAAAGCTGCTCAAACCCCCAACCTGTGTTAAGACCCACTGAGTGCAGGCTGTGTAGGTGATACCATTTACACTTTTTCCCTTGGCTCCTTGGTAATTTTTTCTTCATTCCCACACATCTCTCTCCCCTCTTTATCTCATCACACAGTGGCTTTCCTCCACTTCCTTATGAGTTCAGGGATTTTTTTCTTATCTCTATGGCTTTTCCCTGTAGTCAGCACTCAGAATGTTTTTTCTGGAGCTGGAAAGTCTGAAAGTCTAAGATATTAAGAGAGCCTAATGAATGTAATCCCTGTGACTTTAGCTCTGTTCAGAGCAAATATGAAAGGCGGATAAAACCTCAGGCTGATTGAGAAGTTTGATAAATTAAAAGATAGCGACACGCACCTGAGTCCACTGCACGGTGACACTCTGAGAACTCACACAGTCAGTGCCTACCTTTGATCTTTTTGTTTGAGAACAGCAGCAGTGTGTAAGATCTTTTCCTTTTGATCATTCCCTGGTGGGGGCACTTTGGTCCCAGCTCTGCTGTTGTCCCTGTCTCCCAGCAGAAGGGCAGGGACTGTGCTGTGCTTCCCAGCTCTGCCAGACCCACGCGGGCTTGAGTCATCGCTGACCACCGTGTTCCTTCTTGCTGGAGAAGGCTGATATGATTTCAGATCCCAGATGATGAAAGCCTGGTGTGGGAAACCCATTGTGCCACCTCCTCCTCTTATTTTGCTGTTCTCCCTCCTCCTTTGGGTGGGGCTCGTGTGTGTTTTGTTTCTGGGGTTTTTCTTTCTTTCCCTGTGAATTCCTGTTTCTTTGCTGACGTTTCCCACAACAGAAGTTCTGATTAATGCCGGCTGCACTCTAGAGCTTCTGAAATCCATTCTGAAATCTCTCACTGCAGATCAATAAATAGTTATGTTTTATTTCCAGTGCTCTGCCTTACATCACAGCAAAGTCCAGCGTTCCTCCTTGAATGCTACTTTGTGTTTAAGTTTGTGTTGCTTCAGCACATCAGCCTGTAGTTTATTTCCTTGGTAGAGCCAGAGGCTGTGCCTTGTGTAATCTGCTTCCTGAGCAGTCCTGCTGACTGCAATCTAATACTGGTGGAAGAGGCAGAAACAGGTCTGAAACACTTCGAATTTCACTCTGATGCAGTGAAAAAACTCCAAAAACTAGTTGAGCACTTTCTCAGGGATGTTTTTCCAGGCTTTGGAGTACCTTTGGCTGTTCCTACAGCCAACTCCTGTAAACATGCTGGAGTGAATGAGCAGAAGATTTGGACCTTGAGTCTCAATCCTAAATTGAGGCTACCTTAGGGAGGGAGTCAGACCTCACTCACAGCTGGTTCTCTCTCTTCCCTGTCTGTTGGAAGGTGCTTGGTGCTTTGAAGAGTCTTCAGGGTGCTTATCAGTCTTGACTCTTGCATTCCGTGGGCATTGTTAGTGCTGCTGTGGAGGGTGGCCCTGCAAGGGGAGCAACTGGCACTTCACAAAATGAGAGCGTGGATGAGTATTTTGGGTAATTTCACAACCCTGAGCATACAGGTACATTACTCATGTGCAGTTTTACCTTTGTTCTACATAATGGTTACACAAACAGAAAGTGCTTTTGGGTCTTTTCGTTGTTGACAAGTGTATTTTCCTGGTACAGCATCAACAGTGTTGTGTCTAAGAGTCTTCCAGTCTGGTATCTTGTTCACTGAGGAGTTTTAAATATGGATATGTATGTTAGACCTGGAAGTGGTCCCATGCAAAATGTAATGAAGCTGAGTTGCTCTGACCTCTGAGCTCCAACGTGCTTGTTTTGGCTCTCTCACAAAAACCTGCAGTATACAAATTGGCACTTGTAAAAATGNAAAAAGTTTCAAACTGTTTCTTTTGGGATCCTTGGCCACGCTATTTTGGATGTGTGTTTTTGTGGCAGCAGGCAGTTTGTTGCTTGAAGAAACCTGAAATATTCTAGGAAGTCAGGCTAGCTGGATTTAGATCTTAAGCAGTGCCAAAACTAATATAGCCTGTAACTAAGTGAGAGTGACTTTGCACAGGGAATGTCAGTCACCCGCTGCTTTGTCTTTCATTTTCATACGAGCCTTTCAAAAAGGAAAACACAAATGAGAACGTGGAAGCTGCTCCCATCCGATGGAGTTGCTGCCTGGGCCGGGCTGCTCCTCATCCTCAGCCTCGTGAGGGTCTGCTGGGACCAGGGGCTGGACAGGTGGGGATGGACTTGGAGCATGGAATGCCTGCGGTGGTGGGAGCTGGGCTGGCCTGGAGTGCCCTCTCTTGGCTGCTGCACACCTCACATTTTGGAAAGGACAGGAGTCGGTCTGGTTTATCATTTCAGTTTTCCAGGGTGATGGACAAGAGGAAAGCTGTGTTGGTTTTGTCCCCAGATTTGCTTCCTAAGGCCCTCTGAAAGCTGAGCCTGGTGCCCATGGCAATGGGATCACTTGAAGCCACAATAAAGTTACAGCTCCAGCATTGCACGTAGGACTCTCTTAACTTGCTGCTCCTGGGACTCTTAACATTTTAGCAGAGCTCAGGTTTTTAAGAGACCTCATACTGCTCCAAATCCAGGGATCCCAGAGGCAGCAACTGCAGTGGCCCCTGCTTGACTCTCCACTGCTAAATGAATCCAGAACAAATGAGGCTCTGAAAAGAAGAAGAAAAATTTGACACCTGGACTCCAGGAAACATTTGTGGATTTAGATGAGGAGCTTTAAGGGGGGAAGGGAAAAACCTATGGTTCAACATAGTTAAATATATGGTGTGCTAAGTATTAATAAATTGTGACTATTTTAAACAAATGCATATACTCCATGGCTGGCTCGGGCACAAAGGGAAAGACATCAGCTACAAAATCCAAGTTCTTCAAAGGGTTACCTGAAGGCCAGTGTCCTGGGCTGCTGCTGCATGGCCGGGGGCAGCTTGCAGTGTTTACACAAGTGGCAAACTTTTCTACATGTAATTCTTTTCTGTAAAAAAAAGTTTGTGTCAGTGTTTGAGAGTTAAGGGAGGTTGTCTCCTCACAGCCTCGCTTTGCAGTCCAATTCCTTTCCTCATTGCTCGTGAATGATTTGTTTGTGTGAAGAATCCTGCAGTAAAGGGAAAAGTTCCTCTTTAAGTGTAGCAAGCCCAGTTTAGGATGATTTTAGAGATGGTTTCCACTCAGTGATTCTATTATTCATGTCCATTTCATGATGACCAAATTGCATGGGGCTGTCCAGTGCACTCACCCTCTGCTCTAATGCAGTCAGGTAATAATTTCTTGAATTACTGACCTTGAGTCCCTTCTGTATCCCGAGGACCATTACAGCAACATCTCAGTTCTGGGTTTGCACAGGGAGTTTCTCCCCAGCCTGGAAACTTCATCCAAGAAAATGAGCCTTTCACTTTGAAGCAGAGAGTGAAATCTGGTCCTGACTGCTAGTGACTAAAAATCACTTATTATCTGCCTTCATGTGAGCCAAGTAAAATGAGTCTAGAGCCTCAGGGTGGGTGTGCAGTCACAGCCAGTGCTGTTCAGTAACTTGGAATGGTTTTAGCTGGTCTGTTAACATGGAGACAGCCCCAAAATCACAGTGTGGGAGTGAACTTGCCTTTTAACTGTACTAACTGTATACAAACTATACCTTTTGCAGTTAGTATAGAAGGGAAGAGTCTGTTTTTCATCCTGCTGCTGGCACTGCTTTCTTTCAAAAACAAGACAGCAACCCACATGGCCCAGTTGCACTCCTCGTTTAGAAAATGTGAATGTGATGTTTGCTGGCTTGTTCTTTAGGGTGGTCTTGAGTGTAAATCATAATGCAAGATACCCAAAAACCCCCAGTGTTCCTTTGGTTTTGATAAGGAAAGCACAGTGCAATCCACAGCTGCAGTAGAATATTAAATGCTGGTGACTGTACACATGATTATGCCTTGATATTTGGTAGGTCTGTGTCTTCTTGTGCAGTTTTTGTTGCATTTCTCGTGGCAATTGCATCGTGATTCAGTGACTGGGATCAGACTCAGGGTTTACAGCACTGCTGGTGTGGCTGCCTTAGCTCTCCCTGTGCAGTTCATCCTGCTCTTCTCTCCCTGTGCAACAGCTCCCTCTGCTTGAAATCAGCAGTGGAATTGCAGCCCCTGTTTTCTCTTCGCCTGGACAGCAGTTTTGAATATGGGCCCCTTTTTTAGGAAGATTTCTGGTGCTGCTCTTCATGAAGCAATTCCAGTGTGTGTTGTGAAGCAGCAAAAAGAACCACATTGTCCTCAAAACTCCACTGCATAAGTAGCTGTTTCTTTGCAGGAGTTCTCCTCATTTTTATCATGAGGATTAAAGCTGGTTGGAGCACTTTTTTCAGCTAAATTATCTCTTAACAAAACATGATGATTTACTGAGCAAAAATGTTTTTGTTTCAGTGATAAGTCAAAACAGAACTGTTTCTCATCAGAAATGCAGTAGTTAGGCCACTGACCTTGAATATCTGCATAGAAAAAGCTAATGGTGAGATTCCCGTGTCCCACCTAAATGGTTCACATTTGGAACCCAAAAAAAGGGCAGCTTTGGATCAAAGAGAGGGAGGATTAACCCTGGTTCTCCCCCATCCTCAGCCAGCCCCGTAATTGCTGGGCCAGTCATTCACTCCCAGAACTTTTGTCAGCTTATCTGCATGGGTAAGGGGGGGAGTGCTGGGTTTGGTTTGTTCATTTTTTTTATCAATATAGCTAAGCCAGCAAAAGCCATATTATAAAAGCTGTTGTGTCAGGAGAGGTGTAGCTTTGCTGAGAGAGCACTCACCCATTTAGGGAACCAGCATAAACCTTCCTTGCCACGGCAAGATGAGCCCATGATAGGAAAACTTGCTGGTTTAGTTCTGTAGCAAAGCTTTGCTAATGTGAGCAGTGCCTTGCTTGCTGGAAAATGGCTGTGTTGACACGATTCTGGCTCTGCAGGGATGGCCAGAAGGTTATTTTTACTCTGCATTGGAGCAAACCCCAAAGCTTAAACCACCTCAGAAGTCTGTGTTTGTTCCATGGTTGTTGAGCTGGTTGAGCAAAGGGCACAGCAGGAACTTTTAATTTTCACAATTCAACAGTGTAAGCAAAACCTTTTTTTTTTTTTCCCCCCTTTACATTTTGGAATCTCTTTGGATTCTTCTGAACTTCCTGCATTTTGCTTCTCTTCTAAAAAAAATATTCCCAACTGGCTGCAGAGCGTGGCTCTCCTGCTGTTGGAAACACAAGGAATCCTTCCCGTGGGCACCGAGTGTGGCACGTTTGGGCACGGACAGGCGGGCAAATGGAGCTCCTTGGCACAGGCTCAGGAGGCAGAACACAGGGAGGATGCTGGGCTTGATTACCAAGACATGATGCTCATAAAGAAGCTGCTTGTGTGCAGCGTGGGTACCCAGGGTTGGGGAAGATTGTAAAATAGCAGGATTAAGCAGTCGAATAGGAGAGTTATTGCTAATGTGTATTTGCTTGAATCCAGCTTCAGCTGAACTCTCGTTTCAGCCTTTTACAGATATTGCCTCATATGTTTGCACATACCTTAAAAAACATGTGCCCTTGGAAAGCAGTGCACAGTCATATAAAAATAAAAGAGTTTAGAAAGCATTCCTGTTTTCAAATTAACACTGAGGTGTTGAATTCATGGTGGTCTTTGTGATTTGAATTTTGCCCCCCTTTTTTATCCCTCCCCTGCCCTGAGTAAGATGCAAGTCCTGAGGGAGAAATAGTCCATGATTATGCATTTGGAAACCCAGTGCATGCAAGGAGAATTTCTGACCTTTATGAGCCCTTAGCAAGGGGGACAGAGGCTGATTGTAATCTTAAAAAAAACAAGTGAGGAAATAGAAATTAAAAAACCCCATAAATTTCTTTTGTGCATCTTTCTGCCATTATATAATAATTCATAATTTCACTGGCTCGAGGATAATTTTTTAAATGGCTGAATGTGTGATAGAAATGGTGCAGGACACAAAGCAAAGGCTAATTCTGGGGGAATATTAAGTGAAGTATCTTTACATCAGTTTATAGTCTCTTCAATGTGTATAATATTTTCTGCTTCACATTCTCTGTATCCACCACTACAATGTTCCTTGTCTTCAGTAATAACCTTAGTTACTCTTCTCTTGCTGTCTCCTGTTCCCTGTTAAGGAAGCTTCATGGGTGGAGAAAATGTCTTTTCTAAGTTGTTGTGTGGAGCTGACAAAGCAGAAACGCTGCAGTCACCCAGCAGATACAACCCTTTATTTCTTGAACGTTTCGGGGGTTTGTTTTGCCTTCCTATTTTTAATTACATTTCTGATTTTGCACCCGTGTCTTTTGCCATCAGCTTTGCTGCTCTGAAGCCCTCTGGTGACGTGCAGGATGGTTATTTTCCATGACATTAGCTCGTCCCAGGCTGGATGGAGCCTTGTGGAAGGGTGCCAGTGTTGTTGTTCTATTTGCAGGTTGGCCTGGCCGTGCCTGTGTGTGGAAGGAGAGGGCAGGCAGGGTATCAGTCACCTTTCAGATCTCAAAATTTCTTAATGGATTAGGCAAGTGATGGAATATCTTTCTCTTTGTGGACTGTGAGCCTTGGCAGTGTTGGCAGACTGTCCTTTTTGAACGTCTCAGCAGGCTTGAGTTCTGTAGCATTAAACGATGAACGTGCTTGAGTGCTCTTTACGTACTCCAAATAAACATCATCTTCCAAGGCTTTCACTTGGGGTTTTTTTTGATTATTTTTCTTTTCCCCCCAGGATCCCTTGGATCCAACAAGAACAGCCATTGTGATCAGCTCCTTGGTGGCAGGTGGAGTAGCTGAGCGGGGTGGGGAGCTCTTGCCCGGTGACCGCTTGGTCTTCGTCAATGAGAAATATTTGGACAGCGCCACTTTGGCAGAGGCAGTGGAAGTGTTGAAATCTGTGCCCCCAGGTACAGTTTCTCTTGGAATCTGCAAGCCTTTGGTGGTAAGGACTGATTTTTACTTTTTTTCCCCCCTTATTTGATCCTATGATGTGTAAACTAGGCTGTTTTATTTGTGGGGAGAAGTATTATGTGCATTTGGAAACAACTAAGTTGCTGTGTGTGTGCCTTGATGAGTCCAGAAATCCTGGCAAATGGGCAGCTCAGTGTCCATAAGGTCTGACTGGCAAACCAACATCCTCAGGTTCCTCCTTAAACAACGTCCACGTGGAATGAGGAGACATGTCTGGGCAGACCCCTGTGCACTATGCATAAGGTGTAACGTGGTTCAGGCAACCCAGCAAATCACTTAAATATGTGCTGAAGCCCATTTCACTCTAAGACACTGCTAAGTGCTTGCTTGAGCTCCACTGACATCAAAGAAACTTAATCTGTTTGAAGTCAGGACTGTAAATTCAAGCAGAATTTCCTTTTTCTAGAAGCAGGGCTTTGGAACAGGCTGTAGTTTACTGGAGAAGGCAGCACTATTGTTCATCAAGGGCACCCAGGCAAAATTAATTAAAGCCCCAGCTAATAGAAAGTGCTTGTGATTCAAAGTGGGAGAAGAGTGGTGAAATAGCAACGGAGGGAGGCTGTTAAATATATTCTTTCCCTTTCTAAAAAGTGATGCTTCATTGTTCATATCCTTATTCCAAAATATTTCTATTTTTTTAGCATCTCTGGATTATTTTTAGTGTATCTGAACCAGTATCTTCAAAAAATAAAAGCTGTTGTCTTCATCTTCTCAATTTGTATAATTCTGTAACTTTTCCTGTCTCTTTTCTAATGGTTGATTTTCCCTCCACCTTTTAAGTTATTGAAAAAGGTTGGAATTTTTTTGCTGTTTTTCTGACTCATCATTTGGATTGCCTTCCTTAGGGAGAAAGCAGAGAGGAGGAGAACATGCTCAGTGAGGATACCAGCAGCATTAAAACCAGCCCTGGGTCTCCAGAACCAGTAGATAACACTAATTTCTCAATAATACTTGAAGCACCACAGGTATTTGGTTATTTTTTCTTGTTCACTTTAAGTTTATACAGACAGGAAATTGTATTTGAAAGAAAAAAAGTATTTTCTTGAGATAAGACTGAAGTATTGGATAGACTTCAGGCTGGATTCCCTCTGAAAAGCAGCAAAGTGTGTTGTGAACAGGGAGCACTCACCAATGCAGTTCCCAGACTGCCTTATCAAATTTATTATGTCATTAAAATACCTTGGGCTACCTTGGATATGAAATTGGAATGCTGTGTTGTTATTACTCATAAGTAGTGGGTTCAGCTTTGCAAAGGAAGGAAGGCATGGAACCAGAATGCTTTTAATTATCGTGAAGCAAACCAAAAAGGTAGTTCAGAGTATAAGTCACGCTTGAAATGCCTCCTTCTTTATAGCCTTCCCATGTTCTCTGGAGTGATTTCTCTGCTCTCCTCCTCAATTCTCCTCTTTCTCATTCTCTGAGAAATGATTCTGTTTGTTGTGGGAGGATGTGGCACTGAAGATAGTGAGAAACTCAGATCCTGGGCTAACAGGCAGTAATACTGCAATGCTCACCAGTGCAGGGTTACAGAGGTGTGGATGTATTTTCATTTTCAGCTGTTCTCGAGTGCTTTGCAAAATTCACACTGGAAAATACACTCTTTTTAGACCAGCAAAGACAGTGCAAGGATCATCCAGAACTGCAACACAGGAAGAAAAATAAATTCTAGATTTTTTTGTAGCTAAACATATTTACCTGTCTCTGGATGAAAATATGTTTTAATGCTGAAATGGCAGATTAGAACCCCCAAAGGAAGCAGTATTGTGGGGCAGATGTAGGCACCCTATGAAGAAATTAACCTGGGTAATGGTAAATGGTATTTACTGATTTTCATGATGTAAAATGGAGTTTATTGTTTTCTGGGTGCACAGGAAGGGTTCCTGGCAGAGAATTAGCCTTCTTCCAGCTCGGATTGTTTCACTGCTTCCTAAATCAAACTAAGACTATGAAGTATTTTTAAAGAAAGTATTTCTTGTTCAAGTCCTGCTTACCACAGAAACTGGAACGATTAATTGTGCAAAATACCCACCGAGGTGTTTGGTTGCATTTTGTTTTACCTCATGTATGACAGCATTGGTAGGAGCTGAAATTCCCATCCATTTATTATCTTACCTGCTCACATGAGAGCCAAGAACGATATGTCACGATGGCTCCCACTCTGACGTGCTGACAAAGCTGAATTTCACCCAAAGAGAAATTTATAAAAAAGGAACTTGGAGATTTTATTTGCTGCCACAGAAGGCTTTGTGTGGTGTTTGCAGCATTCCCTGTGCCATTTGGGAGCGTCTGGTGCTGCAGTGCAGCAGTCAGGGCTGATCCAGAGCTGCTGGAGCAGTGACACAAACTGTGTGTGGCTCTGAGCTCAGGCAGTGCTGGCCTGTAGGGATGGAGGTGCTGGAAGGGTGGGGAGGATGATGCTGAGGAAGATGCTGCAGGAGGGAAGGGAAACAAAATGGGATAAAGATGGAGAGGGTTAGAATCTCTCCAGCCTGGGTTTTGTGAGGTGGAGCTACACAGGTCAAATAGATTAAAAGAATGTTTCATACTTATGAAAAATGTGCTAATTTCTAGATTGCTGATGTTCTACTTTTGTGCCAGCTGGTATTGACTGCCTTGTTTCCTTGTTCTCTTGCCTCTCTTGTTTTCCCTCCAGCCTCTCACTTGAATTCTGCAAACATTTTGGCAGTGTCTGGGGGTTTTACTTCTGTGTTTGTACAAATGTAAAACACAGGGTTTGACACTGAAGGTCAGAAGTGGTGCAGTACCTTGGGGAGTCTGGGAAGGGGCAGGAAGCAGAAAGAAAAACATCTTGAGTGAGGAGCCCTGAATCTCTAGATTGTTTTCAGAGTTTCAGGGTTTGGTGCCTTGAAGATGACTTTGGGGTTTCTTCAGGCTCTGTGGCCTGACAAAAGGAGGTAAAACCTCTCTGTGTGTAGCAAACTTCTGGTTCCAGTGCAAGGCCTGAAGTCTGTGGTGCCTGAGCCAAGGAATAGCCCCCCATTCCATTTGGGAGAAACAGGGAGCACTGGAAATTGGGGAGGCACGTGCCAAATCCCAGAAAAAGAGCTGCTGAGCTAGATCTCTCACAGTGGGTCTTGGGACCTTTTCCCTTGGCTTGTTCTCTTCTGGTTTGGGTTTGTTGCTCTGTGGTTTCAATTCAGTAGAAAGGTGAGCACTGTTGTCTTGAAAACAGGGAGGGCATTAGATAATGGTCTTTTTAGATCCTTTTTTTTGAGTGTGTGGGTCATCCATTTCCCCTCTGACCCAGGTTAAATATTGTATGGAATAGCCAAGGTGAGAACAAAGGAATATACTGGTTTTCGTTGGGGGTGTTGTGTTTTTTGTTGTTTTTTTTTTAATTTGCTGGTATTGTTGCATAAGCAAACTCTTAGGCAGCTTTTTATTTAGCTGATGATATCGAAGAAATGTACATAAAGCATGTAAGTCTGAAGGACAGAGAGAGATACTTTAACTGGATTTATATATACTTTTTCCTATAGTTTTTTTTTGTGTTAATTAGTAATTTTTATCCTCTCACTTGAGTGCAGATTGATTTTTCTGAAAAATGGCTGCAGCAATAGCTAAGCTGTGCAACTTAAATTTCCTTATATTAAAAAAAAAATTCACTGCACTGTCTACTTTTTGTGTTAAAATCATAAGTCAGAGAGTCTGTTTTCTTTTAGGAAATGCAAAAAGTAGATTTTCACTTTAAAAATCAGGATGTGCTTTTAAAATGGGCAAAAGATAAAACATAGTTTTAAAGGAGTTAGGAAGAAACATAATGTCAAATCTATCTATATCACTTAAATGTCCCTTGCAGGGTTTCAGAGATGAAACACCCTTTAAAGAAGAACTTGTTGATGAGCCACGTTTGGAGTTGGGAAGGTCATTTCAGCTTTCTCAGAATGATGATGATGAGGATGAGAAGGAGTCCTGGGAGATGTGTGAATTCCTGAAACCCAGGACAGAAGACCTGGGGGAAGAACGAGAAATGCTGGTGGATGAGGAGTATGAAGAAGATCCAGACTTGCTGAAATACAAAACATCCTGTGGACAGAAAGGAACTTCAGACAGGAACCTCAACACAGAGCAATGGGCAAAGCAACTGGAGAGTGCTGAAATACAGGACTTAAGATCCAGTGGTAATTTAAGTCCTGAACAGTCCCTGGAATATCCATTCAGTAAAGATCCAATGGTAAGGAATGCTGTGCTGCTCTCAGTGCTTTACCCAGACCTCAGGGCAAACTCCAGACCTAAACCCTGTTTAATTTAATGACTTGGGTACCCCTAACATAAACCTTTTGTACCTTTTGGAAGGCTCTTTTGGTTACTTATTGTCTGTATGTTTAACTACTGGAATAAGATACATGATTGGTGTATTTACAGACATCCTGAACTTGTCCTGCTTTCCCATCTCTGATTTAAGGGCTTTTTGGTTTTTTTGGAATTTGTTCTACTCTGGTGCATGTCAGTAACAGCAGAATGTCACTCCTTGGTTTTAATAGTCCAGGGGCTTCACTGAAAGGAGCTCCCTCCTTTCCTCATTACTTTTTATCCAGTTCAGTTCCTTGAGCCCCATGATAGTGCAGCTGAGCAAGAATGATATGGTAGAGGCACTTGTAACAAGGATACTGGTGGATAAAGGAGCAGGAGGAGACAGGGCTTCAGGTAAATTGCAGAGCTCCCATTTATATGTCCTTCTCAAGTATTCTGAGAGTTATTTTTGCCTTCTGAGTCTTTGTTCATTCCCTTACCAAACCGAAAAGTGGTAATATCAGTCTCCCATGCACCAGCTTGTGAGGTGTGTGCTTTTGTATGAAAAAAACTGGAGTGGAAAAGGATTTGACATCACAGCCACAGAGAAATTCAGATTTTCTTTGCTCTAAACAGGCTAAAATGCTGCTTTTACTGACAGTTTTACACCAGAGTGCATAATATTAAATGTATACATTTGTTACTTATAAACAACAAAGGAGCAAGAGTAAAGAACTTTTTTCCTGAATTGCAGGTAAGTAGGAGGATCCAGTTGCTTTATATTGCAATTGCATGTAACATTTTTCATGCCTCTTCTTAATACAGAGCATAAATGAGCAGTTAGTATTTAAGTGAGCAGTTAGTATTACATAGTTATCTGAATAAATATGAATGTAGCTGAGAAAAATTTGTATGTTTGCTGTAAAATTAATGTTCCTGTCAAATACCTCTGTGTAAGTTAATACCATTTCTTTCCAACTTTAATTACTTCTCTCCTCCTCTGTGAAGTGTGAAGAAAATGCTACTGGAAGGTCCCTCTTTCCTGGAACCACAGCACACAGGGGCTACCAAAAAGATAAATTTGATACTGAAACTACTCAGTCAGAAGCAAAAAACTACACTGATTTAGGTTTGTAAGAAGCTTTTTCTCTATCTTATTATTTCATATATACAAAGTTAAAATTTTATACCAAAACAAATTCTTTCTAATGATACAATATTTAAATGAAGATTTTTGCAGGCTCAGCACAGTTTGGCTTTAAATAGGTTTTAGCTTTATATAAGCTTTCTATATTCAGCTTTATAAATAGGTTTCAGCTTTATAAGCTTGCTTCCTCCTCCAAATATGGGCAGGTTTATGTTAGAAGTTAGGAAGAAAGTCTTTAATCAGAGGGTGGCACAGGTTGCCCAGAGAAGTGTCCAAGGCCAGGTTGGACAGAGCTTGGAACAACCTGGGCTAGTGGAAGGTGTCCCTGCCCATGGAATGAAATGATCTTTAAGGTCCCCTCCAATCCAAACCATTCCATGATTCCATAATCCTTACCCACAGTTGTCACAAATGATACTGAAACTGGCTGCAGTGTTGTCCTGCCTGTGGAAATCACTTTATTCTGTGTAGCTGCTGTCCCCAGTAGGACTCTGTGCATGAGGGAAACAGCTCCTGCCTCTAACCTCTGTCAGGAGTTTGTCTCAGTCACTTCTGATTGCTAACTGTGTGCATTTTGCACTTAAAAGACCTGACAAGAAAGTGGCAGGATCTGAAGGTGACTTTACCTCAGCCAAAAATTTGCAAGTGGACTCTACTATAGTAGATGATTGCCCCATATCTTGGTTTTGCAATCTGTGCTCAAGAGCAGAGTTTCTCCTTGTCAAATGTATGGTTAGAATTGGGTAGATCATCAGGGAAATAAATTTATCAGCCTGTCTGAAGCAACACTCCCTGGCTGGGAGGAAGGAGCTTGGGCTGTTTCCTGTCTTTGGCAGCTGCCCCTTGTGCAGCAAACACTGTGTGTGAGCTGCAGGGACAGGGTGGGGCTCTGGTGATCCAATTGATGGTGATGCTTCTGTCACCAAAATGACAGCAGTCTTCCCCAGCATGATGGGATCCTGTGCTTTGCCCTGCTCAAATGATGGATTCACTGTCCCCAAGCCTGTGTTTTGTGAGGGCATTTGACATGTCAGTTGTACCTAAGAATGTCTCAGTTCCACAGAGGTCTGGTATTTCCTGTTATTACTTGGCTGTATGTACATCAGAAGCAAGGTGCTATAAAAAAGTGGTTAGTGTGGTTTGAATTGCCTTCAAAAATAAATGTTCTCTATCTCTAAGCCTCCTGATCATCACACAACACCCACATTTCATAGAATTACAGAATCCTACAATGGTTTGGGTTAAAAGGAACCTTCAAGCCCATCTCTTTATACCCCCAAAAATAGGCAGGGACACCTTCCACTGGGCCATGTTGCTCCAAGCCCTGTCCAACCTGGTCTTGAGCACCTTTGGGACCTGGTGAGCCAAGGGGTTTCTTTCCAAGGGTGATAAGTGATCAATGCAGAGACAAAGGAAGTAAAAATTCACATCCACCCCTTCTCCTCTTCAGGGACAAAGCTTCGGATGGACTCTGAAGGGCCTGAACTTGCTGTTGATTTGGAAGCTACTGAAAAGGAAGAGCTAAAAGGAGAGAATGATGTTTTCTCCAAGAACCTGGGATCTGGGAGAGTAACCACCTTGGCTCGGCCTAGAACAGCATCATGCAGGTGTGGAGAAATATTTCAGGTTCTGAAAGACTTTCAGTTCATGATCCTAACTGTCTTGCTTTCCTTACCTGACTCATCCTTAAAGGCTGTGTGAGATGCTAAGGTACATTGATGGCCAGTTCTATGACTTTTTCCCAAGGAGCTGAAATTTGCCTTAAAGCCTTAAAACTTCTCATGTTTCCTTCCCTGAGTCCTGGGCAGAAAGGTGTGAATGGCTCTGGCACCTCCTTCCCTTACTCCATGGGGAGAGGAGTATGGATGTGTCCTGGAGGAGAGGGATGTAGCCTTTACAGCAGCATTGGTTTCCCCTTAGCTGCTTCTCATGGCTCTGTCTTGGGTTTTCTTCCCATTGTTCTTCCTTTAGGGAAGAGCAGTTCTGCAGGAAATTTTAGTCCTGCCAGTGGTGCTGAAATACCTGGAGCTGGCACTGGTTGTAGATATTTGCCATATCTATCCAGTGTCCCAGTCTTTCCCCAGCAGTTTTGGGTGAGTGGGTAGTGGAGCTTTTGGAGCCTGCTGATTGCAGTCCTTAATACTTCCCTAATTCATCTGTAAAGCAGCTCAGCAATAAGGTGAGGGGATTATAATGGAGGTTTGGAACACACGGGATCTGTTCTCCCAGTTGCATCATGATTTGCTTTCTGGTCAGCTAGGCTGAGGGCATGTTTATAGCCCTCTCTAAGCATCACAGCATATTTATCAGAAAGTAAATGTTAATTGCTTTTAGAGTCATTTCAAATGAGTAAATGCAGTGCAGATTTGTATATCACAGAGCAGCTTATAAATTTGCTCTGCCCATCATGTTTATTTCTGGAGCATTCCTGAAGTACATTTAAACCTAAATACAAAAATTCCTGTCTAGTCTGTTGACTCTGTACATTTGGTTTAAACTGGACAGTGTGAGAAGGTGTTGCTGTCTCGCTGCCAGATACAAAATATGTAAGGAATTGTGACCTGGCATGGGTGATACCTCTTTTCTTTTTTATTCCTCCCTTCCCTCTGCCCCAAATTAGTGAATTACCTGAGAGAGAAGAAGGAGAAGGAGAAGAAACTCCAAACTTCAGCCACTGGGGACCACCACGGACGTATGTTCATATAATTACATTATTCCTCCCCTTTTACCTTATGCCTTTTTTTTCTGTGAGCCCCATTTGTTCTTGTTGGGTTTTTTTCTCCCCTCCTCTGCCAGTAACTTTAGGGTACTTGTGTACCTTGGGCTTTCCTAGATGCAGTGAATTTCTAACAGATGTCCAAAGGAATTATGCCTTCTATTTATACAGCTGACTTGGGAAAGCTTGGCTGGTTCACGTTGTGGATGACCTACAAGCTCTTGCTCATTTAATAACTATTAGGTGTGAACAATGCACATAGTGCTGCTGTCTCCCTTGCCACGGGGTCCCTGCTAAACTTCATGGCACAATTCCAGAGTGCCTGGCCAACTTTTAGCCACATCCTTGTTGTATTGTTAACATTTTTAGGTGAATTGTTTTTAAGGTCCTAAGTAAAATATGATCAGAAAGTTCCTGCTTAGGCTGATGAATACAGGCAACGTTCAGCAAGTTGTATGAAACACTTTATTATTTGTCTAGGGTGCCACTTGCAGGGCTTCCCATTTCCAGACAATTTGCTCAAGCTGAAAGAGGATGAGTGTTTACTTGAAGATCTGACTTTCTCTGAAATAAAAGCCTCTGCCCACTGGGCCTGGGTTGGCAGCAGAATTTTGTTCTTTTTGTGGGGTGAAATCTGCTCAGGGTAAAAACTCTGTTGAGAGCATTCTTAGACTTCTGACTTTATCTCTTTATTAAATCTCCTTGAAAAACCAGGAGCTTAGATTTATTTCAAGCTTTGCATTTATAGTTTAAATAAACTGTTTGAAGCTGTTAAACCACCACACACATTTTTTTCAGTGTTGAGATCTTTCGAGACCCTCACGTGTCTCTTGGAATCAGCATTGTTGGTGGACAAACTGTCATAAAGCGCCTGAAGAATGGAGAAGAACTTAAAGGGATCTTTATCAAACAAGTTTTGGAAGACAGCCCAGCAGGAAGAACAAGGGCTTTAAAAACTGGAGATAAAATACTTGAGGTAAATGGAGATAAACCTACCTTTTTAGTCTAAGAAATGAAGATTGACTCAAACAGCTCTGGGAGGAGAGGGAGACAAAATGCTGCCACCACTTCAGGAAGTATTGACAACACCGTGTTTTGAAAACCAAAAGAAACCTCTGGTGGTGTCTTTTCTTTCTTTTAAGGTCTGACTGTGGAGCTCTTTTAACATTCTTCTCTGTGTTTAAGAAAAGATGTCTGAGGGGGAAATAAAGAAAATGGGAGTGCCCTCTCCCCTTATAAATGAGCAATAAGTCATAGCATGCCTATAAATGTAATTTTAATATATACAAGAACATGGGCTCTTCATATTTAAATATGGGCTGTTACTTTGTGTGTGTGGATTTAGAGTAGCTCACTGATTAACCACTCTTTGGGGTAAATCCCTGCTTCTGGCAGGTGCTGGGGGGCAGGTGTAATTCCTGCCTCTCACCTCTGACCCTACCTTGATTTTTTTATTCATTTTTCTCAAATTAATACTTCTGAGTCTGAGTTCCCAAGCTGATAATGTTGCTCAGGGTTTAGTTTACAAACAGGTAAAATCTGAAAGAGAGACATTCCACCTAACATTATTTAACACTCTGACAATCTTATTCCTTGTGTTTTGATCTGGAAGAATTCTTTTGGGAAACGCACAACCATCTTTTAAATGATGAATACTGAGTAACACACATTTCCTTAAGCCATCATGGAATCACACTTCACAAATAATTTCTCCTGGCTGTTTCTGATACCTTCCTCAGATACACTAATCTTCTGCAAGTGTGTGTGACCTCTTGGAATGACTCTGTACCTACTAAAAATAAACCCTGTTTGGTAGGTTTCTGGGATAGACCTCCAAAATGCCACCCACGAGGAAGCCGTCGAAGCCATCAAGAACGCAGGAAATCCTGTTGTGTTTGTGGTTCAGGGTCTGGCTAATGTACCCAAAGTAAGTTTATTCCTATTTCTGTTCCCAAACTTAACAAATGTGTAGTGCACATCTAATTTGAAACCTGGCTCAACTCCTTTCAGCAAGTTCCATCCATTTTTGTCTCCGAGGATGGATCCTTTCAGTCAGTTACAGAGCAGCTGATTGATTGGTGACTTGGCTGGCCTGATTTGAAATCTCATTTATCTGATTTACATCGAGTAGATGTGAATCTGTTGACTGGCTGTTAATTCAGCTCTCCCACCTGTGTAATAAGAGTCTGGTCCCTATGTATTTTAGTTTGTCCATATTTCATAATTAAAAATATACTGTTATCCAGAAAAACGTAAGTATAATTAAAATTAGGCAGATTCACACTATCAGCTCCGTGTTAAATGTGTCACCAAAAGGGCCTGAAGGAGTTATTTGGGAGCAAGTTAATTTCCAAGGGATTTTAGATGTCTCCTCAACTTTGAGGTCAAGGCAAGAAACTTTTAAAAACCTTAGTAAGAACAGGCATGCAATTCTCCCTGCCTTGAAGTACAGACAGAAAATCCAAACTTTTGTGTGCTTCTGGTGTAATCTGAGAAGTTAATTGGGAATTTTGGTAGATATTGGGGCTAAATATCAACCAGTGAGCAGTAGGAAAAAAGTAATTTAATTCAATAAATTCAGTAAAAGAATATAATTTAAAGACTGCACTGCAATGCCCTTCTACATGGGCACAATGAAGAGTGCACTGGGTAGCTTTGTTGTTGGCATGAACTAATTTTGGATGTTGGTTTTGCAGTTCTGATGCTCTTTCTAATGTAAGATACATTGCTTTTCAGGTGGTTTCTCCCTCCCAGCCTAAAGGAATCAAAGTCAGCAAAGAGCAGGATGCAGACAAAGAAAATAAGAGTGATAAGGTATTTATTCCATTCAATGCTATACCCAACTTTTACTAAATCAAATGGTATAATAGCATGTATTCTAACTCTATTATGAGCTTCCTCTGAAGTCTGAAATTAAATTTGAAGTGTTTTGTTGAAATATCTTTGATTCTCTGAATTTTTGCCAGATTTCTGCCAAATGCAAGGCAGGTTTCTGACAAGTGTTCTGTGGGTGTCTGCTGGGTGCTGAAACCCTGTACTTAGCACAGCTCCTCACTGTCATCTCTCTCAAGTACCTGCTTTGCTCCATGTGGAGGCAAATTGATTCCCTTTGTTCAGCAGAACCAGAGAAATAGCAACATGTACACAAATAATATCCTTAATGTGAGGCTGGCTGAAGTTCAGTAAAATCCTGTTAGAGGGTAATTAAATCCACCCAGTCTCCTGCATTTCCCAGGGCTGTGTAAAACAAGGAAATGACCGAGGGATCTGTCCCTGCTCAGCTAATGGGGAAGCAGTTGCTGCTCAGTCACTTCCAAATAACTTCACAGCAGTTTTAAAAGAGGAAAAGTCTGTTTGGTATAAAACTGTGCATTTGTTTTCATGGCTGCAGTAAGGGAAAAAAAATAGTTTCTTGTTCCCAGCCATATCACTCTCATGGCCTTGGTGTTTTCCTGTGGGAATTGCCCTGACTGAGGAGTGGAGGTCAGTGCTTTAAGAGTGTCAGAACTGGAGGAGCAGAGACAGAATTAATGCAGACACTAAGTTTTGCCTGGTGCAGTTTAACATGCCAGCTACAAATAAGATGAACTTTTCATTTGATCCTACTCAGCACTCTGGTGTTGGGTACCTGAAAAGACCCTCTTGCCACCAAAATTTTTCCTTTCACGTACAGAGGCTACAAGGCTCAGTTTTTCCAAAAAAAAAAAAAAAATCAAGAAGAGTGTTGAAGACATGCTTTCATGCCAGTGGATAATACTTCCAATGCAGCAGTTACAATCCCCTTTTCTTCTTTTTTTATCTATATTTCTAATCTCAAAAGCTCTCATCCTCTTGCAACGTGCTGCCTTTAATCTCCAGCACTCCGGTGTGTCGCGTTCTGCAGCGTTCCAAGGTTAAAGAGGGAGCCTCATCTTTTTCAAACCTTTTTCATCTCTTGGTGCCATAAACTGGTGGGTGGAATACAGAAGAGCTTCAGTGCATAAATATGTAGCTCCTTTTTAGCTTTGAACGTGGCTTCACAAAGCAATCGTACTGCGCTTCCGAAGGGCCATCTCCGAGTTGGAAGGAGTTGCTATTAGTGGATTATTAGTCCACACCCCCATGGGGAACAAGGGATGTTTCTAGTCCAGTCTTCAAAGTGTCACAAAAGAGTTTGGTTTGAAAGCAGCCACATCCAACTGCAAAATCTGCCTTTTCCTCTACGATGAATTAGCTTTTCAATCCTAAGGGTTTTCTCTGGTTTGTTGGTGTTTATCCTCCTGTGCTGATGTGTTTGTTTAGAAAGGATCATTCTAATTTTTATAAAACCACTTAAAACAATTGTGGACAAGCCAGATATTGACATTATTTTGCTGGTTGGCTGGGTGGAGTGTGCTTTTGCCTCTGTGTTAACACTACAACCTGGTGTAATGAAGTAGTCAGGTACAATTTATTCCTCTGGCTTTTCAGTGGGGCAGGAGGGACGAGAGAAACTGGTCCCTCTGAGCCTGGATAAGCTTGGGTGTCTCAAGTAATTTCACACAGACTTTCTAACAAATGTTTAAGGTCTTAAAAAGCCAAAGGGTCAACATTTAGACTATAAGTTATTACTAAATTACAGTGATAATAAAGTGACTCATTTGTCACGGGCAGCTGAAAGAAAGGCTGGAGGTTTTCCATCTTTACCTGCTCAGTAAAGTAGAACATGAACCATCTTGTGCTTCCTGGCTTTTCTGGATTTTGCACAGTTCTACCTGTGTTACCTTCAAGAAAAAAGTGGGAGGCACATTTAGTGTATTGTATACTTTTGGAAAACAGCCTGTGTTTCCAAGTGCTCTTGCTATGCACTTGGATTGAATTAATTTCATTTATTACTCTTTTTCTGTGTTCAGTGCAGCACTTTCCCGTTATGTTTCTTAAATGGATGAGCTGATAACTATCTTACCTCACCAGATTTTCCATGTAGCTTGCAGTGCAGCTTCCTAGATACACTACTCTGTATAAACTGAAGCTCAAGATTCTAAAAATCCATGTGCAGGTTCAGCTTTTGTTGCACCCAGTGAAAAACCCCTTACCCTGGGGTTGCTGTTTGGGTGTTGTGTCATATTTCCCAGCTGTAGAAGAAATTAATTAGGGGCATTCTGGATGCTCTAATGGAATCTGGTCCACGGTGTTCCCTTTCCAAAGTGCATCCTGCTATTAGGAGGGTTGCAAGGGATGCAGTTCAGCATCATTTAGTGAAATCACATTGCAAACTAAGGCAGGATCCAGTTCCTTGGGGCTATAAAACCAGTTGCTCAGCCCAAAAGTGCCTTCATTCGAGGCAGAGCCTGCTCCGTGTTCCTGCCATGCGCCGCTATATGCACCACTATAGGAGCTGCCTGTATTTATGTGAGGTAATAGAATTTTATTGTGAGATACCATTCCAAATCTTTATTAAATTTAAGCCAAAATATAGACGAACTGTGATGTTTAAATATTCATCTATGGACTGAGAGGATTGAGTTCTTATTTTATATTTAAAAGTTTGAGGTTTATCAGCACCAGACAGTTTTGTTATTGAGTCTGTAATGAGAAACAGGGTATAATTTAATTTTCATTTTTAACCCTTGATTAATGTCCACAGTTTCGTGTTTATGACAATACACAAGTACTTTGTCAACAAATAAATGTGCATGCACAATTGTGGTTTATTTTCATGTTTTTGGTGTTCAGTGTCACTTCTAGTTCTGTTTTCTTGCACGAAAAGCCTTTGCTGCAGAATTTAGCATCGTAATTAAGTGCTGTGTCTGTGCACGTACAATGACAATAGACAGTAGGACTTTTTTTGTGTGCAGGGAGGTTGCAAAACATGTAACTGTTTGTCTTTGAATCCATCAGAGAAAATATGGGGCTCCACCTCCCATGAAATTGCCACCTCCTTACCGAGCCCTTGAAAGGCTGCACGCAGAGGAAGCTGCCGTGGATGAAGGGGAGGATGAGGATGCTTGTGCAGAGGGTGAGTAGTGCCACAATCCCTCCATCAGATTGCATTTATTGGGCACAGCCAGGCTGTGATAAGCCTGTCTGCCACTGCTTGGTGTGTTTTGGGCAGCAGAGCTCAGTGTGGCTGCAGCATCCAATCCCTGAGCTGATCTGTGACTTAGATCATCTTCTCTTCCCAGCCAGGCTCCTTGAGCTCAGCTCTTCCCAGGAAACACAGGAAGGGCTCTGTTTATTTTCAGTCTAAAGCTGTCTAAGCCATGTCTCAGGCACTGCAGTGCAAGGCAGGTGTTATGTTTTGCTGTTGTAATTGCAGTGTTAATTGCACTAAGCAGCTCAAGAACCACTGGCACATAGTCCTTGTCCAGAAAGCCTGCAGTTGTCCCAGACAATGCTGGGCAAGCAACATATTGTCCTTTAGAAAGGAAAGTCTGCTGATTCATTGTTTTGTACTTCACTGAGAAAAGGACCCCTTTATATATATTTTTTTTTTGGTAGCACCTTTTATGGGAAAGGTTCTGCAATTGTCCCATTTTAGGGTTTTTATGACAGCATGGACTCTATGAAAGGGTAGGGACCTAAAGAGCAGTGTGACTTGAGAGCTTCTGGCAACACCACTTAGATTCCAGCATACTGCTCTGAGAGTTACAGCCTTAGATAAACAGAATATTATTATCCACAGCTTATCTTCCACTAAAATGTTTAGGAATACTAAAATTGCAGTTAGCAGCCCTAAATTACTTTCTTAAGTAAGTTACCTTTATTTTTTTATCTTACATTCTTTTGTATCCAGTGAGCATACAGGTGGGATGAGACCTTGAGCAACTTGGGACTCTATGATCTTTTGAGATCCCTTCTAACCCTTGTAACACTCTGTGATTCTCTGTGGGCTTTTGTTGGGGTTTGGTTTGGTTGGTCTTTTTTTGCTACAGTGATTTTTCTCATCATCTTTTGTCTTGGAGAGGTTTTTGTTTGCCTGGTTACGGGTCAGCCCAAGCAGAGAGATGTCTTTGTAGTTTTTGCCCTTGCACCAACCGTGGCTCCCACTGAGGGTGGAAGCCCCTAAGTTGGGGCCTGCTGGTGGGAAAGCTCTTCCTGCTGCTCTTGCTGATTTCCTTGGCAATGATGGGCCATTGAAGCCGAGATAATTAATGACTTTGGTTGGTTTGTCACTTTTAGGGCTGCTTTGGTGGAGACAGGAAGGATTTTGGAAGGTTGTTCTCATGGAAACAGTAATGGGGGCAGAGAAGGAGGGTGATCAGCTCTGCCTCTGGAGCTTTGAGGGAAAGCTGCAAGTTCTTGAACTGAGATGTTTCCAGAATGTCCCCTTACTGAGTTTGTCATCCCACTGGTTTGAGTTACAGCACACACAGTTACCTCAGGAAGGTTTTCCAGTGTTTTTGTGGGAATTGGTAGTGAGAAGGGCTGTTTGACTGCACACTCTGGGGGTGTTGGATTGAATTTATCTTGAGCTTTCAAACCAGCTCAGTAAACTCCAATTTTAACAAACTCATTTCAGCTTGTTATTAAAGTGGTAATTCCTGGTTAAAGGATATATGTGATAAGTGGGCTGACACCTGAGTTATCTAATTAGGATATGCCTCAATCCAGGAGCTTGCTAGAGCTCAGTTAAGACTTTGCTTAGAAATAATTTCTTATTCATGGGCTTGGTTATTTTTCAGCTGTTCTGCCATCCCTGACTGTATTGCCAGCTAAGTCTGAAAGCTCAAAAGGTAAAGCTACTTCTGATATTAAATTCATCAATCGTTCCAGACTTGGCAGCAGCACATGGATGTGTTCAGAGGAATCTCCTTTTCTCCCCTTTTTACTGGCTGAAAATGTCTTGCAGGAGCCATCTTTTCCATGAATCTTGGAAAACCATGCACGTGTTTCCCTTTTTATTCTTCCCCACCTCATTCTGTTCCTTTCAAATAAAAATACCCAAGCTAAGGAAGCTTAAACTAAGTTTATGCCTCAACCCTTGCAGTAAAAAGCAAGTTAGAAATGATCCAACTGTAGGTAATGACATTCAGCCTCTCAGCAGCTGGGGAATGGGCTTTTACAAAGTCCCTGTTCTGGATCACAAGGTTTTCTCTGGGAATTCCACTACAGGATTGCTTTTGTGAACTGTTTGATGTTAATAACTTCTGTCCTGATTCTTGAGCACCTTTCCCAGAAATCTCAACCCAGGCCAGCTCTTGTCTTTTTAACACTGTCCATTTGCATGTTCATACTGATCTGTTCCTTGCCCACTTACCCTGCTAATTCTACTGCTTTTGTAACCTTAACTAATAATAAGTGAACAGGTGAGGTAGATGTATTGTCTTCCTTATTTAGAAGATAAGGTATCTTAAAGGAAGGTTTGGTGTCAGGTGAATTCACATCATAATCTCTCTTTTCATTTGTTCCTGTCGTTCTTTCTCATAGCATGGAAGGCCTTGGAGGGCTTTTTGAGGTGGGGCAGCCACTGATGTGTCCTCTGGTTGTGCTGCTGTTGGCTTTTCTTTTTCAGCATTCTGCAGTGTCCCAAACCTGCTCATCACTTCCTTTCATACTCTAGAAATACCTTACTTGCTCCACTTGATGTTTTTTCACCTTGTTTGTCCCTTCTTTGAACCCCTCTCATCTTTGTCTCCACATCCTTCGTCACTCCCCAGGCTGAAAATGAAAGCAGAACATTTGTTAGTATTTCTGCCCTGCATAGAGAATTTTTCTTTCCTTCCTGTCCCATCCATACTGCCTCACAGTCTCCGTGTTTTGTCTGTTTTCTCCTTAAACTGGCTGAAAAACCTCTTGGTATTGATTTAATCTCCCCTGTGGGATCTAAATCCACTTGCCTTTTGGCGCCGTCCCCTTTTATTCCTGCTTTTCCACTACTGAAAGTGTAGCTTTCATTGCTGACTTGTTGGAACAAACAGGCATTTCTTGGAGATGTTTTCCCTTTTCAGGGGTTGTTTTTGCTCCCAAAAGGGTGAATCCTTGTTGGGAGTAGAACTGTGAGTTAGCTCTTGGTCTAGATAAAGACCAGACATGTCCTCCATGTCTGTGTGGTGTAAGGAGTTTAAAGTTCCAGGTGTTTTGGTTTTGTTTTTTTCAAATGTGACTTCTTGCACCCAAGCCCCTTAAGTTTCAGATCTGCTTCTCCTTTATATTTGTTTCATACCACCAGTACTTCCAGTATTATTTCCTAAGTTCTTAAAGAGTGTTTTTTAGACTTTGAAGGCAAGTTGAAAATAGTATTTCCTTTTGTTTTATTTCTTCTTCTAGTGATAGTGCCAAATCTTTGTCTGTATCCAGGTCCAACCTCGTGTGGCGTGGGTTTCGTTTTCTCTTTGCTTTGACTTTGCTGTTTTAGGGCTTTCAGTTCATGCTCCAAACCAGTTCTGTCCAACTTGCACCGTGTACATCCTGCAGCACAAGGAGCCTTCAAAATCCTCCCTCTTCCAGCCTTGAAAACATCACAATTACAACCCAGATTGGGAGTTTTTCCTTCACACACCTGTCCGTGGCAGAGGTTATTTTGGAGAAAGAGGGTTTTTTTTTAAGACTTCCCAAACCTTAAAACCATCAGGTTTTGAATAGGATTTTTTTTTTCCTTTTTAAATCAAAACAAGTAAAAGGAGGGGAGAACATACAAAGGAGCTATTTGTGCTTGGAGCAGCTGTGCTGTAAGTGCCTCAATAGGCACTGGTGTGTTTTCCTGCAGTGGGGGACGGCTGGAGGTGTGCACTGAGGATCTGCTAATGGACTAATGTGCACCCTGGTGTGGCTTATTGCTCTAATGAGGGCTTGGGAGGAAAAAGAAGCCGAGGAAATGGATGGGCAGAGTCGTTTGTAATGGAATATTTCGGAAGGTTTTCCTTGGGGGAACTCATAACTGTACAATTTAGATATACTTTTGTGACTGGGTTGCAGCAATCATAAATTAGATAGGAAAGAGCTTAAAAACCATCCTAAGGAAACTAAAAAGACAGCTGTTGAAATAACTTGGAATCCTCAGTTTCAGTTGCTGTTGTATTTTTAGTCAAATCTTTTGTCGGTTAGTTGACTGAGATCGATCTGGTTGGTTTCAAATAAGTTTCAAATCATAAAAATAGATAATAATAAAAAATTTGTGGAAGGTAGCTCAGATAATGGACTAAGCTACTGCTGTGCTCAGACTTCCTGTCTGCAAGGGTATTAAACTGTATCTAATAAGGGGATAATAATGCCCCCTTCCCTTTTTTTTCTCTCTAGATAATGTAGAAATCAATTGAGCTGTAAGAAAGCAGAGTGATTTATCCTCCTGAAATGCTTTTTGAGGTGGTTTCTCTACCAGAGCAAGAGGTTTTAAAACTTCTCCAGTATTTCAACTCTTCATTCTTCCATCTGAGGGTGGGCAGGCCCTGGCACAGGGTGCCCAGAGAAGCTGTGGCTGCCCCATCCCAAGGGGCAGGTTGGATGGGGCTTGGAGCACCCTGGGCCAGTGGAAGGTGTCCCTTGAGGAAGGTATGGCCAAACACATGGGGTGTGGAGAAACAGGAGCTCAGGAAGGGTCTGTGCCCTGCTCTGGGTGGGAATGGGAACACAATCATCGGCACGTTGGCAAAACACCACAGTTATTAACAAGTGACTAAATGAAAGCAAACCCACTCATAATATAGAATTCCTGGGGATCTTGTTACTTGGAGCCTGGTTTATTCAAAGTTGTGCTAAGATAAAGGAAAAGCAACCCTAAATTTTGCTTTGGTTTTGGGGGAGGATCACCAGAAAGTGTTCATCTTCAGTTGAGGCAGCTCGTGTAGCCAAACACTGCCTCTCCAATAGATGTCACTGCAATCAACAGCAAATAGGGATGATGTTCAGAAAGGGAAATGTAGCTTGGAAAAAAGGCTTCAAGAATGATGAAAATAAAATATTGAAAAAGTAGTAATTGCAGTATTTAATTTCCTTAAATATAGTAACAAGTGTATCTAATAGGGTGGATTTCCAAAGATCATGCAAGAGCCAGGATTAGACAAATCGAGCAGAGACTTTCATTTTTCAGCTCTGTGTTAATCTCTATTTAATGTGACTCTGGACTGCTAATCTTCTTTTCCCATTCTTGTTCTGACCCATAATTAGCTCCAAGACATAGGTTTTGTAACCAGCCCTAAAATCAGCTCCAGAACACGCTGGGCAGCCCCACGAGCTGCTGTGCCACATGAGGATGGATGAGGGAGTTGGTGGCTTTGTGGTTTGAGGATGTGGGTTAGTTTGGGGCTTTGCTCTTGGGCTGCTTTCTTTGCTCTGTCTGTGAATCACACGCACAGTTATCATCTGATGAAGTATTGCGAGAGGAAATTACATTTTTGATGAAGTAATAGTAAAATTGCAGCTGGGACTTCTTGTGGTTTTTACTGTGTGCTTGACATAATGCACTGAACAGATGGCTGTGTGTGTGCTGTGAGACATATTCTAAAGGAAGGACAATGAACTTTAAAAATGAACAAATTAATGGTATTAACGAAATAACTGAGTATTTTGAGTTGTTTTAAATGTAGCATTTGGAAGAGAGAATTAGTAAGGGCTTCCCGAAATGACTAAGTATGTTTATAAATTTAGAGAGAGATTTTATCTTTGCTTTTTTTAATTACTAAATGAAGGATTTTGAGGCTTTTCAGTGTTTCAGCTCAGCATTCATTGCGGGGAAACTACTATTGCTTGTTTAGGGTTTCAGCAAAACACAAGTTATGATGAAGTTTGAGCCTTTTGATGCTTATAATGACAGATTGGTTTTGTTTCCTGACATTAAACAAAAACAAACCAAGCAAACCCTATGCCATGAGCACACACAATGTGGGGAAACTGCACGATTTGCAGCGCTGGGAAATAGCGGATTTAATGAAGCCGTTTGACTAAGAGAAATTAATTTTTAACCCCTGCAGCTCGCAGGGAAAGGATGCTCAGAGAAATAACATGATTAACTGCTCCTGTGCCAGGCAGTGGGGCGTTAAGCACGGAGGTACCTGCAGCTCCCAGGGATATAAACACACGCTGGAGGTGACTCGTGTTTGGGGCTGGAGATGTCATTGGGATGCTGGCAGAGCGAGCCAGAGCACAAACAGCAGCTGAGAGCATCCGTGGGTCAGATGGGGGAAAGCAGGGAGCTGCTCTCCCTGCACACTTCCATAGGCAGCTCCCATCCGCTGGCAGATGTAACTGGGAGCTCGTGGGCAGCCTGAAATTAATATAATTGATGGCATCTCATAATAGAAACAGACAGACGGTTTGCCCTTAAGGAGAGAAAAATCTCAGGAAAATAGGCCCAAGGTCGTCAGAAGAAAGACAAGCCCTGAGTCTGTGTGTGATGAGGATTTGAGCTGCTTACAGCATTGAATGTTTGTCAGGAATGCAGATATCCTGAAGCACATGCTGGTACAGCAATGGTACAAGGGGGTTTCCCAGGTAAGGTTTCACATCTCTCTCTATATTGTGTTTGTGCCCAGCAAGTCATTTTTAAGTATTTTTAGTGATAATTTGGAACTAGTGAAGTGCAGGAGAGAGAAAATAACAGGAGAGATCTTTTTTTTTTTTCCCTCAGTTTGAAGCGTGGACATATAGCATGATTGGAATATTGAATGCATTTAAAATATTTTGGCTTCTGTTTGCTTTTAAATCATTGTTTCTGTGTATGTTAGTGCTCAGCATTCTTATATACAAAACTGATGTGAACATGCAGTGCTTAAAGTATAAGAATTCCCAGCATTAAATTTCTTGCTGTATAGAATAATCTACTCTTCCATAACTGTTATTGTAATGCAGAGACAGATGGCTGAATTTTCTTCACTTTGCTTGTTAAGAATGTGTTAGGTAAATGTTTTTAGACTAAAATAAAAAGCTGCTGGGAATCTAAACTGAATATTCAGCATTTTCATGGTAGAAGGAGGCAAAGCAAGAATAAAGCAATGTGATAGTAAACAAATGAGCTATTGGCAATGAAGGATAATCTAATCTTTAAATATTGCCTTAGATTGCATTTGTTCTTAGGTATGAGCTTTTCTCCCAGCACAAGCCAGGTATCCAGAGAATAGCACTGAGAGGCTCGGCATGAAATACCCTGATTTGATGTTAGAAGGTTATTACATTATTATTGTCTGAGCACAGTGCAGGTGGCTGGTGCTGGTTGGGAGCTTTGATCTTACTCAGGTGTTAGAGATAAGTGATTTCATCTAACTTACAGATAGAAGATAATGCCTGTGCTATAAATCTGTATACACAGGTACAAACTTGCTAAGAAAGGATAATACAAGTAGATCTTTATATTCAAGCACACTTAATACCACTGCAATGACTTGCAACTAAAAATATGTTAAAAGGATGTAAATATTGGGGTAAATAAATTAAAGGCAAACACCAGCTCATAAAAGATGGTTGTGTTTATATTCCTGACTAATAATCTGATTTTCAGATAGGAAGATATCTTTCATCATTACCATCGTAAATGATGTTACTCCACCGCACAGAGCAAAAAAAAAAAATCCAAAAGAAAACTCCACAGTGCCTCATGCCTTGCCCAGACTAGCACAGCATTGCTTCTAGTTAGCATACAGAGCAGATTATTTGCATAATAGCTCAGTTCCAAAATGGTCTGCTTGCTTTAAGCAGTAGCTGCTCCCAATATGCAGTGGAAGGAAGGCTCTAACAGAAGGGAAATACAAAAATGGTAAATGACAATAATTTTATCTTTACAGATATTACCTAGTTTTCCACAGTATTGCAGCAATTGAGGCAGCTGTCCAGAATCACTTCTTGAACTGTTTGAGGAAGTTGTAGTTATCTTTTGCTGCTCAGTCTGAAGACTTGATTCTCCCTTATTCAATGTAGTGACTTAGGGGCCGGCCATCAATTTGAGCAGGTGTGTAATTGCTCTTTATCAGGAGAGGTGGCATTTAAAGAGCAATTCAGAGTATTTATCTGTGTGTGCTGCCTGTACTGCACTGTGACAGACTAGTCAAAATTTGCTTTATGCCTTGTAGTGGCCACGTGTGTCTTGGAAACTGCTTGCAAGATAATGACATTAGGAAGGAAATCCATATACATAAATGCATATGTATTTGTGTGTAAAAACCAGCCATCTGCATCAGATAAACATCCCTATTTTATCAGCAAATTCAAAATACTTTTGCCATATTGGCATTAGTAGAGATGTGACAACTGGATAAAGGGCAGGTGGTTCTTTCTGCTACCCCAGAAGTAATAATGAGCCTCTTATAATCAGTATAATGAGTGCATGTCTGTTTGCTTCATCAGTGCTTGGAGGTCATGGCTTGTGCTTCTCTGTCTCTGCTTCCCCAGAAAGTTCATAGAAGAAATGTTACAGTTCTGAGGATGTGGAATCCTCATCCCTGGAAGTGTCCAAGGCCAGGTTGGATGGGGCTTGGAGCAACCTGGGCTAGTGGGAGGTGTCCCTACCCATGGCAGGGAGTGACACTGGATGGGCTTTGAGGCTTCAATCCAAACCATTCTGGAATTGAAGTTCCAGGAGCAGAGTTGATGTTGGCATCATATTCTGAGGTTGTGTTGAGAATGTAAGGGAGAAGGGGAACAAAATGGACTAATGGGGTCCATGAGTTGGAACACACAGCAGGAGAAAGGACAGGTGAGGGGGCTGTTTGGGGTCGTGGTCTGGGGGAAGGACCCTACTCTTCCTCATGTCTTTGTGCAGACAGGTCAGTACAGAGCCAGGAGCCACATGCCCTCCCAACAGCAGCATCTGAGTGAGCTAAATTTGGGAATTGCTGCTCAGGTGATGGGTGTTCTGCTGCACAGAGCTCCAGGTGCATTCCATACACTGTCTGAAGTCAGGAGTGGTAAACCTGGACCTTGTCATACCACTTTGTGATAGTTCTGTAGGTACCACATGCTTTTAACAGTTGGGTTTTCTGTTTGGGGTGGTTTTTCCAGTGCTTTAGGTAGTTTCAGAGTGGGTTTTGTGTCTGAACTGAAACCCAAGTGCATTAGTTATTACATATTTATAAATATTGATGTGTTTTTTCTGCTGTTTCAGAATTGTAGGCTTAAGTCAAATTTTTTAACCTGTGAATGTTAAACTTTTGTAGTATTTTGAACTCTATACCTCTATAGAGGTACAGACTTCCCACTCTGTAGTGGGAAGTCATCGTTTCCATGGTGTGATGGTCCTGGGATATTATGAGATATTTTACATAGGTTCCCATATTTGTTATGTGGTGTTACTTAAGAGCTGAACCACATGCCTAAATTGGGAGGAATTTGGCTGGAAATGCCAGAGGGGGTATGAAGGCACAAGGATTTGGCTCTTAATACAGTGCCTGTGAGAGCAGAGAGGGTTTGCACCCTCCAAATGGTTTCCAAAGGTATTGTGCTATTGAGTCTCCATCCCTCCAGGTGCTCTGGGAGTAAACAGCAAGAAGCAGCATTTGCTGGACCTTAAAACGACACTACAGTGTACCCTATACTTCTATAGTGTGTAATGGTCCTTATATTTGTCTGGCAAAGCTGTGGCTGTTCTCTAACACTGTCACTGGGGCCACTCAGCCACAGCAGAGCAGCTGGATCCCATGGAAGGAGGAGGGATGAGATTCCCTTAGTGCTGGAGGCCCCTGCTCCCTGTGCCAGGCTCACCTGCAACTTTGGAAATCTGGACATTTTTCTGCACTGAATTGTAAACCTCAATGCAAACTGTGCTCTAAACCAGAAAGTATTTTTTCCAAGTGTTTGGCAAAAAAAAATCTGCTTTAAACCCATAAGGTTTGGCTGTAATTGCCTCCATTTTGTAACCTGTTATCCTTCTTAGGGATATGACAGGTTATTTAAGGATTAATGCAGTATCACTTTGTTGTGCATCATTAATGGATTTAAATAGACAATGCTGTAATTTAACAGCAAGAGTTCAGTACACGATTGGGTTGTTAAAAGTGTAGGTGATGTGATTTCTAAAATACTGTTCATGTAGAAGATGTGATTCCTTAAATCCTGTTTTTCAAGGGCAGAAAGGCATTGAGTGCCCAGCCTGCCAGCGTGGTATGTAGTGAGGTATCACTGAAGGGCTGGGAGAAGAGTGGAAGGGATAAAAATGAGATGAGCCAGGGATGTGATGGATGAGAGAGCAAGTAGAGCTGCACGCAGGATGAGCACGGGCAGCTCGTGAGCGAGGGCCAGGACAAAGGTGGAAGGGGATTCTGTGAGGAATGGGGAGTTCAGCAAAGCCTTTGAGGGGCCACAAAACTGTGGCCATCCTTTGGTGTGTGCAGGAGGCCCGTTGTGGTGGTGTGAGTGGGCAGGACTCGCACAGTGTCGGGGCACTGCTTGGAAGGGCAGTGCCAGCAGCAGCTGCTGGGGGATGACTCCTGGCACCGGAGCAAGGCAAGGGGATCACCCTTCAGCATTCCTGGCTGGGGCTGTAGAGCAGCCAGTTGGTGCCTGTGCTGCAGCCTGTCCCCTGAAGTTGGTGCCTGTGCTGCAGCCTGTCCCCTGAGAGCCCTGTGCTGGCACAGCTCCTCCTCTGCCTTCCTGGCCCCTTTCTGGACTCGGAGCAGCCTCTTGGAGGGGAGGGCGGAGGGACCGGGTGGGCACCTCCAGCCAGGCTTGGGAAGGTTTTAATGAGGAGCTCTGTGAGTGCTGCAGCTAATGAAGCTGGACCCCTCCAGCTCTGGGTCTGCCTTTTGCCTGCCCTGGGTGTTGAGGAAGGTGTGAGCTGCCATTTAAGCTTTTCCTGTGGCTGCAGCAGTTCTGGGGCCTTTCTCTCCTGTGAATTCTTTGACGCTTTAATAAAGTGTGATCTCACACCGAAGCCTTTCCCCCAGTCTGGGCATTTATCGGGTTTCTCTCCTGCCTATTTTCATGAACCTTTTATGGTGCCTTGGAGACCCCTGGTCCACCATCAGATTTGCTTCCAGTTGGCCAGCAAGTTCAAAGGTTTGGGGGCAGCAGCTTGGGTTGCACAGGGGATGGTTGCATATGCTTTGTTCCTATAGAAAAACAGAGTAACATTATTAACCATATTAGAACTAAACTTAATTTATATTAGGAGATTAAAGTGTAACTAATAAACACTGGAGCATAACCCCAGGACTGCAGTTTGGGAAGACCTGGCATCTCTCTTCTGGTTGGTTGCCATCTGTTGGGTGTCTTGGTTGGCCATCTGTTGTAAGAGACACAGAGCATCTTGAGCCTTCTGGAGCACCACACCACAGTTTCCAGAGGTTAGATGGCCATGTAAATTTAAAAATAAAATAGAATTAAAAGCAGGATCCATGGAGTTCCAGCCTAGCCAAAAGGCAGTGTTTATGTCTGAAGAGTAAGTCATGGATGCATCTGAATCATCCCATTTGAAGGCTAAATTTTGTAAGAGGAAAAAAAAACTATCAGTTGAATATCAACTCAGAAGAATTACAGTAAAAATTACCATATCCCACTCTTATTTCTCCCTCAAGCCTTTATTTTTTTAACTTTCTCTTAGCTGATTTTCTTCTCCAGTTAGAGTGGAAAAAGTGAGTCTTATTTAATATAGTGAAGTTTATCCGTTTAGCTCTTCCTCCTGGATAAATCCTTGGAGATGGATTTCTTTTGCCAGAAGGAAAAAGAGAGAGTGCTTGACATATTGCAAGTCTCTGTTCACATGCATTATCAATTTCCTGATTATAATTGTGTTCATTTAAAAAAAATGCCCAAAGCTTAATGCATTAATATCTTTATTTCATTAAAGAGAAGCTATTTGTTGCCTAATAACGTATTTTGGTACTAAAAAAATTGGTTCAAATTCTCTGTTCACTTGTTTATGATAGAATTTTTCTTCCACAGAGAAATGAATGCCTTGCTTAGCACCTCTTATTTGAAGCAAAGGTGTCTGACCCTGGTACTTCTATTTTGTGAATCTTCTTTGTGGAAGAGAAAACGGGTCTGCCAGGCTGTGTCCTTTGCAGAGATTAAAAATAATCAGAATAGAACTTCTAGTACAAAATACTGTTTCATTTTATCAAACCTGTTGAGTGTCATGATGTCATAAATACAGCACAGACCAGATTAACTCCTTCAACAGACTCTCAAGGCAGCTGATTAAATGTGTAGCTTATTTAGGGAGAGTATGCAACTGGTTTGTGATTTCACAGTGATAGAAAATGGGGGCTGTGTGTGGGGAGGAGTTTTTATCCTTTCATCTCTCCAGGACTCCCCATCTCACCTGCTGGAAAAGGAAAATGGCACCTGGCTGTGTAAATGCAGGAGTTGCTCTCTGATATTTTCTGTGCTAGAAAAAAATGCTGTGTTTTTATTAGCATTGCCCAAGACAATTTAAAATTCTTCCTGAAACTCTTGCTTTCTCATTTTAAGAAGACACATTGAAGTTAATTCTTTATTTGCTTGCCCTTCTCTTTTGGAATAACAGCATTAATCAAAGAGTGTGTTTTCAGCCTGGAAGTTTGTGTTTTAGTTGTTTAGCTCTGTGAGAAGCGTTCACTTTGTCATCCTCTCAGAATGTTCTGCTGGAAAGGTTTTTCACTTTGGGGTGAAGAGCCTGGGCTCTGTGTGGAGCAGGTGAGGAGCAGGTTTGGGCTGTGCCAGCTGGACCAGGGGGGTGAGACCCCAAAACACAGAGAGGGGAGCTGCAGTTTTATTCTTGTGCAGTGTGGATGCACCAGATCTTGCTCCTAGCTCCAAATCTGCCTTGGGGAAGGGATCCTGTGGGTTGATGTTACCAGAGGTGGCCAGTAGTACTGTCTGAATCATGGGAGAGCCACTTAGGTCTCAGAAACCTCATCTGGAGATGGAGGAGTAGGTTTTTGTATCTTACTAGTTGTAGACCTTTCTTGAGCTTGAAGCCAACAGCTGCCCATGGTGGCTGTTCTGCATTTAATACTGTGATTAACACATCAGACACCACAGATGGAATAAACACACCAGAGCTGAAGAGACAGAAAAATCTAGGACAATAATTATTAGGTTTTTATTAACATAAGGGTCTTTAAAGTGTAATTATATCTGTTTTGTTCTAAGGCACAGAAATGTGCAGCAGTGCCAGGTGCTGCCCTCTTGCATTATTTCTCATTTTATTGTGTGCCAGTTGTTCTTCACTCTCACTTTTCATTTCACCCCAGCCCTCAAAGGCAAACAGTGACATTGGGGACCTTGGGTTTATACTGAAACAAACAAAGCCTGGTGGCTCAAGTACAATTTAGTAGCTCCAAATTAAGAAAAGTCATCAGATAGTTTGTGTTTGAGGAGCTGCAATCAGTGTGGTGGAAGACAAGCCAGGTATGAACCTAACAAATTATTGATAGCTGCTGAAATTTATAAAAAATGAGGAGATAAACAGTACTAAAGACATTGTGGGGCTGGTTAGGTCTGTTCTGTGAGTGAACTCGCTGTCACCTTATGTCCTTTAAAATCTGGACATGCATCGTTTTTAATATAATTCCGCTTTTTAATTTAAATTGGATTTGCAGCTCATTTAAATCAAACATTTTCTGCTTTTAACAGGCATTGTAAGTTTTAAAAGGCAGTCTGCATAAAGTTCCAAGCATACTCTGGCCTATTAGCATAATTTTCCTGAATAGTTTTTTCTTTTAAAGTATGTGTGCACCCCGAGAATTGAGAGAAATGTGCACCCAGCTCTGACTGTAGTAAAAACCAAGCCCTTGACTTTCACTCAGCAGCCCGAAACAAAGCCCTGTTCTCTCTCCAGCTCATTCAGTGGGAATGAAAACAGCTTATCAAACTCAAGCAACTTGTTAGAAGCTGAGAAAGGATATTTTTCTTTGCTGGGCTGTGAATAAAAACCCGGGAGTGTGAAGTTGAGAGTTGTCAGTGGGAAAATGCTGGAAGTGTTTGTGGCCGGGGTGTGATGGCAGAACCCCCTGCGAGGTCACTGCACAGCATCCCTCCCTAATGAGGTGTGTGTGACAGCCCAAGGACCTGGGGCAGAGTGGAAATCAGACCCTTCAGAAGTGGCTTGGAGCACCACAGACCCTCCCTTATCCACGCTGAGGGTAACAATGCTCCTGTGAAATATTCCAGTTTTAAAGGAAAACATTTGCAGTGAAAACGTTTGTCTTGTATTAATCATAATTGGCATGTTTGCACGCAGTAGTTTGGTTACAAAGCTGTTGCTTATGTTTTAATACATTCTCATCTCCATCCAAATACAAACAGTACATGTCGTTAGGAAAAATATAGAGTATAGAAGGAAAGTTGTTCACAATATCTGACATGTGACAGATGTATCATAAATTTTATATTTCCTTAAATATCTATTTATAATACTTGTATCCCCAGCGCTTTGCTAAAGGAACATGTAATGTATATACATTGCAAATAAATGTATTTTCATAGTAACCAACTAGTTACAATCAAGCTACTAAAGAGGATAAAAATTTATAATTAAGATCACCAGTGGATTAAATCACAACTGAAGCAGCTGATCATGATCAATGTGTTGTGGGACTTCTTGCTGCTAAGACTTGCACAGTGAGCATTTCCCTGGGCTTTGCAGTCCCAGAGGACTCATCCAACTGGTGAAAATTCTCCTGGAGACTTTCCATTAAGCATTTTCTGTAGATCTTTGGCTTCATCAATGGGGGTTGTGTTTGCTGGTCAAAAAAGTCTTTATTATTAAATGCAGAAGTCTTCCCATTTTCTCTAGTCCCCCTCTGGGTGGAGGAGGTTCAGGCTCTTATTGCAGGCTCTGAAGTTAATCAAATTAAATGAATCACTAAACAAGAACTGTCTCATCTCCTTCACTTCTGAGAGGTGTGGTCTGTGCTGCCTCTTACAGTCACTTCTCACAGGGCCCCTAAAAGTCTTCATTTGGTAACAAACTCTCACTTTCTGACAATAGCCTGACACAGTTCTCTTTAATTAGACTCTGTGCACAAAGATTCCAAGATAATGGCTGTGCCAGTCGCTTTGTGGGAACATCATTATTTAAAGATGAAACACTCCCAGATCAAGTTGCACTGTATTACTGTCAGGGGAGGAAGAATTTAAATGTTCACAATATTCATTTATTTGTGTTGAGACCAAGTGGAAAGGCAGTGGATTAGAATTCCCAGTATTCAGACACTCTTGCTCTTCCATCAAATGAACAAGGAGCTTTCAAATCCAAAGGTGGGGAGTGGATTATGGAGCCCAGCAAGGTGATCAGGGGCAAACCAGAAAACGTGGTCCTACCAGGGGCTGGGCTTGGATGATTCTTGTGGGTCCCTTCCAGCTCAGGGTGTGCTGTGATTCTGTGACTCTACCAGAAAGAGTAGGTTAGAAAAGAAATTTCTCTCCCAGTTGTGGGATATTTTACAAACCTGCCTCGTAAAAGGTGCCATTAGAACATCATCTGTGACAGCACCTGGGAATGTGATGTGAGTCTGTCATGCATCCTTATGGATCCCCATGCTTGGTGGGCACGTCAGTGCTGGGTGATGCCCAAAATTTCCTTGGGACTTTGCAGGTGGAAAGCAGCACTTTGTGATGTCCTTACACTGTTCCACATCCCGGAGAGCTGTGTTGGGGAAATCTCAGCAGAGCAGGAGCAAGGCTGTCCCCTGGGGAGGTGTGCCTGTGATAACTGAGCCTTATCTCCAGGCTGCCTGTGCCACCACCACCACCACACAGGCTGGGAAGCTCTGGAGACTGCAGAGGGCTTGGGTGACTTCAACTGCAGTGTCACAAATACACTGCAATAATTTACAGTAGGGTGTTTTTATGGGATGTGTCTCTTAAAAATGGAGTATGCAGCAGTTGTCTTGAGCTTACCCCATATTTTAAGGTTGTAATTGCTTGAAAATCCTTTCAGTTGAGCCTTCTGTGGGCCCAGACACAGCCATGATGTGTTGGATTTTTGCACATAGCTATTGGTATCCTCAGAGAGGATTTTATCAAAAGAAAAAACGTCTTTGTTGCTTTTGATTGTATTTAATCAACTTGTGGCAGTGTGATGCTCCAGCAGCGTGTCTCCTATCTAGAGGAAACAACCGGTTTGCCAGTCCTTTCCTGCAAAGCCTGGAAAGCTGTAGGACCATCAGCTGGAGGAGGCACTCCGAGCTCAGCTCCACAGAGCCACTGATTGCCAGATCACAGCACCCAGAGGAGGTCACTCTGAGGAAACCCAAGTGCTTCCATGGGGGAAAATGCCTCATTTGAAAGGCAAATGAGTGAAAGTGTTGTGTGAGGGGAGGGCAGATTCCCTTATAATCAGAAATTATTAGCATCGGGGTGCTGTGCTTACCACACCTTCACTAAATCTCCTTTTAAAAGATCTGGGATAAACATCAGTGTGAACAGACTCATCATGACCTTCTTAATTAGAACAGAGAAACGTACAATATCTCTTCCTCAGAGGACTTAAATGTTGTGTAATAAAACTGCAGCTTTGGAGTGAAGCTTGGGGCCTGAATAAGGAAAAAATGGTTGGCAAGAAGTCCATCTGTTCAAGATGTTGGTGTGAGATGGTGCAAGCACTGGAGATGCTCCCTGATATTATGGGCTGCAGTTCCCCTGCTTTTCAGCCACTTTCCTCCCTGCTCTTGTCTTTGGGGGTGTGATGGTTCCTTGATTATAGGAAGAAATAATTAATGATAACTGTTTCTAAATGCCACCTGCTCACGGGAACAAACTGAAATGGTACTTGAAGCAGATTGTGGAGACTCTCATTATACCTTTCTTTTCCTGCATTAGTTCACAAGCACCAGCAGAGATTTTTCTCTTCCTGTAGAAAGTGGTGTGAGGGACAAGTGGGATTGAAGGAGAGCGCTGGAGGGGAAGGGAAGTTTTCTTGTGTGAGCTGAGAAGCTGCTGCAAGGGTTTGTTTGGCATGAGGGGAGCAAAAGGGGATGGCAGCCTGAGCTGGAGGGAGCAGCAAGTGGAGAAGTCGTTTGAAGATGCCCAAAACAAGAAGAGAAGGGGGAGTCTTCATGTTAGGGTAAGGATATTGTCTTAGGAGAGTTTAATGTACACTTGTTTTTCCCCTTGAGGTGGGGTGATTTATGAGGGTGTGTAAGCCCATACCTCTGCTGCTCATGTGGAGAAGGCTTTTCTCTGTGGCACTTGGTGGAATTGAAAGTAATGTTAGAGTTTTTTGGCTGATAGTATTTTGGGGAGGAAGAGGCATGGAGCTCTGTTTTTTAGATGGGGACATTAATTAAACTATGCCAAAGGGTAGTAGGAATGCTGAGGTTTGTTTTTCTCTGCAAATCTTCAGTTTAGTAAATGAATAGTGTACACGAAGCAATAAGTGTTTCAAAGGGGTGGTGTGGCTGTCAAGGGGGTTTGTAGGGGATGCTGTGTTTGTGCATCCAATGGGGACCCACAGCTGCCCATCCCACTGCAGGGATGCTCCAGGTGTGCAGGTACCAGCACATACAGAGGTGTCACACACTGTCCTTTCCTCTGTCACCTGAGGGAGGGGGACTGGCCAGAACAACATCTCTGGCTCTTCCATTTAGATTTGCCAGTTCTGAATACAACTGCCCTATTTTTCTTGTGCTTGCAGGTCACCAAAAGAAAAATTGAAGGGATTTAATGGAATTTAAGAAAGCTTTACAAAAATTCTCTCTATTTTTCAGTTTAAAACTCTTGAAAAAGATGAGTGCATCGCTTTTGAGATAAGGTTTGAAGAACTGTCTGCCTCCTTGGAGCTGAATAGAGGGCTAGTGGGAAGATTAAAACAATAAGCTTATTATATTATTAGTAGTGGGAGAATTCTAAACCCCATTTGCTCAATTATGGTCCCTTCAATATGCTTATTTAGGTTCTTGTAAATTGTAATCAGGAAATTAGATGTGCTGCCCTCACAGCTCCAGGGTTAGCTTTCAAGGGACTTCCTACATTATTTTTTTTTAAATGTTTATAGTGAAATCAAGAAGGGAATTAGTTGCTTGATATGCGAGGTTGGCTCTGTGGAGGGGATGCTGCCTGCATTCTGATGTCTGTCATTGCTCAGTGAGGAGCAGGGGCTGGGATGCTGCAGCACTGCTGTCTGAGCAGGGAGAACTCGGGAAAGGCCACCACTGTAACCATGTAATGTGCTGTGAGATAAAAAATGGGAGCTACACGCATTAGGATGAATAAATGAGATCATTGTAGTCTCCAAAAGGCAGCGCGCGTTGCTAATAGTTATCTGAGGTGACACAAGAGGGATGTAAAATCCTCAGTATTGCCTTCTCTCTACAAATATCATCTGAGTCTCTCTTTGTGGTGTTTTTCCCCCCCCTTCATTTTCTCTGTATTTTGCCTTGACAGTCTTAATCTTGAGCATTTGGTACTAAAGCCAATCACCTAGCTGAGTCATCCAGAGATTTTTCAATTCTCTTTTTACCTTTCTAGATGGACTCTCATTTGCATCACACAGAGACACCGTTTTCCAAAGCAACACCTCTTCCCTTTCAGCTCATTTAACTGGAGATTTCAGCAGGTTTGGGAAACGGGCTCTTCAGCCCTTTGCAAGTGCTTTATATCTCTCTGTAATTTAAAGAGCCTTTTGCCTTCCTGAGAAATGGTGTCTGGTTTTGCTGTGCGGATAAATTGTGTTTTTGTTGCAATACTACATCATGCAAACTCCAATATCCTGACCATATTGTCCCCATTTATTTCTTTTATCTCTCTGTTTAATATAATAGGAATAGTGGCTGAGACAGGGAAACATATGCAGCAGCATAATAGTATATTGTTTGAGAGCAGTTGTCTTCCATTTCCAGGGTTTCTCTTTGAAATGTAATTGTCTGCTAATATAACTGGGAAATATTATTGCAGGAACGATCGCTAAAGTGTTTACTCGTGCTTTCAGTAGTATTTTTAAAAGAACCTGGATGCAATATTAGCTTTATTATAATTAAATAGCCTTGGTGAGATGTGTTTGCAGAAGTTGTGATAGGCATATTGTCACCGAATGTGGAAACAACTCCGTGTGGTGCCAAAACAGGAATCGCAGTGTCCCATGTGTAATGCAGCAACAACAGAATTACAATTGCCTTGTGTAAAGTATCTGGTAATGAAGGCAGATAATGGAGTTTTTTGCAAAAGCAGATGCTAACTGGCTCCCCAACCTAGGCAGGGAACTGAGAAGTGGTACCAGCTGGAGGGGGGAGAAACAGCTGAAAAAGGCATTAAAACCAAGATGCCTTAGATGCACGTTTGTTTAAGCAGTAAATACTTGTTTAAAATAATCTTAGGAGATTCTTATTAAGAGGCGGACTGAGACTACGAGCACAACGTTGTAGGAAGTCAGCTGGATGCCCAAAGGATATTTGTATGCAGATTGGAGGAGCGAAGCAACACCACTGGGAACAGCGAGTTATCATTTACAGGACAGCCCTTCCAAGGGTTTAATTGCAGGAGGTGGGAATGGCGAGAGCCAGAACCTTCTGTTGGCCAGGGAGGAGGCAGCATGTGCTGAGGAAGGCTTGATTTGGAAAGCAGGGGTGTCTCTGCTTGTCACTGCCTGCAGGAGCGTGTCCACACTGAGTCCAGCAGCACTGGAAACCAGTGCCCTCCTGCCATGCTGGAAATGGTACCCAGCATGGAGCATCCTCCTGGTTTCCTCTGTGGTCCCCCACTATTTTACCCCTTAGTCACCTTAGCCCTTCCAAAGAGTTGCTTTGGAAATTAATGTGATGATTTAGGTCAAAGGGCTTAGTCCACACCGAGGCTTCCTTTCGTGTGAGGAAGGTTTTTTTCGAACAAATAACGCAGCAGGGAAGACCCTTAAAAAATCCTAAACAAAACAACCCAATCTCTCAATAAATACAGCAATTTGATGACCCCTGGAGTTGGTCTCTGCTTTTTGCTGAGATACATTTTTCTGTACCCAGAGATTTGTTCCCACAGTGGAGGATTATGGCACAGCTGGAGTGCTGAGCTGGGAAACAACTCACCAGCTTTCCAGTCCTGGCCCAACACACACAGACCAGAAACTTCAGTGGGGCTCCCTCTCATCCCAGGCAATTGCCCTGACTACTCATTTTTTTGGGGAGTAAAACTTACTTTTTAGTTTCAGTCCAGCTTGGAAGAGGAATATACATGTGCTTCTGAACTGCTGACATTTTTGCCATGTGAGAAAACTCATTGAGAGGAGGAAACACTGGAATTACAGACTTTCTGGCAGCCTCAGAGGCACTTTGTGTGTATTCAGAGGCTGGAGCAATGCATGTTTGCAGTGTCACAGGGCTGCTCCTGCTGGGGCATTTCAGGCAGTTTTACTGACAAGCAAGAAATGAGTTTTGAGGCAGCCTCTGAAGGTGTGCAGCTTCATCTGTACTGCATTTACTCGTGCATGTTCCTTGCTCCTTCAGCTCTTCTCTGTGCATCCAACTATGAGCTGTTAAAAATATGCTTTGGACATGTTCCCTGCTCCTGGCAAGTGGAAGGGAGATGTGTTACCCGTGTAAAACAAGCGGTGAAGGAATCGTGGCAGCACAGAGATCAGTCAGCAGCATCCCTCCAGCTTTGCTTTAGCCACAAAAATGCAATCAATAAGGAAACCCTTTCCTGCCCATCACCTGCTCTGGGACAGGCTGCAGCTGGAATGAGCTATTTGTCTAATTGTGGAGGGCAGCAAATGTCTCAGTGCTCTGCAGGTCTTCGTGGGCAAAGTGCATTAAACCTTGGTGCTGGGAGTAAAGCACGTGTGGGGTTGTGTGCCTGTGTCTCCTGTGCTTTCAGAAACACCAGTTTCAAGACCTTTCCTCTCTTTTATGGTTTTTTTTCAGGACATATGCTGCATACTAAGAAGAAAACACAGCTTCCAAATTCAAGTAGCAAACCACACTTCCAATTATGTTTTGACCCCATTAGTTAAGAAATATATTAAAGAACTCTGCAGCTACATGGACTACCATTTAATGCCATTATTATCAAATTTTTGGTGTGTAATTGATAGTAACAAATGAGTTATCTATATTTTTATGATGTTCTGGTTTTCTGCAGACCTTTAAGGGCTTTAAGGGCTTTCCAGGGATAGCATCTCACCCTTAATATACACCCCTGGGATTTTAGGCTCAGGCATTAGGGATTTTGAGTGTGGCAGGAAAGTGCCAGCCTGTAAAGACAGCAATGGGAGAGCTGGTTCCTGTTTGTGTTGCTTGGAGTGTAGGTGATGCTCTTGAGTGCACCTGGGGCTGGAGACGGGAGCTGCTCCCTCTGTCCCAACAGTCTCTGCCAAGGCACAAGGGGCTGCTGCAGCTGGAATAATTACTCAGGAAGGACCCTTGGAGAGAAGAGCTTCTGGGAATGACCCAAGTTTGGCTAAATCACCCTGACAGCACAGGGGATGTGGAAGGAACATCATAATCTTTCTTCTCAGCAGTTTTGATTCACTTTTAGTTGCCTCCCTCTTTCTTGTTGTCATGGGAACATTCACTACAGTAGTTAAATCATACTATTAAAATATGCTTCCCCAGGAGACTGGTAGTAGCTAATATTGATCTAGCTCCTACTGCTGACTCAGGGATATGGTTCAACATAGAATAGCCCTCATTTCTCCTTTTAATGCATAATGCAGCAGTTTCTTTCACCTTGGGCTCTGCACTAAAGGTGACATCCAGCCACAGTGATAACCCTCTGACTTGCTTTTCCAATTGTGTGGCCCAGCTGAAGCAGGTGGTTAAACTGGGTTTAAAATCTATAAAGGAAAAGCAGGCATACATAAAAATCCCCCTCAGCAGCACCAGTGATAGATGTTGGTGGAAAGACACTCAGATTAAACTGTCAGCATCCACAGCCAGGCAGAGTGCCCTGAATAACTTTGCACACACATTGAGCTCTGTCACGGGGCTGGCTGAAATGCAGATGAAAGACAAATAAGCACCTTAATACCGAGCGAGGCTGCATTTAAAGACGTAATCACTCATCTCCATTGTCAGTGACATCTGCTCTGCGCAGCAGCTCCTCGTGTGGAGCAGAGCATGGTGAGCAGATTCCTGAGTCACCAGAAAGGAGCAGAAGGTTTTACCTTGGCATATGAGTCTGCAGTAATGTTGGAATCATTAAGGGCTCCAGTTTCCCGCAGTGGTTAATTAACCAGCTCGAACTTTATGAGAGTTTCCTGAATTTGATGGGGTTTGTGCGGTAAAGGTGCCTCTGGAATTTCCTTATTTATGCTCCTTACAAAAAAAATTTTTGGTTTAGAACCAGGCTGTTGTGCAAATAATTAAACCAGTGTGGGTTTAATGTGAATAATATTTGCAGCTGATGCTGCATTTTGGTGCGTGAATGATACACAAGCAGCAAATGGCATTTTAGAGTCTGTGCTGAAAAGACCTCTGGTAAAACCCCTATTTGCTGAGCGGCCATAAATTTCTAACATATTTATACGTGTTCTTCAACATCTGCATGCAAGCTATCTCCTGCCCTAACTCCCTTTTATGTTTGCCCTTCCTAGAAAAAATCAGGCAGAGATATGCAGATCTCCCAGGAGAGTTGCACATTATTGAGCTCGAGAAGGACAAACATGGGCTGGGCCTCAGCCTCGCTGGCAACAAGGACCGCTCCCGGATGAGCATCTTTGTGGTTGGCATCAACCCCGACGGCCCCGCGGGACGGGATGGAAGGATGCACGTTGGGGATAAGCTCCTGGAAGTAAGTGTTGCCTTCAGCTCCTGGGCAGAGAGGCTCATGTGGAGCCCTGGCTTGAACCTTAAATAAAGCCTGCAAGGGGAGTTAGGTGGCTGAGGGAAGGAGCTGTGCTGATTTATGCCAACTGAGAACTTGGCCTTTGGCAGGTAAATGTGTTTTCAGTGAAACAAAAATCACTGGCCTGTGAAAACTAATGTCTTGTCAGCGAAGTCTGTGCTCTCAGCATGTTCACAAGCTCTGCGTGGGGAGGGACTGTTGAAAGGCAGGAAGGGGACAGTAAATCCATCCTTGCAGTGCATATGTGGTTTTACAGGGAAGTTCACACCTTACATTAAAAAAAACCCCAAACCCCCTCAAAGTTACCATATGTGTTTTTACAGATGACAGGGATATTCCCTATCCTGAAAATAAATTTCAGGCTCTAATCTGTTTAAACTACTTCTTTCCTTCAGTTGTGTCTGGCACAGGTTCACCCACGAGGCAAGAGATCTTGTTAGCAAGCAGAGTATCTTGTCTTCACTTTCCCTCTGGTCTCCTTCCTTCACCTTCAGACTGAAAACTCAGCTTTCTTTCACTTCATCTCACTTTTTGGCTGTTGCAAAATGACACTTTGCTGTGGTACCTGCAGTGATTCCCCACGCCCTGATTGCTTCAGTGGTTTAAAAGAATCAGCCATCCCTGGGGACCTTCCCCTGAGAGAGAAGCTCTTACTGAAGAGCAGGGATATGCTGACCTGCTGCTCTCCCTGGGTGGGGATGCTTTGATCTCTCAGCAACTCTCTGTGCAAGCAGAAAACCACCTATTTTTTCACATTTCATGGCTTGAGAAAGAGCAATTTTGACTGCCTGGGGATACCTTGGGAATACTCAGAATTAGCTAAGCATTTGTCATTGTCTAACGGTTCTGTAATTAGGGGGTTTCAATACACATAGTACAAGAAAGATGTTTTGCTATAAAAACACCCACATCTGAAGTTCTTTAGTTTCATTTTAAGTGTGAGAAATGGTATGAAGGTCTATACCTTCATAATGAAGTAGGGTAGGAAAATTACTTTCTCCTTAAAATTTCAGTTTTTTCTATCTCTGACACTGAATTTTTGCCATGTTATAAGGAGCATTTTCCAAAGTGGTGGTGCTGCCCTAATTCCTCTCCTTGTTAAGTTGGAGGTAAAATGATTGGGTTTTTCTTCAGTGAAAGAAAACTGAGGTTCTCCATCTCAAAAATGCCAAACTTCAAATAAAAAAGACTTTAGTTACTATTTCTCCTGGTTACCGTTGGAATCAAATTAAAGGCGTGTCACTGGTGGGCAGGAGAACAATTCCACAGGTCATCTGGTCCAGTCCCCTTGTTCAAGCAGGGCCACCTCAAACCAGTTGCCCAGGACTGTGTCCAGATGGCTTTTGAATATCTCCAGTATGGTTTCATGCTGCTTTCCATGGCAGGGATGCAGAGGTCAGGGTGCTCAACTGGCTTTACTTGCAGTGTCTTTCACAGCAAAATATGTTAGAAGAGCAGGAATGGCAAACCTGGGTGCTTAGAAGTGAGGAAATGACTGAACTCATGTTTGGTTTTCATCTAACTGCATATTTTAAGTATATTTGCATCTGCATCTTTGATTAAGCATCAGTTTTTAATAGTGGAGTGTATCAGCAAGGGAAGGGATTCCCATCTTGGGAAACCTCTGGTATCTCTGCACTGTCCTGGGGTGCCCCAGTGAATCCTCTTGGTTAGTCTTGCTCCATTAAATCAGTGGATGTGCAGGCTGTCCCCTGTGGGTTTTGATGGAGTTAAGGTTAATGGGATGGAGATATGGATGGATAGATATTACCTGTTCATTTTTCTTTGGAACTGGACTTTGATTGGATTCAATTGAAGGATGTGCCTCAGCACCTCATTCAGAAAATCATCTGTCACTGAATTAATGAAGTGCCATCTCACTTTTAGCTTCTGCAAACAGTAGTCTTTTGGGGGCATGATCCTGCCTCGTTTTCACAGCCTGCACATTGAGGGAAATGCAGGGCACATAAAAAAAATGGTGTGTAATCATTATTTTTTAATAATCTTCAGTGATGTATTTTGGATGGGTAGATGGCTTGGAGAAAACAGCTTTTTGAGGCAGAAGGTTCTTTCATCCTGCTTTTATACGTGGAGGAAAACTCCTTGGATCAGGTATTGGTCTCTGTGTGCAGAAGGGTGTATTTTTTACAGGAGACAAGCTCTGCTTTTCCAGTTTTTTTCCAAGCACAGGAACCATCTGTGGTGCCCCTGCCTCGCAGTCTTGCTGGTTTAGTGCAGGTGTCTGCACTGCTTCGGGTCTTATTAGTCTGGGCTCAGTCCTGTTTGTGATTGTGCCCAGCATGGCCCACAGTGTGTTCACCTGGAGCTGTCCCTGTGCTTTGAGCCCTGCTGCTCCTCAGCTCTGCATGGCTCTGGCCCTGGTGGGAGCTTTTATTCACACTGAAGAATCCACCCTGCTATTATCATTATTATTATTATTATCATCTCTCCATAAGAGAGTCAACTGTGCTCTACTAATAAGCCAAGCTGTTCAGAGCCCTGTAATGCCAAATTACTGATGTTGGGATGTGCTGCCATCTCCCCATCCCTGCTCATCTTGATGAAGCTGAGGCAGGAGGTGGAAGGAAGCTGCTCATTTGTGTGTGGAAGTTTCCCTGCTCGTGGCAGGGGGGTTGGAACGGGATCATCTTTAAGGACTCTTCCAACCCAACCCGTTCTGTGATTCTGTGTTTTGTTCTGTGAGTCTTCAGAGTCAGGAGTGGCTGCAGAGTTTAGTTTGCCTGTTCTCCATTCTGCACTGTTGCCTGAGGGGCAATTATTACTTTTTATTTTCTTATGTCATTTTTGTCATTGCTCAAAGCCAGGGAGCTTTTGTGCTAAATGCATTTTTATTGCTATCTTAGTTTAGGATGCTTAGACAGATTGAAGTTATGCTGTAATATTATCATAGATCCAGCAGTATTTTGCCCAAGTAAATGAGCTACCCTGCCAAATTCACAATGCCACTTCTGTTTTAGAATGGAGGGGATTGCTGTTTTATCCTCAGTTTATTTGTTGTGGGATTGCTATAGAATCACAGAATAGAATCACAGACTGGTTTGGGTGGGAAGGGACCTTAAAGACCATCTCCTTCCACCCCCTTGACATGGGCAGGGGCACCTTCCACTATCCCAGGTAGCTCCAAGCCCCGTCCAACCTGGCCTTGGACACCTCCAGGGATGGGGCAGCCACAGCTTCTCTGCCCAACCTGTGCCTGTGGCTCTTTGGTCTTTGCAAAGGAGGCTAAAAATCCATTTTTCTGTGCTTTATATCCCATTAGGGTTAGCTTTGGCTGGGGATTGCAAAGCTGCAGATAGCTCAGGCTGGGATGGGGAAGCTGCTGTGGAGGAGGGCACAGTTTGTCCAAGGTGCTGTGTCTGTCCCCACACTCTGCAGGTGGGAACCACAGGGATGAGCTGCCAGCTCTGAGCAGGATGTTTTCCCTCCATGTGGAGTTTATGCTCTGTTGGTCACTTTAGATGATGCACATGTTTGAACCTGTGCCCAGGAAGAAATTGGGTGAGGAAAGGAAAATTCACATTCTAATTATTTTCTCCCTCCAATGTTTTCCTCATGCTGCATTATTTGGGAGCTCGGTGTGTTTTATGGGGTTTCAGTATATAAAGTTGGACTGATAGAAAAGTTTTGGAAGCTTTTCCCATTGTTTCAGGGAGTCTGGTTGTATCTCAAACTGCTACAATTCCTGTGGTTAGAAGGAACCTCGTGCATGGGTACAAAGAAATAATTATTACAGAAAGCTATTCCAGTACTTTACTAGCTCTGGGGTATCATTTAACTTCATTTTCATAAAAATCAGATGATACTAATTTTGTGGATTTCCATTGCTGCCACGTAGTGAAAACAGTGTGGGGTTTTGTTGGGTTTTTTTTGTTTAATATCCATATCTAATGTTTCTCTTCTGCAAATTAAAGTTTGAGAAGCAAACAATCCTTTAAATTTTTTCCTCTGAATTTCAGAGCTCAGATTTCAGTGAGTTTGTACTTTCTGCTACCTCGGTGCATGAAACTGTAAACCAAAACTTTTGGAGGTGGAGGCAACAGCACATTTGGGATGTGTGATTAAATCTGCCATAAAGCAATGTGTGATTATATTGAAGACTGAACTGGTGTGCTGACCTGACCTCATACCTGGAGCATTTTTTTGCCTTTCTCTGTGCTCTGCTGACTTTCCAAGGACTTATGGAAAGAGACATTTAAAGAAGAGCTGAGGTTGACTGAGATCAGTTTGTTTCTTTTGCTTAGTCAAGGCTTTGTTTTGCTTTTCTGATTTCTAATGAAAAAGGTAAAGCACAGATTTATAGGTTTGGACTCCCAAAGTTCTATTTGCTTAATGTGACGTGTCACTTTATTTAATTTGAAGGGTTTAAAATGATGATTCTTCTGAAACCCTAGATGTTCTCTTTTTTTGTTTTATTTAAGTAAGCTTTTGTGCTTTGCTCATCACTGTGGTATCTGCAGCTAAGGGAACATTAATTTATTTTGCAAAAACAAGTGACCTTTTTTTTTTAAAAAGAAAGAAGAAAAATTAATACTGGCTGTAATAACTATGTGGAACAGCCCAAAACCTTGTGGAGATATATTACTTTGATTATGCTTTCATTTTGATGTAATTAAATAATTATAACTTACAGACCTAGCTCACAGCTAATTAAATTTTGGACTATTTGATACATGTAGTGAATAGGATTAATTTAGCCAGAGTAAAGACTATAAATTTTAATCTAAGAAGTCTGCTGTTTAGAAAAATTGGTGGTAATTTAACTAAATCCAAACAATTTGTAAAGCATACAGTATTCCCAGTGAATAAATTATTCTTGAACTTCGAGAAATTAAGTCAACAAACTCCCTGAAACTTTCAACTTGAGCTTGGAGCCAGAATGCAACTGAGCATTCATTTTTGCCACTGGATTTTTAAGTTTCTCTCTGATTAGCAAAGTCTGGCCTAGGGTGTTGCTTCTCTCCCTGCCTTTGCCACCAGGGCAGCTCCAGACAGGACCATATTTAACCCTGGGAATGTTGACATGGTGTTATTTCCTCAGTGCTGATCATTTCATGCCAGCTCAGACCCTTGGAGACCTTTCTTGGGTCCCTCTTTGCACAGTAAAGGGCTTGGGAGGGTAGGTGTTTGCACTTCAATCCCAATGAGGAATGAAGTGGTAGGGGGTTTATTCTTGTCCTGGCATTGTCCTTATTTAACTGATGAACTTGCAGCTTGTTTTGACCCACTGAAAATGAGGGGAGTTCTGTGAAGTTCCCAACACGACCAACTAGCCCATATCACACAAGGCTGAAAGACTTGGCCACTTAGTTCTTGTTTGAGTGAAAAAATCTTCTAAGATCACAAACCCAGAATCCAATACAAACATTTGCAATAACAAAAATTCCTTCTATAATCACTGGTAAATTGTTCCTGGGCTCCGTTATCATTATTGTTTTAAACAGCGTTGGTATATCAAATGTGAATGTAAATATTATGTTGTAAATTGAGAGTGGGAGGGAAAACCTGCAGTATTGAATCATACAATTGTTTAGGTTGGAAAAGACCTTTAAGATCATCGAGTCCCCAGCACTGCCAAGGCCACCACCGACCATGTCCCCACGTGCCACATCCACGTGGCTTTGAAATCCCTCCAGGGATGAGGATCCACCCCTGCCCTGGGCTGGGCAACCCTTCTGGGGAAGAAATTTTCCCCAGTATCCCCACTGACCCTACCCTGTCCCAGCCTGAGGCTGTTCCCTCTCCTCCTGTCCCTGTTCCCTGGGAGCAGAGCCCAACCTGCCCTGGCTCCCCGCTCCTGGCAGGGACTTGCAGAGCCAGAAGGTCCCCCCTGAGCCTCCTTTTCTCCAGGCTGAGCCCCCCCCAGTTCCCTCAGCCCCTCCTGCTGCTCCAGCCCCTTCCCCAGCTCTGTTCCCTTCCCTGGACATGCCCCAGCCACTCAATGTCCTTGGATTGGGGACCCCAAAGCTGCCCCCAGGCTTTGAGGTGTGGGCTCAGCAGTGCCCAGCACAGGGAATGGTCACTGTCCCTGGGGCCTGTGGCCACGCTGTTGTTGCCACAAACCGGGTGCCATTGGCCCTCTTGGCCACCTGGGCACACCTGACCCATGTCCATAGCCAGGCTGTTTCTCTCTGGAAGCTGCAGCAGGTGCTTGTAGAAGTGTCTAAGATAGTGTGTGTTGCTGTGCTTGAAGTGTCAGGTCCATCACAGCAAAGTGATGTGGTGTGTCCTTAAACTGTCCTTCCTCTCCATGACTATCAGCTCTGTTTCCTTCAGCAGAGCTGAGCACTCAGCACAGTCTCAGCAGCCAGTTTTCCTAAATGTCCAGTTGCCTGCAGGTAAAGTATAGAAGTGTCTGTCTCAGCATCTGTGCTGTTGTCAGATCTATGTGATTCTTCTCAGATCAAGTTGTTTCCCAAAATCTGTGAACAATCCTTTCCAGAGATCAGTGGAAAAAAAATATTTTTCTCATTTGTGGCTTACTAATAACAGTAAAATAGCCCTGCCTTGCTTCCTGTTTTATGTAGATCTAGATTTTGCAGACCACATTTTCTTTGAGTCTTATCTCCTTATCCCACAGCAAGCTTGGAAGTCTTGGGGGTATAAATTAAAACAAGGCATATTTCTCCACTTACATGAAAACCATTTTCTTTTAACAGATAAACAATCAGATATTGTATGGAAGAAGTCACCAAAATGCTTCTGCAATCATTAAAACTGCCCCATCAAAGGTCAAGCTGGTTTTCATAAGGTAAGAACAGATCTCATCAAAACACTTGGTGCACTTTAGCCTATTACATGACATATTTACATATTTAGCCTGTTTTGAAATTGCTGAACTTGCTCAGTTCTCTTTGAAGTATAATAAACCTTTTCCTTGACTATTCTTCCTGGAACAGCTGAAGAATTCTCCTTAATAATGTGAAAAATACGAATCTAATGTAATTGAGTGCTTATTTTAGGGGTGTCTGCTGAAGGCTTGGGAGCACCCTGATATAAGAGCTGCTTCTCCCACAACTCACTGAAGAGCTTTGGCTTGGCTCAGCACAGAGTTGGGGTGGGCAGTTTGCTCACCCAGCCTGCCAGGAGGGAGTGACAGTGGTTCAGAGGCTTTGGGGCTGCTGGAGAGAAGCAGGGAAGTGGGATGGAGCACAGGCTGGGTGGAAGGGCGAAGGAGACCTTTGTGTGGGCATCAAAGGAGGATTTCAAAAGTGAGCTCAGGCTTGTTCCTACAGAGGGGGAGCCTGGCTTTGCCAAGGAGCACTGACTGGGATGGATTGTGTGGGAGGGAATATGCTAAAACAACCTTTCATCTGCATAAGAATTGCATGTGGGCATTTTTATTTTGCTCCAAGCATGAAAATGTTTCCTCTTTGTATGTGAATTGAAGACACCTGCATACATTCCCTCAGTAGTTCAAGGAGTGTTTCTCTTATGACCCTGGCCAGGAGGTCTGGGAAGAAGCTGCCTCTTTCCCAGGCTCACATATGCTTTAATACACTGGAATTCCATAAATGTGTATTTAAGAATAAATTCCAGCTGCAGAACTTTTGTAGGGCACTTACCCTTGTGCCATTCTATAACGGCATCTCCCCACCAACATATACATCATACTTGATATTGTTTTATATTCCCTGCTCATCCCCATCTTCCCTGTGAACAATGTAATAATCTGTGGGTGAATGCATATAAATGTGTACATTTACTGGCATGGCTCTGCCTGGTACAGCATACACAGAGATGATGGAAGAGCAGCATTAGCACAGTGAGGAATGAGTTGCTATCCTTGGCAGCTCGGAGGATCTGGAGGTGATTTATGAGCTTGCCTGCAGCTCCTGTGTTACTTCCCCCAGCCATCGAAAATTAAACGTCACGTACCACAACTCACTCACCATTATTTAATTGCCTGTGGAAAATGTGTCTGGTTGGAAGTTCCAGAGGCAAAACCACAACTTATGAAGCCATAACCCAAGAGTGTAGGCTTCTTGCAGCCTGCCCTGCTGCTCCAGGCACTGCAGAACTCCAGGGAAGGGTCCCTGTTAGGTCCAGTTCCCATGGATTGGAAAAACTCTTGTGTGTTTTGTATTGTGTTTAAGACATAAAGCCATGTAAATTCTGAGCTGTAATTCTCCTTTTCAAATTGTCTGTGTAGCAGTGGATTTCAAGGTGAAAATTTATCTCAGTGACCGTATCCAAGAGATATTAGAAAGATGATTCTCATTTCCATGTCTTTCAAGAAACAAACCCAATTTCTGCTTTTAAATGCTGCTGAGGTTCTAAACTTGTGTCTTCACACTTCCCAAGAGCACACACATCTTGCCACTGCTTACACTGACAGCTGATGTGTCTTTGCTCAACCCAAGCAGCTGCTGGAACAGCACTGGAAAGAATTGTCCCCCTGAGAGGATGTTTGTTACTGGAGCACTGGCTCTAACGCAGGGAGAACTGATGTTGCCTGCTTTGCTGATGTATCATCAAATTTTAGCAAAGCCAGGTTAGGCTGTCTCTCTTAAAGGTGAATTTTGAGGAGAAACAAGAATAATTTTCTTTTCTCAAGCAAACTGTGTTCCATGAGCCCAGTCTGTCCTGGTGCTTCCTGTTCCTACACCTTAGACCACAAAAACACTGGATGTTGCTGACTGGAAACATGAGCTGGGGCAGTCCCAGGAGTCTTGGCCATGGTGCAGTTTGGTGGAAAAAGCAGGGTTTTTTTGCTTCAACAACTATAATATAAAATGGGGGGTTTGAAATGCCACTACTTAACACAATGTGGTGCCAGTTGGAGCAAATAAGAGCAGCAAGAGGCATCCTGAAGCTGCACATGCCTTCAATGGCTTTCCCAGCTGCGAACAAAGCGCTGAGTGTAGCAGGCTGAGCTCTCCTGGTAGGTTTTGCTGCTTGGCTGGTTTCAGATCTGTTCCTCTGGGCTCTAATGATGTGGAAAGAGCAGGATACCATTACATTTGTCATGCTTTGAAAATGATGGAGCCAGTTGCACTAGAAAAACTACTGCTTTCCTCCTCCTGAGCACCAAAACCCCTGCAGTGTCTCCTAAAGACAGAAAGTGTGGAGAGTAACGTGGCCAAAACTCATCCTGGAGCATGAAGAGGCCACAGCTCACCATAGCAAAATAACATGTAGTGCAGGAGTTGTGAGAGAAATTAATTTGCTCTTCATGTGCTTGAAAATACTAACATTCTAATTTCACCAGTGGAAGGCCTGAGCAGGTTGTAATTTTTCAAAAATATGTCAATCTGCAGCCTGAAAAGTTCCTGCACGCCTGACTGAGCTGACCTAGGCCATAAAAGCCAAGCTGGTGGAACTCTTGGGCTATTCCAAGTGCCCTCTTTGATACCCTGAGGCCTCATTTTCCTGAGGTGAAGGATGCTCAGCGATAAGTGGGGTGCCTTTCACTTGGAAGCAGGAAACAGCATCAAGGTTTTCCTATTCCCGGTGTTTCGGTTCATCTGCAGGGCAGGGGGATGTTTCCATAAACTCTTTAATCAGTTGTGAAAGAAGCCCAGAAATTCCTGGGCACAGAAAAGCCTTTCTGTGAGAACTGCAATAACTATCATTAAATAACTTCAGAGAATCATAGGATGGTTTGGGTTGGAAGGGACCTTAAAGATCATCTCGTTCCAACCCCACATTTATTTCTTTTCTAGACAAAGATAAAGAATATAAGGTGACCTCAGCCTTTTTTGACTTTTTACTAAAATCCTGCCTTACCATTTGTGCTATAAAAATCTGTTCACACTTTTTTATACCCAGGTAGTGTTTCAATTGCCTTCCCACCCTTTCCTGAAATTTTTGCTGATGAGACACAGTGCAGTAACTGTTGTGAGAATCACAGACGTCCCCTTATATTTGAAGGCTTCTCACTCTGGTTTATGAGCATCTCTCCCTCAATTAAGTTGACGATGATTATTTAAAACAGTTGATTTTGGCCAGGTTCCAAAATACGGGTCTTAACACAGCCCAGTTTCCCAGTGGGCTCATTAATTACACGAGCTTCTAAGAGCATCTCAAAGATTTGCAGTTATGGTGTCACTTTTCTTTTTTCAGTGGCAAGAAGGGATATAATGTCTTAGTTACCTCTTGAAATTCTTGGTCTAAAGCCCCAGCAGGAATTAGCCAGGTAATAATATGAGAAATGGACCTGCTTCTTGTAGGAGTGTCTCTGCCCTAGTTCCCAAAATAGAATGTGTTTCTATCCATTGTGGGTTTTGTTCATGCATTGTAAGTCCATCCTTGTAAGATGCATAATAAAACAATATAATTAGATTTTACATCTGTAGTAGGAAATCCAGTTTATATCAGAATGCTCTTTTACAGTGAGAATTTTATGATTCAGCAAATTCAATGTTTTTTGCCATGCTCAATTAACTGCCTTTAATCTGGTTTGGTGCTTCAGTGTTGGTATAATAAGCAGATCAAATAGAGCTGAATGCTTGAATCAAAGTGAACGCCACTGATTTCAAACCATCCTCCCGTTGTGCCCAGTTCTGAGAGTCCTTCTTTGGTCTACCTTTATTCCTTAAAAGAAAATTGGGATGAAACCCGAGAATTGCTCTCAGAGTCAGGGATTTTGCTGATTTCAGGACCATCTGTTTGCTGTCCAGAGCCCTCCCACGCTGCAGTCCTGGTGGTGTTATCATCTCTTCCCTCTGCTGGGATTGCAGCTCCTCAGTGAGCCCACCAATCTCTGTCAGCCCAGCCCTCCTTCCATTGCCAGGGCTGATTCTGAAGACTGCTCTGTTATTTATGGGGATGTGCAGAGGAGACACATCCTTCTGCTCCAAGGACTTGGTCTGGGGTGGCTGTTCAACCCTCCCCATTGCTGTGACTTTATCACTGTCTTTGCTCTCCTTTTAAAACCTCTCCAAGTAACATTTTATGTTATACACCAGTCTCAAATGCTATCATGCTTCAGAAAGGATTTTTAAGTTTTCTCTAACCTACATAACCCTGTATGGACCATTCACTGAAGAGCTGGACTCGATGAGCCTTGTGAGTCCCTTCCAGCTCAGAATATTCTCTGTTAATTGACCATATTTGAATAGCACAAACCCTGTTTTGACTTGCTTTGATTGCTTAGGCTCTTTCATGTGGGAAAGCTTTCAAAGCAAGCCCTTGCCAGGCACTGTGTGTGCAAGTTTGAACCTTTCCTGTTTTCTTCAGAGCTGTTTCCTCCTCGCTGTCATCCACGTGTGGGAACAGGCACACGGTGGAGGAAGTTCAGTAATTTGGGCTCTTGCAAACCTTTGATGACCTAAGCTGCAGTTTATATGAACATTACTTGTTCATTTAAAATACCTGGATGCATTTGGCTCTCACATAATTAGGAGGGGATGGAGGGGAAATGGAGAGCAAGACTGTTCTTGCTGTTAGCAGGAGGCATTTTTTGAGAAGATGCACAACACAAAGGTCTTTTTGACCCCGCTGAAGGAAAAATCCAGTGTGGCTTCTCAGTGTGCAGCTTTCCTGCAGCTCATCTTTTCCAAAGGAACTTCTGGAGGGAAAACAAAGATGAGAAAAATACGAGATCCTGCCCTGATTTTTTTTGTGTGTGTGTTTTAACAAGCAGGATGTGGACATTTTAAGTTTTCATTAATTTGCAGCACTCTGTGTCCTGGTGTCACAAGCAGTGGGAGCTCCAAGGCTCACAGATGTTTATTCCCTTTTGTCCACAGATCTCTTCCAATAAGATGTCATGTCACTTCATACCAGGCTTTTTCTTCTGATTCTTCCTGTACTTTTTATTCTCAGAAAGCATCCACAACCCCTTGCAAAGCTGTTGTCAAATGATCTCTTAGTGGTGATGAACTGTGTAGTTGCAGATAGTTTGGCAGGAGAATTGTGTCCCTTAGTTTTGACATCTAGAGGACATCTGGACTTTTGTGATTAGTCAGCAGTTGTCAGGAGCCCCCAAAGAGCAGTTCTAGTCATCCTGTCCTAAAGCAGGTCATTTATGTGCTGGGATTGCCCTTCTGAGTGGGTCTGGTTTGACTTTTGTCATGAGTTTATACTGATTCTAGAAGTTTGGATGAGGTGCTCTGCTTTAGACAGGTAAGGAATGTCATTCCACATTAAACAAGGATTTTCTTGGCATTGCATGACAGTGAGCTTGTACCAACACAAACCTGAGAGATGTGGTAAAATGAAGACCAGAAAATATCCACAAGGGCAGCAGTGACAGGGCAAGGGGGAATGGCCTAAGCTGAAGGAGGGAAGGTTTAGATTAGATATTAGGAAGGAATTCTTTACTGGAAGGATGGTGAGGCACTGGCACAGGTTGTGGACTCCCCCAGGTTGGACAGGGCTTGGAACAACCTGGTCTACTGGAAGGTGTCCCTGCCCATGGCAGGGGATTGGAATTAGATGAGCTTTAAGGTCCCTTCCAGCCCAAACCATTCTGTGATTGTGTGGTTTTATGAAAAAGTCCTCAAAGGAAGTTCAGGGAACCTGAATTCAAGAACTGCTTTCCTGTAACATCTTGTTTCTCCAGCTCTGACCTGGAGTTAGTGGTACTGGACCCAGCAAGAGGTCTCCAGGCAGATCTGAGTCCCATTTTCACTCAGAAGCTCCTCCTGAGGGGTTAGAAGTAATAAAGCAATTTGTGGGAGGAGTGGTGAGTTCCTTCTCTATTCAGTTTATGTGGACCTGATGAAACCTGAACAGGTCTCTGGTGCCCAGGCCAGCCTGGGGGTGGCTGCCATGCCAGGGGCATACACAGACCAGGAGCCACAGCTGGAACAAGGGCCATGGGTGTTTGTCATTTTGGCAGGTAATGGAGGGGAAATTTCTGAGCCTCTCAGCTGTATAAATTGTATTTCTGTTGTTTGACCTGAGAGCATGAAGCTGTGCCTGGACTGTGCAGGGTTCAGGCACCTTAACCCCAAGCAACACTGAGCACTGGGGACTGAGAAGAGCTTTTTTGGAACAGCAACTATTGGCAGATACACTGAATTCTCATTTGCAGTCACTGTAATTTGAATATGATGCTCAGACTTCTAAGCTGTCTGCTGCTGCATCAAAAGAAAATGATTACTCCTTTTAGTTGTAAATAAATTCACGTTTTAGTTGAGGACACTTATGGAAGTGGAGAGCAGAAACAGCCATTTATTATTAGATCTGTCACTTTAAAATATGTTCTCCCTTTGATTCTGCTTTGAAGCATTCTCCTTTGAAGCAGCATTAAAGTATTTAAATATGTACGAGTCCTAGCAGGGGGAGATTACAAGTTGTGACACTGTGTAACCTTGGGGTTTTTTTTATATTTTTTCTTTTTTTTTCCCAGAGAATTACTATAAGTGGTTTTTTATTGCTTGGAATAAAAATGACCATCCATTTAAAGCTGCATAAAGATATTTTCCCCTTTAAATATAAAAAAAAAAGTTGTGTGTGTATATGAAGTCAAAACTAATTCAGATAATTAATCGCACAGTTTGTCAGGAGCTTCTGTGTTGCAAATTTTAGAGTATTTCTTACAAAGATTTATACATACTTTATTATTTTCATGTTTGCTTCCAATTGTGAGCTCCACAGTGGGGCTGGTTTTCCTGCTGATGGTGCTTTATGTAAACCATTGTCAGAAAAACCTCTACGCTCCAGGAAGAATTGGGAGGGCTCAGACACCTCACATGGGGAGGTTTATTCTCCTAGGGCAGAAAAGCACCATAAAGAGCCTGATGTCTCACGAAGATAAGAGCAGGGAGAATGTCCTTGCCCAACATGCCTTGAGGGGTAAAACACACTTGGAAATTATGGAATGCTTGTGGAATTCCTGGGCCTTGGCCCTGTGTCTCCCCAGCACCATCTGAGCGTGGTTCCCACTCCTGGGAGCAGACACAGCAATGAGCAGCACCCAGGCAGGCCCTTTGAATTGGGTGACTGTTTTCTTGAAGATAAGTAAATGAATTCCCCAACCTTTGCCTGCAGGAATTCTCATTCCCAGTGCTGTGACTCCCATCCACTGCACTGCTGAGAGCTGTTGAGTCACAGTGTTATTTCTCAGGGATCTCAACGTGCTTCTGTTTATTAACTTCATGTGTTGAACTCTCAAGGGATAAAATAACACTTTTTCCTTTCAGGCACTTCTGTAAAATGTTTTTAAGCCCATAGTGGTCTAATAGCTTATTCCAGAAATTAAAGAGGGAAAAATCCTCCTCATGTCACAGTAACGTGGACTGCAGTAATCAGGAGCAGAAATCAAACCCAGAAGACCCAGTGCATGGGAAGTCCCTTCCTTTCATGCAAAAAGCAGCAATATTGCTGAGTCCTCCTAAAGAGGGGCCTGCAAAAAGGCTGGACAAAGGCATGAAGTGGGGGGATGAGAGGGAAGGCTTTAAGCTGAATGAAGGTAGATGTAGATTGGATATTGGGAAGGAATTCCTGGCTAGAAGGGTGGGCAGGCCCTGGCACAGGGTGCCCAGAGAAGCTGTGGCTGCTCCTGGATCCCTGGAAGTGTCCAAGGCCAGGCTGAAGCACCCTGGGACAGTGGAAGGTGTCCCTGCCCATGGCAGGGGCTGGAATGAGATGAATCTTGAGGTCCCTTCCAACCCAAACCATTCTATGAGGATTTACCTTAAGCTGAAGTCATATATTACTTAGTTTTGTTTTACAGGGTCCACAAAAATGCAGAGTTAATTCCATAAGCCAAATAATTTGAAATGGCAGTTGAGGAAAAATATTAGCAAGGTAGAAGGTTGTTTAATAAAAAAATAAAACAGGCTTTTGGAAGTCACAAAGTGATCAGATGTCAACTCAGCAGCATTTTAAAGAGGAGAGAGGAAGGGATGCCATACATCAAAAGCATCTTGGGAAAATAATGCACTTTATATGCAGGGAGAATCAATGTTCATCCCCTCTTATCCCTGCATTTTGTAAAATTTATTCCAAGTTTTTACATGGAATCTTTTAGGAGAGGCCACAGCAAAAATGAACAAAAAAAGGAAGAAGCAATCTAATGTATTGAAACAGGTATTGTATTTCAGTAATGTGGATGTGGGGCTATAAACAAGCAGTTCACAGATGTAGACACTGCTAGAAGGGGCTAAGGAAGTGTTAGCACATCTGCTGATGTGTAGGCACCATAAATTCCAACTGCATCCTCTGACAATCCACCCAGAATGAGATTTCCAAAGGATGTGATGCCACCATGTCCCTGATGAAAGCACTGTGGTCCCAGAAAGGGATGGGATCTCTTTGTGAGCAAAGAAGACCAAAATTTAAGTGCTTTTCTAAGCTCTACCTTGTTATTTTTGTGCCAGTGAGAGCATTTTCTTCATGGGCAAAACCAACTCAAAAAGAAAGGTGTATCCATGGTGGTTTGGTGTGTAACGTGGTGCTGTTTGTTGTACAGGAGTGAAGATGCAGTCAATCAGATGGCTGTGACTCCCTTCCCACTGCCTTCAGGCTCCCACTCTTCCATTGAGGTAAGGTTTGTGGGTTGTTATTTTTAATTAGGGATTGCTAAATTAGAGAGATTAATCATAATTAGCAGCTCGCGATAAGTTCGAGCACCTTGTCTAATTAAACTGTGAATCATAAAATGCCTTGGGTAGAGACTTGACCTAATAGGCTTCTTCCCCCCTGTCTCTGTTTTATTGATCTCCCTGTTCCTGAGAGGCATTAACACCAGGTAATAAACAGGTTATTGCTGTGCAGGAGGAAGAGAGGGCTCCAAATTACAACCTTGCCATCTTCTCTCCTGCCCCTATTTCAGCTGCTTAGAGGAGTTGTGGTGAGGAACTTCTGCCTGGAACAACCTTTCAATGCAAAACCCACCTTAGTTTGGGATGTTACCAGTGTTTTCCATCCTTAGCTGCTGCCTCAGCCCCAGTGCTGACTGCTTTGTCCCCTGTGAATCCCTGCAGAGCCACCACACTGTTATCATTCTGACATCTCAATATGCTGTAACTGAATTTTCTAGATAAACTGCAGGGTTAGCCTTGCTGTTGCTTTTTAATTCTATTTCTATTTGAACTAATAAAGCCAAAGGTGCTTTATAATTCAATTGGGGTTTGGTCTTGCCTTGATAAATTCGTGTGCATTGAACTGCTGGTATTTCCATGAGCATCCCTGTGCTCCCTCAGCATTGGCCCATGGGAGGGAGTGCTGGATGCATCTCCTGTTTGGCCCTCTTTGCTCCTCAATTCCACATTGTGTCACCACTGATGGTGCTCCATGCACGGTGCAAGAACTGCTCAGATTTTCTTTGGATCTGAGTCATTTTGGGACTGTGCTTTGCCTTTTCCTTCTCCCCTCCATCCCCACCCCTGTCCTGGGTGCAACTGGTGTGTTACAAATTGCTCCACTGAGTTCATTTTAATTTTGTTGACTCTTTCATACCTGCATTTGTTCCCAGCTTTGTTTAATATTTGTGTCCTCAGGATGAAGGAGGAAACTTTGTTTAGGCACATTCTGTGCTGTGGTCAAATGCCTGTAATTAGACTCTCCCAAAGCAATGTTTGCCTTTAGAGGGAGATGCTTGTGGGTTGAGTTTCATGCATTAATGGCAAGCTCTTACTATTTACATTATGTTTGGTTTATGAGTAAATGCAGGTTTTTACTTCTAGCTAGTATCTTCTTGTTATATAAAATAAATGTAGCCAAAATTAATGATGTTGTATAGTAGTTTACATTGCTTTTCTTTGGCAGCTCTTCCTGTCTTTAAATAAAGAAAAAAAACCCTATATCCTGAAATTATATCTTCAAATGTCTTTGGAACACCGAATAAATATTTAACATTGTGTCTTACACGTGCCCTACATGGAACTTGTCAGATCACATTAAATAGCCTGGCTGCTGTCACAGAAGATCAGGGTGCCATAGTTACCAGCCAGGGCATTTTTGTGCTATTATTATGGTATTACTGTGTTAGTTTTCTTCTTCTGATCTCTTCATCTTATGCACTTCAGTGTAAAATGTCTAAGGAAAATTCAGAAATCATTTTCTTTCTAAGACTGAAGGTACTGACGTTTTGGTTTTTTGCACATAGTGCATTTTGCTTTGCAACAGAGAACAGCTCCAAATTTGGATCAACTATTTTAAAATAAATCAAAATATTAGATCAAAAATCTTTTCAATTTCAGCTCCTGGTTGATTTAAAAAAAGGGAAGGAGGATCAATGTTAAATTTTACATGTAACTCAATTAGTGATACTTTAAACTTTGAATTTTAACTGAGCATTTTCTCCAAAAAGATGCCATTTTCTGTCTTATTTTAACTTTGATTGTTGGTGTGGGAAGGAAATATTTTTTCCTGCAAGTGTATGGTGCTGATTTATATTTCAAAGGTCATTTTTGTCTGGAAACCTCTACAAAGAGAGAACAACTTCCTACAGTAGAAAGTCCTGGAGAACGTATTGGTGAAAACACTTGTGTCTTTTGGGCCATCACCTCCATTTGCTGGTTCTCCAGTAGCTGCCACTGAATGTCACTGCAGAAGTGTGGGCATCTTGAGGTTGAGGACTGTGCTCCAGCCTGCTGGGCTTGGTGGCCATGAGAGCTTTGGCTTTGCCAGTTCCTCCAGGACGGAGTGCTGAGTCCTGTTGCCACCCCTGCAGAGCTGTCCCCAGCCCAGGAGGGACACGGAGCTGCTGGAGCGAGGCCAGAGGAGGCACCAGGATGGTCAGAGGGCTGGAGCAGCTCTGCTGGGACAGCTGGGATTGTTCAGCCTGGAGAGAAGAAGCTTTGGGGTGACCTCATTGTGGCCTTCCAGGACCTGAAGGGAGTCTAAAGAAAGATGGAGAGAGACCATTTATAGCCAGGAGTGACAGGACAAAGGGAAATGGCTCTAGGCTGAAGGAGGGCAGATTTAGATGGGATATTGGGAAGGAATTCTTCCCTGGGAGGGTGGGCAGGCCCTGGCACAGGGTGCCCAGAGAAGCTGTGGCTGCCTCTGGATCCCTGGGAGTGTCCAAGGCCAGGGTGGAGCACCCTGGGACAGTAGAAGGTGCTCCCATGGCAGGGGTGGGACTGGATGGGCTTTCAGGTCCTTTCCAGCCCAAACCATTCCATGATTCTACTGACCTGCTGAGGCTTTGTGAAGGAATCTGAGCTTCCTTTAACGTGCTGAGCATGGGACAGAGGTCTGGAGAAGGTCTCTCCATACAAATTCCACAGTTTCTACAGGGATTGGTCTGCCCTTGAAAGCTGCCCCAGAGCTGCCCTGGCTGCAGGTGTGGCAGCACCTGCTGGTGCTTCAGGCTGGCCAAGTGGACACCAAGGTCTGCCTTTCCGAACTGCTATGCCTGATTTGTCCCCTGGCATTAGGATGGTTTAATTATGGCTCTTTCTGCTTTGTCATGCTGCTGTTTGTTTAGAAAAACAAAAGAAAAGGTTAAATTGTCTGGTTATTTTTCTTTAGCTGTTAAGGGGTATCACAGCTCTGTTCAAAACCTGTTGTCCATCCTTTCCCCCAGGATCATGGTGGCACCGAACCTGCAAGTGGAGAGGAAGACCCCAGTTTGGAAGTTGTCATGAAGAGCTTGACTGATGAGGAATCCAACAGAGCTGTAAGAGCCTTAAAATGATATTTAATCATGATTAGAGCTCAGAAAATGGAGGGTCAATGGCTTGGTTGGTTTTCTCTGCTTTTTATTGCAGCACTTTTGTCAAAAAATACCCAGTGCATGTAACAGCAAGTTCTCAGCTTTACCTACACAGACTGTTTTCATGAACTAAGCAGTCAGTATAATTTGTTAAAATAGCAAGATAAGAGTTTTCATGTCGTGTTTTAGCCCTCTCTTGGGTTCTTAGTGAGTAGAGGGATTGAGTTTCCACTCCTGCCATCCATGTGTGACAAACTTCAGGAAAAAAGCCTGGTCTGTAAATCATATTCTTATTTATATTCATAGCTTCATAAATTCTAAGGCCAAAATGTCTATTATCATAATCTAGTCTTGCCTCCTGAATAACACAGCTATAGAGTTACTCTCAGTCATTTCTGCATTAAGCCCATAACTTGTGGTTTAATGTGGTTCTGTCAGTGTGCACTGTAATAAATACTCAGCTTCTCATTGATACACGTGGAGCTCTTTGTTGGTTAATAGGTCAGGACTGTGCATTATCAGAAATCTGAAAGTCCTTCAGGGTGCAGCTCTCGTCTCTTTTTTTTGGACTCTATGTTAAATAAAATTTAAAATGGAAAACTACTAAACATAACTTACCTAGAGGTGCCTCAAATGTGCTGAGGCAGACTTTGTGCCCTCCTCTCTTCCAAGGAGTGCCTTGGCTGGGACTTGCTGTGCCTGCGCAGTCTGTCTGTGTGCCCTGATGTTTCTGGATAGTTTTCCTCTTAGATGTCTTCTTCCTGCTCCAAAATGCCTTTTGCAAAGAGTGTCCTGGGTTTTGCAAATATAAATTAAATATCCATAATGTTCTGTAGCTGGTAAGTAATTAATGAGTCTGTGAACTCCAAGAGTCTTATGTGCTATTCAGGCATCAGAATTAATCACCCATGGATTGATTTATGTGCCTGATGGATTAGAAAAAAGTTGAATTATTGCTTTGTGCAGAGTCCTTTGATGTGCTGGAGTATAAATGAATCAGAGTTTTAGTGTATGTATTTACAGGTGTCATTCACCTGATTTTATTGGTGTTCTTGCTCAACTTGGCAAGGAACTTTAGAGGAATTACAAGGTAATATGAGAAATTGCTCAAAGATATAAAATATCTTATACAAAAATGAACTCTTGGTGCAGACTATTGTGCTGTGCAGCTTTTTGAATAATATTAGAGAAGGTGTGAATTTAATGGGGAAAAAATTGCAGCAATCCAGGACAGGTGTGGAGAGAAGGTACCTCTGGAACAACAGGAAACCCAGAATGTATTGGCAGCTTCTTTTCAAACTTGCAGCAAGAAATAAAGAAACTGAGGAGCCAAAGGGGAAAAGTTGAAAGGTGAAAAAAGATAAAAGAGTTGTCCAAAAGAGAGCAATGGCAGGAAGGTGAGAGAAGGCAAAGCCTTCATTCAGTGGATATTTGCTTAGAGGTGGCTCACTGATTTCTCCATTAGATAAACAATACTGAGAAGTTTAGGGCTAGGAGGTCGATTTTAAAAAGTATTGGAATGCCTGGAGGTCCAACTGCTCATTCCATAACACCTTCAGTTGGGCCAAGCCTCGGTTTAGGGGTTTAAATGGATGAAAAGCAGTGGCAAAACCCAATTTCTCAATATCAGACTTTTCTTACAGTCAGGATTTTAGAAGTACCTTGCAAATATTTCAACTGAATGCTGATGGTTGTGGTGGGTCCCTTGTGACCAGAAGGAAGTGTGTGTGTAGTCACACTGGCATTAAATCTGACACAACAGTGCAGCACGAGATACCTCAGTATTTTGGGGAAAAGATACTTGTCTTGCAGTCTTTCAGTGACTGTGGAGGCAAAAGTAAACCCAGGGCCTTGTCTTTCCTAGCAGGATGGTTGTTACTAAAGCTGCTTCACCTTCCCTGTTGTTACTGAATTTCTCAGTCACATGTCAGGAGAAATCAGGAATGGAAAAGTCAACAAGTAAGATCAAGTTCACTGAGTAAATAAAAAGTATGTGCTTATCAGCAGAGATCTTCCACAAGTATGTACAGCTCAAAGCATGGGCAGGATGTCTCACCAAGTGACAGCTGTAATAAAGGGAAAATGAAGAAAATTCACATCATTCTCCATTCATCTGTTGCTGATAAATTTGTCAGTCTCTCCCAACATACTCTTTGTTGTCACTTCATCACTTTCAAAGCTATAAAGCTCTATAATGGACATCATTGTAGACTTGGATGATAAGGAGGGGGAAAAAAAACAACTTTGTTTCTGAACTGGAGCCAGTGGAAGTGTTAGGCAAAGTCTGGGTGTTTATTAGCTGAGCCTTGAGGTGGCCTGAGAGAAGGCTGTGGGTTTCTGAGGACTGGAGCAATCTTGCTTTCCACAAGGTGGGGTTGGAAAAGAATTGATAGAAGGGGGCTTTGAGATGGGCTGGGAAGTTTTAATTTTACAAAGGTGAAAATGGTCCACGAGAATGGATTCATTTTCCTTTAAAGAGTCGAACCTGCAACAATAATGTGTCTTCTCCACAAACAGAAAACACAATCTTGAAGCATTGGCAGAGAGGAGGAGCTTTGCAAAAATGCTTTTGGATGGATCTGAGGGGGTTGAATTAGGTTAAATCACTTGAGTTTCAGGCTCGTGACAAATGCTGAGTGTACAGTTTGGTGCTTGTTTTATTCAGGTACCTCTAGCACAGTCTCAGATAAAAGAGTAGAGAGATATAAAGGTGATATTTGGTGTTTACTTGATGCTCAAGATGAAGTTTCAGATTTGAGTCACATGCCACAATGAAAAAGGGAAGTATGAAGTAATTTTTCATGGCTCGTTCAAACAATCTCTCAGAAAATGACAAAGCAGTCTTCCCATTTCTCCCCTGACACCTCTGATAACACAATGAGATCACCACTTTATCTTTTCTCCTGTTACCCATTTGGATAATTATTAGAGTTGTAGAAAAATGCAGGGGGGGGAAAAAATCCTGTGGGGCTTGGCATGATTTAACATCATAAAACTCCAGCAAACAAAGCCAGTATTTTCAAGCTTGGTTACCTAAAATTTGATTTGCCTTTATATATATATATATATATATATATGAATCATCATCTTAATTAGAAATTTTTTGAGAGGCAGAATATCTCTGTTGTCTTTTGAAGTTGGTACTCTGCTTTTCTGCAAACTGGGCTGTTTCTCAGGGTTTTTGACATGGGGGAAGATAACTAATAGTGGGATCAAAGTGACCCCAGTTTGGCTCTGAGCTTACAAGGGAGGGCACTGGAACTGTCTGGGAGCAGTTGTAGAAACAGGAGATAAAAAATACAATTTTAGTGTTTTGCAAGGATTCAAAAAGAAATGAAGCTACAAGTGGAGCTTGGGATTGAAGTACCTTGTTGGAGATCTTTATAAAGGGAGTGAAGAATGCATTTTAAGCAGTTATTTTATCTAAGAGTGTTAAAAAAAGGGGGAGGAGGAGGAAAGAGACGATGACTTTGAACCCTGTAGGGACTGAGTGGTCATTCCAGAGGACACTCTTCCTTCTCCCCTAGAGCTTCCTACTGCTTTGGGGCATGTGTGATAATCTCCTCCCTAAAAATCCCTCCCTTACATGGTATGGCTCCAAAATTGATGGGGGGGATGTTTTTCATGATCCCTGATATTCCCTGTGCTCACACTCCAAATGGACTTACAGGAGGAAATAACAGAATCCTGAAATCCAACCCGAATTCAAGGTTTGTGTTGGAAAGGACTTCAAAGCTCGTGTCATTCCAACCCAATTCCTCTTTCCCAGGTTGCTCCAAACCCTGTCCAACCTGGCCTTGGACACTTCCAGGGATCCAGGGGCAGCCACAGCTTCTCTGCCCAACCTGTGCCAGGGCCTGCCCACCCTCCCAGCCACCAATTCCTTCCCAATATCCCACCTAACCCTGCCCTCTGGCAGTGGGAACCCATTCCCCCTTGCCTAGTCACTCCAAAATATCACTGTGTTAGCCCAGAATCATCATCTTGAGTTTTTGAGGGTATTTTATTTAAGCTAAAGAGCCATTTTCAATGTACTTCACTTCCTTTTTTATCCTTTTTAGGCTGTGAAGTGTAAAGCTGACAAAGCAGTGGTGGCAGCTCAGCAGGAGGCAGAGGAGCAGCTCCCAGAAAATGTACGTGTGTTTAGGAAAATATATATGTGTTTATGGGAAGCAGAAAGGGAGGGTTCTCAGGGCCTCATCTAGTTGAAGACTGAGTGATTCATGAGGGGAAGACATTAAAATAATTCTATTGGAGGAATCTTAAAAAATGACTGCTGCTTTCTAAATATGTGGAAATTGCTTATTGTCCTTCTGTTGATTTTGAGGATTTAGTAAGGTATGAGAGTGAGCAGCTCATGGGTTTCTGTGCCTGAGAACTGATGTCTCTTGCTGCTGCTTTGCTTTTAGGTCCTCAACCAGATGAAGCCATCCAGATCTTCAGCAAAAGTGCCAGTGAGCCTGCAGGAGATTCCCCTGGAGCCAGCACCTGCCTACCTTTCCCCAGAGGCAGAACTCACCAGCCGGAGTATGAACCAGGGATTTGTTCCACCAATAGATTGTACTTTTAGTCTCCTAACCCAGGGTGGATGTTTTCATTTTCTTTGCCACATAAATTTTGCTGTGGGTTTTCTTTGTGCCTTTGAACATCCAATGAGATGTATTTTATAAAGTGTTTGTATTTTTCTCTCACTTTAGTCAGAAGTGACTCAGAGCAGTCCTCTAGTTAAGGTGAAGAGCAAAATAGGAGCTTATTAGTTGTTGTCATATGATTCCTTATTGAGTTTAATTAATTCTTTTTTAGAGTGTGACTTATTTCTTTACCTTTTCATGTTCTTAGGTGTCTTTCCACCTCCACTGCCTGTGGATCCAGCAACATGTCCCATAGTTCCAGGGCAGGAGATGACCATAGAGATCTCTAAGGGTCGCTCGGGCCTGGGACTCAGCATCGTTGGGGGCAAAGACACTCCTCTGGTGAGTTTCTGTTAATCTCATATTTGCTGCCTTTTTTAAAGAATAGCAGACAAAGGCAAAGAAAACATGGGAAATAATAATGCCCTTAGTGTCTAATTGCTCCAATGAATTTCTCAGGACTGGGAGGACAAACCAACAACTATAAACTCCAAAAATAAATGGATAATTTTGCCTTGTATCAGATCAGTTGCTGTTGCATTTTAAATTGAAAGGTTTGTGTTTCAGTAATGCTTTCTGCTATGGTCAGGGGTTACAAGTGTAAAATTCCTTTATTTAACTATTGTGAATTAAGTGTTGCAAGCAGGTAAGTTACCAGAGTGGTTGGACTAGAAATTAATGTTGCAGAGACAGAGCTGCTTCAGCAAGGTTAACACCTCTGTCTGGAGAGCAGAAATGCTTAGTAGCTCTTTAAACAAACTGTGATTTATCTGCTTGACAGCAAAAGCCCTTGCTGAACAGAGGTAAACCAAAGGTAATGTTTTATTGTTTTCTGTGTCTTTTGGCTTAGTCTGCCTCTTGGATATTCTCTTCTTACAGAAATCTTCAAATGAATTAAAACATATCCATTCAAGTGTAAGCTCAGCAAGGTAGTGATGCTAAACCCTTTTCTGCCTTTTGCTGTTTCCTCTCCACCATCCATTTAAGAAGTGTTATAGTACAGTGTAAGAGAGGGCTAGATTGGGTTATTTAAATGTCACATTCAGTAAACAATTCTGCTGCAGAGGTGTCTCTGCTGGGTTCTCCTGAATCCCCTGCCAAGAGACACCTCAGGCAATGGAGCTGCTCTGGTACCTGCAGTTGTTTCTCAGAATATCATAGTGGTACATCATGAAGTGCAGTGAGTGTCAGCAGGTATGGATAAATGCAGTGCAGAATTCATCTCCCAGACCAAGAAAAAGGAAGGAAAACAGTAGAAAGAAGAAAGAAAGTAGAAAAGAAAAAGAAAAGCTTTGTTTTGAAAGGTGTAGGTTGTATCTTTTATAGCATTAAAGCTGAAAATGGGGAAAGTTCAGCTTTTGGTCCCATTTGTCCCAGTCTCCAATTTATGCAGAGTTGGCCTGAATTGCTCTGTTTCACATGGAGGTGGATCTGAGTTCTGGTGAAGGTTGAATGGCCTTCACTCTCTCCAGCCATGCAGTTTTGTCCCCAGTCCCTTTTCTGTCACGCTCCTCAGTGCTGAGTAAATTCAAATAAGTTGCTCAGTGTTAGTCATCTCCCTCTTTTTCATTTAGCTGGAATTTGGAAATAATACATGGCAGTCTGTCAGACACAATATGGTGCTTGTCTTTCATGAGATTTTAATATAAATAAATGGGAATTGTAAATAACTGCTTTACAGAGCAGAGGAGAAAAAAGCAAAGGGTTTTATTCTTTAAATTGAGTAAATGGTTTTGGTTAAGTGTTACACTTTCATTAGTTTGTTCATTAAAGTGTCCTACTAGGAGTTGGTTTTAAAGATCTATGCACTTGAGTGCAGTAACTGAAACCATGAAGGGAGGGAGGTCCAAATTCCCACTTTTCTGATCCTCGACTTACAGGGCTTACCAAAACGAGTCCCTGTTTCTTTCCATAGTTCTGAATCTGCTCATTCAAAGGTAAGAAATGGGGTTTTATAGCAAAGAAGTTGCCCTTGGGAAACCACAGTTTAACCTGATCATTTGCCATGTGCAGATCCCCTCTCTGGGATTCTCCATAACTTGCTCATCCAGAATGGTCCATGCAAACCCTTCTCTCCAGGGCTGTGTCCTTAGAGGGATCCCAGAATCCTGGAAGAGTTTGGGTTGGAAGGGACCTTAAAGATCATCCAGTTCCAACTCCCTGCCATGAGAAGAGAACCTCCCATTGCTCTGCTTTGTGCTTCTGATCTCCCCAAATTACTCTGCTGCCTTTCCTTATTGCCATGAAGTCAGAAAACCTTTTGTAAAGAGTTGAAATGAAGTTCACGTGGTATAATGAGGGCTAAAAGCAAATACTGCTCAGGGCTGTAGGAAAATTTCTGTCTTGCTGAGTTTCATGGTTTGGAGAGGAAATACAATAAAACAGGTCCATGGAGCTGAGTGATGCATCTGTCTTGCTCTCTGACTTTTAACTCAGTGATATAGATGGACATCTTTGGTATTTTTTAAAAAAGGCAAAATAAAAGAATTTCATCAGTTCTAAAGGTCTTGTTGCGTGGCACAAATTGTCCAAGACCCACTGATTGCTGTGGGAATCAGTGCAGAGAAATTAGAATGAAGCTGTAATTGGCTTCAGCAGTTGGGAGTTTGAGTTTTTAGCTGGTTTTGAATTGTCAGGCCAAAGTTAGAAGGAATGGGAATGGCACTACTTATAGCCCCTCTCTGCAGGCACAAAGCAGGGATGTCTTTGGTACTCTTGTACTTCCCATAGCACAAACAGGGAGGAGATGCCCTGATGGATCATGGAAAAATGGCTCATCCAGGAAGGGAAAGGCTTGGCAGAACAGGGAGCAGGAGCAGTGTTTGTGCTGCAGAAGCTTCTTCTTCCACCTTCTTTTTTCCTCTGGGAAAACAAGACATGGGCACCCATTTCTTCCTCCTTTTTCTACTGAGTTCTCTTTATTTTGTACCTGCACGGGTGTGTAAGTGGCTACAAAAACCCCATGAAGTATATGAAACCCAGTTCTTAGGATCTCAGAAGGAATTTCTCAATATGGGGGAAACCAGGAATGCTGCTTCTCAGAACTTATCAAATCTAAGGTGGACAGGGCAAGAGCATAAAGGGTATCAAAATGCACTTGATCTAAAAATGCTGAGTGCTGGTACTCAACAGCAGCTCACACGGGATGGGAAAGCTCTCTCTCAGAATATTTTATATCTTTCTTGAGCACAACATGTACAGGCCCAGCTTTTGGAATAATAAATCTGGCAGCTGGGGACAGACTGCCTCAAAATGAAATATAGAGTGTGACTTTTAAGGCATAACCTCAGGAATCTCATCAGGAATCACCAAGTAGAGGCTTGAAAAATACAGCCTGTGAGCAGGGAGGTTAATTTGTTCAGGAGGTTGGAAAGTGATGTCTTAACCCCTGTGCAATGTTTTTTGGGGGGGAGATGTCCATCCCATTAACTCCAAGCCCTTTCCAGCTGCAGGTATTCCAAGTGAGGAGCAGGGCTGTGTGTTTGGGGACCAGGAGAGCATCAGCTGGAAGGATGTGTGGGAAAGGGAGGATTGTCCTTGAGAGATGTGCCCATGTTATTGATCTTCAGACTGCTATAGCCTTTAAGCAGTTCTATTGCATTTTACTCTAAGCACTGATATTTCTTCTTATTTTTCCTCTTCCCTCTCTTTCATTTCACCTTCCCACATACCCCTGGGAGAACACAACACATGGCCTCTGCTTTAAAGCAATTAAAGTGCAGAGTGGAGCTGGCTGGAGCACAGGGGCTTTCAGTTTGTGAGAAGATTTTTTTTCTTGGTCATAGTCCAGTCAAACTTGTAAAAGTAACCTCAGAGTGGGAATTTAAAATAGCAAAAAAAAACCAGAAAGTGTTTTCGGAAACATCCCAAAATGAGGTTTGAGGCCCTAACACTGCTCCCCAGGACACCTCCTGCCCTCTCATCCCCCTGGGGTTGGGTAGAAATACTTGTCAGCCCCACCACTGCAAATAGCAGCCATAAAGCTGACAGGGGTGTCATTGTCACCTGGCAGCTGCAGACCCCAGTGCTGGGCAGGACCCTCGTGCCTGGGCCTGGACAAGCTGTTTTAGTTACACGTGGGGTTCAGCTTCACATTTGGGCATTCCTGGCACCAAGGCAGTGTTGGCATGGCCAGCTGTCCCAGGGCTGCACAGCCCAGGGCCCTGTGCACCAGGACAAATAACCAGCCCTGTGGGATACAGGACTGGCAGCTTTAGATAGTCCATCCATTTCCTAAATGTTCCTTATTCTGCTTTCAATTCATTGCATTCTGTGTAAGTTGTTTCAAGGCAAGTAATTTAATTTCAAGGAAGAGGTATTTTCCTCTGAAACTGTTCTGTCAGAAAGGTCCAAAGAGATTTTTATCTTAAATCCTCAGAGAACAGAGCAGCAGGGTTGCTAAAAGGTGTCCTGGCACTCCTCTGGGTGGCATGTGGGGTTTGCCCAGAGAAACTGGGGCTGCCCCATCCCTGGAAGTGTTCAAGGCCAGGCTTGATGGGACATTGAGCAGCCTGGGCTGGTGGGAGGTGTCCCTGCCCATGGCATGGGATGGAAGGAGATGGCCTTTAAGGTCCCTCCCAAGCCAAACCATTCCAGGATTCTCTGAAATCCAGACCCCGTTATCACCCCGGAGTGGGTGAATGCTGCCATGTCTTGTTCACTTAACTTGCAATGAGGCATTTTCTATAAACAAGGATGAAAAACATACTTTATCCTGTGTCCTTTTTGTTGAAAACAGCAACAAACCTCTTATGCAGGATTTTTTATGCTGGATTGTCTACTTTGAATTTGATGCATTTTCTTTTTGTACTTTGGCTTTCTGCTGACTTTAATAGAAAGCGTTTTTAAGGCAATTAACAAACTTTAAGGTACTCCATCAGTAAAATAAAGTGATCCACAAAGCCAGGGAACTGGAACACTTCAGCAGTGCTGGGAAAATGAACAGAATATGCTTGTGCTCTGCTACCAGGAGTTGGTGTGAGAGCTTGGGAGGAAAAAGCTGTTCTAATCACGTGGGTCAGCCCAGAAGGTTTCCTGGCTCACGACAGAGCTGGGGATGGTGGGGGTGCAGCTTGACAGAAGAATATTTAGATTCATTCTGTCAGTCCAGGTGAGTCATACCTTGAATAAACCCCATCTGTTAAGGAAGGGCAAGGGAATAATCAAGAAAACTGTGACTTGGAAGTGCAGCTGTTCCAGACACGCTGTTTGCCCCCGCAGCTCATTACCCTGTGAGCCCTCCACGCTGCCAAGACCAGGTTGTTCCTATACCAAAGCCAAGCCTAAGAGCTCAGGTTTGTGCCATGCTGCAAGTCAGTCAGCAGTGGGGACCTACCCAAATGTGACTTCTGTGTTGCTAAACAAACAGGTTCTCCCTTGGCTGAGCTTTTATCTCTCCCTCCCACCCACCTCAAGTTTTATTTTGCTTCAGGCAGAAATCTCTTCATCAGATACAGACAGCTGATGTCTGAGTGGTTGTGTGGACAGTCATCAAACACTGCTAAGACTGAAACTGTTCTAGTGAAATATGCTTACCTTGTAAGTCCAAATGAAAAGGAAGATATTGGCCTCGGGAGGGTTTCAGCAATATATTGGCTATAGATACTGTTGCTGTTAAATCTACCACACAGCGAATGGAACAATAGAATGAAAAATGGGAATAGAAGTCCTGAGTTTTTAATCGTGGCTTGGGCATTGTAGAGGAAAAGTTTGTGGTTGGGGAGAGGGGAAAAAATGCAATCTCTTCTGAACCAACATTTATAAAGCAGAAGGCAATTTACTGACAGAGTGGTAAATGCAGTTAGCTTGAAATTGTGAGGAATTGCTTTGACTCCTGCTTGGATAATGTTAAAATGAAGGTGGTGGATTCATCATCATTCCAGAAGGGCGTTCGCTTACAGAGCATGAAAAACCCAAACTGCTTTGTACATGACTTATCACAAAAGGGAATTAGGGCAGTAAGTTTTGCAAATCATGTCTCTGATGGCTCTTTGGCAAGGGTTTAGCTGCCAGTATGGCTTGCTTGTGTAGCAGTGCCTTGCTTGAAGAGGCTGGTGTCTTCCAGGAATGTAAATCAACCCTAAAATTTAGGCTGACAATATAGAAAAGCAGTAGGACCTGTCAGAACGGCCTTCAGGAGCGTCCTGGCTGCTGCTGCTTGAAACCACTGGGGTTTGGCTTCCTCTGTCCTGCACACTCAGGATCTCATGCATTCCTTATAACCTGTGCTATGCACTGTACACTGAAAACTTTCCTTTTTCTTTTTCTATATAATTTAATAAAATAATGAGAGTGAGAGAGTTAAGGTTTTAATATGTCATTCTGTGTTTTATTATTCCCCCTAAAATAAGCATGTATACTTTTTGAAAAACTTTGGTTTGCTTTGGCATGTGATTCACAGGAACATAGCTCTTTCTATCATTCTGACTTAAGTCATATATTTTTACACTAAACATCTTATTACCTTAGTTTTATTATTTCAGAATCAAAGGAGAGCTTGCAAATGTCTATGACTGCAGAGCGAAGGAATGTTAATGAATAGTGCCATTGAATTTTCAGGTTTTAGCTTTTCTGATCTTAGAGAATATAACTGTAAGCAAAAATATTATGCAAGCTGAATAAAATTTAAATAAATAGGGACCAGATGTAACTATAGGGGCCTATAAAATGTAATACAAATACTATCCGCTTCCTTAAAATAAATCTGTATTTTAGTATGAAAAATTATATTCATATTGATATTGTGGATTAATCTTTTTTATGAAAGTTGGCAAGTGAAGCCCATCTCTTGCAAGGGCTTGTTCTTAAATGGGAAACAGACCTTTTGTTTTGACCTCGAGTGGGGCAGTTTCTGGGTCTCGTGCAATGTAAAGCATTTTTACATTAACACGGTAATACATTTTTACATTCTACAGCCTGTTTTACTACAGTAGTGTTTGGCTTAGGCTTTTGGGTGCCTGTTAATGGTTTGTGAACACTGGGAATGGCAAAATATGGGAGTGCTGGAAGGAGGGCTTAAGCAGCACGAAGCATTGGATAAACCCCTGCAAGAAGTCAAGTGATTTGCTTGGCTTGGCCTTCAGCTTTGGTTGCTGGACCATTATCTTTGAGATTCCATTTGGATCTGCAAATGGGAGCTCACAGATCAGAACAAAACTGGTGGCATTTCTTCTGCCTACAAGTGACCAGCAGCTGGGTTTGTTTTACCTACTGAGAGGTTCTCCAGCAAAACTCACTGTGCAACCAGCTGATTTCTGCTTTGTCTGTGAACCAGCCTGTAAAAATGAAATGGCAATTTTACTACTCCGGACAAAGTAGTGCAGAAAATTGAAAAGGAAATAACTGATGTTATTGTCCTTGCCCTGGGAAAGAGATAAATCTGTAATCTGCACTCAGCAAAACCCCTTGCAGTGTTATTATCTTTAATAATGCTAATTTAGTGTAACATTTGTAGCTATGTAGGAAATTAGTTGGCAGTGTGTGATGTTAGCTCAGGAAAACACAGCTTGTCAACTAAACCAGAAAACATCTTTTCCTCAGTGTTGTTTTCTATGCAGTTGCCTTTTTGTCTTGCTCAGGGAAGTGCTCTGATCCATGCAGAAAGCTCCATTCCCTACACCAATATGTAATTATGGTTAATGGTAAGATTCATTCTCCTGACTGCAGACCAGACTGAAAATCCAGGTAATTCCAACAGTTTGCCCAGTTTTCTGGCACTGCCCAGTCACATGAGCTCTCAGAAATGGGGAATGGTCTTAAAGTGAAGGAAGGGAAGTTTAGATTGGATGTTAGGAAAAAATCCTTCCCTGGGAGGGGGGGGCAGGCCCAGAGAAGCTGTGGCTGCCCCTGGATCCCTGGAAGTGTCCAAGGCCAGGTTGGAGCAACCTGGGCTAGTGGAAGGTGTCCCTGCCCATGGCAGGGAGTATGGAATTAGATGATCTTTAAGGTCCTTCCAACCCAAAACCAGTCTAGGATTCTGTGATTCTATGCTAATGTACCCCTGGTCCAGGGCAAATACTGGCAGTGCTCTGGTGGTTGATGTATCCTTGCTCCTTAGTGTCTTGTGTCCTTTTCCTCCCTCCTCCTCTCTTTCCAGCATTCCCAATAACAGTGTGGGCATTGCTTTTCAGTGGCTTTCCAGTGAAAAGCTGCTGCTTGTCCTGCTGAAGAATATCTGCACAGGAGAGAAGAAACTAGAGAGACTGAGTCAGAGGCTATAAACTTGCAGAAAGCATGTGAGCAGTCCAAGCCTGGTACCAGCCAGCCTGTGAGACTTTCTCACCATGGTTTATGGTCCTGCAGGCTTTTAAGGATGGCTCAGTCAGTGATTTTCCTGAACAGGATGCTGACTTTACCACCTTTCTCCCAAAGGCTCAATCAGGGCAGGGCTATGTGGTCATTGCCTGGGGTCTCTGCCATACCAGTTCTTGATATTTAAGATACAAAGGTTAAGCTGTCAATCTTACTGAATTTAATTCTCAGCCTTAGCATGTCTATTTGTGCTCTTTGCTGATGGGTGAGTGTGATATTCTTCCCCTGACAGGTCTCTGAAGTTGGTATAAATCAAGCAGAGAAAATATCCGCAGCTTGGAGGGGAGTTGAGATCCAATTCCCTGAGAGTTCAGGGCTCTTCCCCTCTTTGGATCAGAGCAAATGCAATGTAGATCAAGCTGTGCTCGTTGTACAGGCTGTGTTTTCCATAGGTGGCTTCCCAGACTGGGTGCTAATTACTCTAAGCTTGTCTTGCCCTCACTCTCTACTGGTTATTTGCTCTGCACCAACTTTGCTCTTCAAGGTATCCCACAACTCAACTCTGAGCCCTAGAAAATACCCTCCAATATCCTGTGTGACAGGTTTGGTGAGCATTTCTGCTCCTTAACAGATCTGGTGAGCATTGGATCCCAACCAAGTATGCTTTTGCCACATTTGGGAACTATTCTGGCTTGCAGGTATTTTTTTTCAGCCATGCAGTGCCTTCTCAGTGCATTCAGCTTCATTTCCCTGCACTGCAGGCCCATTATTCAGCCCAGGGTGGCAGACTCAGCAGCAGCAGACAAATTCCCTTCAACTCTGTCTTTAAGAGTGAAACCTCTGTTTACATGGTTGGACAGGCTCAGTTTATACCTGGGAGTGTGGACTTTGTTTAGCATAAAGAAATGCTGTTTACATGCCCTGGCTCGTGTTCTGCATCCTTCTGTCCCATAGAAGAACTGCTCAGCTCTGCAGTAATTCCCCATTTGTATCGTGGTCCCAGACTGTTCTCTGTCAAAATATACAAAGATTAAAGCTCCAGTTTGTTGAATGGATTTGTAAACTTTATGAACTCTGTGCTTTCAGCAGCTGGATATCTTTTTTTAAACAACTGTGTTCTTGATACTAGAGTGTTTTTATTTCCCCCTTCTGCACGAACAGTATTCATGACTCTGCCAAGCCATAATCTATATGAAACTGGTGGTGAAAGGAGATGGAGAGGCATGGGAGTGAAAATCTGTCCAGAGCCACTATGAATTCACAATTTCTAGCTTCCCTCCTCCCTCTGGATTGATTGATTTTGAACTGTTTAGGCCTTGACTTCTAGAGATATCAAGCACATACTAGATTTGAAGCCAGTGCGCAGGAGGAACCAAAACCTGGTTAAATGAATGTGTATAGTCATGATAGATCCTGCTTTTCTCATGAGGTAGAGAGAGGGGTGTTAAAGCTTCAATCCCTACCTGTCAATAGAGTCATTAAAGATTAGAGCTTGGGTAGGTGGCTGGAGTATGGTATTGCATGTCATTACTGCAGAAACTTCTTTAAAACATTGATATGATTAAAAACAGTCAATAACCTCTGTAGTTTGGTTTTAGAGATCTGTTGTGGATGATGAAAACTAACAGAGTCTCATCCAGATCCCACTAGATCCAGTGGAAAAAAACTCCTCCTACCTTAAATGTACTTAGAACTGAACCCAGAGGTATCAGAGGAAAGAGCTCTGTTTGCCATAGGTTATAAGCTAAGGAAAACTGAGACTGATATTTATGCTTATGGACTATTTAAGAATCAGGGACACGTTGCTTTGTTCTGTTTTTAATCGATTCGATAAGCCTTGTTCAACTGCACCTCTTTAAAACAAACCTGCTGAAGAACAACAGTGTTTTGGCAGGTCAGCAAGATGTTTCCTTCTCCAGGGTAGGCACAGACAGAACAGGAATGTACCTTTTCATGCCATATGTATTTTTAGTTCTAGGTCTGGCTTCTCATACATGCAGGAACTGCGGGGTAACATGGAATTGGGGCCTTTTCAAATAGATGATGCAGATTATTCAAACTGATAACATTTGGTGGTTCCTGACTGGGAGCCTTCGGAATGTGCACTCTTATATTTAATAAAGCAGTGCTGGGAAAGGCTGCTAACTCCACATTGTTGACTGGGTTTAAAGCAACCACAGATGGAAAACAAGCCTAAAGAAATGTGATTGAAAGCTCCTTGCTCAGTGGTTGGGAAATATGAGATTAAATACAGTCTGAAAGGGTTTAATCTGACCATCTCCAGTCTGCTGTTTCATGGTCACGTTGCCAGTTTTCTGCTGAACCTCAGGGTCACCCACTGCCCTGGTGTGTCCCACAGGGATGGTACTGCCTTAACCAGCTGGGTAATAGTTTGTGTTATCTCCCTGGCCACTTCTAAATGTCTCTGTGGAAACGCAGAATGGTTTGGGTTGGAAGGGACCTTAAAGCTCATCTCATTCCACCCCTTGCCATGAGCAGGGACACCTTCCACTAGCCCAGGTTGCTCCAAGCCCTGTCCAACCTGCTCCATTCCATTAGTATTTGTTGCTTCAGTTATTGCAAGAAAGCCCTACAGCTGCCAGTGGTGTGTATATATATATATATATATATTTATATATATAATTGGTTTTAATCAAGCCATTCTTTTGATTTTTCTTAATTACCTTGGTACACAGCTCATAGTACTCTGCCTTCATTTCTGTGGATTGAAACCTCTTTTCCCCCACCCGGGACAGTCATATCAGCTGTAATCCATTTGTGATCCCAGTCCTCCAGGCTTTTTTCAGGGGTTGGTGTACATGACTCAAAGAGGGAACCTGTGAGGGAACCTGTTCCAGCAGCAGCAGAATCCACCTCATTAATAAGGTGTAGTGGGAATGGAAGGGAACACTGCTCTCAGTGTTGTCTCCATGTGAGCATTGACTGAAGGGCATTGGAGGGTTCTCTCTGTTCCCTGTGCCCTGTGGGAAAGGCAGCACAAGGAGGGGGGTTAAATTGGTGATGAGAGATGTGCTGTCTAAGAGTGTTTCCCCACCATGGAGGGACTTTGTTCTTCCCCAGCAGTGATTTCCTGCCCCTGCGCCAGGAAGGTGACGCGCAGCGGGGCTCGCACGCTCCAGCCTTTGGTTGCAAGTGCTGGAAAGGCTTCTCTTTGACTCTTACACCGAGTTTAGGGGGGACTTCACAGCTGTAGCATTTGTAGAGGGAATATGTGTCTGAGAACAAGTTACCCAATACCTCCATGCCTGATTAAAAATCATTGTGCCTATCCAGAGGCAGAGGTGGGGTCAGCTCTGAGGCTCAGTGTTGTTGAGGAGAGGAGCAGGTTCTGCACACTGAGGAGCCCCATCCTGCCAGCTGAGGCAGGATGTTCACCTATTTTTTTTCAGGAGGGAAAAAAAATAAAGAAACAAACCAGAACAATGCAAAGGGAAAGCACCAGCAAGAGAACAGTATGTTCTTTGTAATGCTTTTTCTTTGGGGACATCTATTGCTGGCAATAAGATTAAATCACTGAAACCTTCCCTGAAGCTACATCTGCCACTGCCTACATTTTCCAGCCTCAGTAATAAACTAACATTTGCCATTGTTCCTTTCTTCTGGATTTCATTTCTTACAGATTTAACCAGCACTATTTACCACAAGGCATTCAGCTCTTGCTTAAAGCCGAGATCTATGCCAAGTCCCTAAAAATATTCATAGCTCCAAAGAATCTGGTTTTAAATAATATCATTAAAAGTAGATGATATTAATACAACAGTTCACACTGAGTTCACGTGCTGCTCATGCCAACATATAAAAATGAAGGAAGAAGCTCTAGACAAGACTACCCTGAAGTGGTGAACAAAATCCTTTGTACCTCTTTGCTGGCTCCCTGTGTCTTCATTACAGGAGTAGTTTTCTTATCCCAAAATCTTAAAAATAAAAAATTCTATGTTACAGTCTTGTCTTTCCTGTCACAAAGTGCTCTACCTTACTAGAGGAGGGGAGTGTGGGGTGGGCTGTGGCTAACAGGTTATGGGGTGTTTGGAAAGGAGGATTCACACCACTCTCTTCTTCCCACAGGATGCCATAGTGATCCATGAAGTGTATGAAGAGGGAGCAGCAGCCCGAGATGGCAGACTCTGGGCTGGTGATCAGATCCTAGAGGTAAGTTAACTTTCTCTGTGTATGTGCTTGTTGTGTATATTTGTGTTCCACACAACAGAGGGTTCCTGTAGGGGAAGGACAGGCCATTGAGCAGGATCCCTACTTGAGGCTTCCTTTCCATCACTAAGAGCATCCTGAAAAATTCATATTTCCTTATATATTCATACAAACTGAAGGTACAGATTGAGAATACATTAAATTTAATTGAGCAAGGCAGTTTTTGAATTACGTAGTTCAGCTGTCATGTCCAATAGCTTAGTATTATTCATCTCTTTAATTTTTCATTCAGGGCCCACCACTCAAGTATCTCTGCAGTGCCTGCAACCCAAATACTGAGTGGGGCCAATGTGGGAGGAGAAGGGGGATGTAGAATCCCTGTGAGCATCCCCCTCAGCATCCCTTTCAGCATCCCTCTCAGCATCCCTGTGAGCATCCCTCCCAGCATCCCTGTGAGCATCCCTCTCAGTATCCCTGTGAGCATCCCTCCCAGCATCCCTGTGAGCATCCCTCTCAGTATCCCTGTGAGCATCCCTCCCAACATCCCTGTGAGTATCCCTCTCACTATCCCTGTGAGCATCCATCTCAGTATCCCTGTGAGCATCCCTCCCAGTATCCCTGTGAGCATCCCTCCCAGCATCCCTGTGAGCATCCCTCTCAGTATCCCTGTGAGCATCCCTCCCAGCATCCCTGTGAGCATCCCTCCCAGCATCCCTGTGAGCATCCCTCCCAGCATCCCTGTGAGCATCCCTCCCAACATCCCTGTGAGCATCCCTCTCAGTATCCCTGTGAGCATCCCTCCCAACATCCCTGTGAGTATCCCTCTCACTATCCCTGTGAGCATCCATCCCAGTATCCCTGTGAGCATCCCTCCCAACATCCCTGCAGAAGCTCCCAGCTCCCCCAGGCCACCCTTCATCTATTTGGGGAACACACAAGTGAATAAATGTGATGTTTTTCCCCTCAGCCAAGCATGGGGAAGGTGGAGGGAAAGGGTTAAGAGAGAAGTGTTGGTCTGCAAATGAAACTTGCGTCAGGCAGGGGTTCAGTGCAGCTGCTCAAAGCTCTGCTGTCAGCTCAGGACAAATTCCCAGCATGGCCATTAAGGCTTCGGTGTGTAGGGTTAGAAAAATAGTGAGGGGTACTTGGGGACTTGTCTTTACAGCTCTTGCACTGAAAATATTTTTGTTAGCGTTAAGGCTGAATGCTGTTTTCATTTTATAAATAACGGTGTATTAACAGAGCAGGGTAATTAGGGGGTAAAAATGGGGCAGGTTAATTAATTCTTCTCTGGCCAAACAGGAAAGTGCTAATGTTTGTGGGCCATAATATTGTTATTGTTTCAGCTTTTAAGAGCTGTATTAATGAATCAAGAAGATGACGCTGAATTAGTTTCAGATTAGCGTGATAAAGCCTGTGTTGAGAAAAGAGTATCAATGCAGTACATAAATAAATGTGTGCAGAATTAGGACAAACAATGTAATTACTATAGACTGGCCTTAATTATCTTAATGTAAAATAAAGTGCGATTGTAATTTTGAGTGTCTGGAAATAGAAATATTTTCATTGCCTTAAAACCTATGGGAGTGGATTAACATTGTATGTTTCTTGTGTTAGAGTTCAGGCTACTTCCTAAAGAGACTTGGAAAATGTTTAAGTATTGATATATTTTGGTATTAAGAAAGAAAAGATTATTTTGTTGACAGAGTATTGGCAAACACCTTAAAGGGCACCTGTGGATCAGGCTTGGCAAAATCAGATTCAAGTTTCAAGCTGCAATAGCTTTTTTGATACTTGAACGTAAAAGTAGAACTTGTTCTGTCAGATACTACTAAAACACTGAAACCTTCTCAGGCTGTGTTGAGGGAAGTGTAACTGGGTGCTCCAGGAGCGGTCTGGTGTGCCATCTATTGGAAAAAGAGGAAAATCACCATTTAATGCATCCTGCCTTGGCTTCTCCATGGCCATTTGTTTGCTGGTGTTTCTGATCCCTTCTGTTTTCATCTCGATGCTGTTGCGCAGCCGGGGCAGAAGGACTCGGAGCAGCAGGAGACACAGGGAGCTCAAAGGAGCTGTCTAGTCACAGAAAGAAGCACTATTTGAGATCACAAAGGTTTGAGGTTAAAGAGAAGGGAGGAACACTCACCAAACTTCCCAGCCAAAACATTTTGATTGTTGTGATTTACCCCAGGCAGTGGCACAAAGCCCCGAGCTCACACTCCGTAGGAGATCCCCGAGCTCGGCCCTCCCAAAATGGGAGCACTAAATTAGAGCGCCGAGGGGTGTCAATTTGACAAATCTGTGCTGTCACACAAGGGCAGGGTGTGATGAAAAGATCATTTATACGTGTCATTTGGAAAGCAAACACTGCTTGTTCCAGGTGAACGGGATCGATCTGCGCAGTGCCAGCCACGAGGAAGCCATCACTGCGCTCCGCCAGACGCCCCAGAAGGTGCAGCTGGTGGTTTACAGAAACGAAGCACATTACAAAGATGAAGAAAATTTGGAGATCTTCTATGTGGATATCCAGAAGAAAACAGGCCGAGGGCTGGGGCTCAGCATAGCTGGGAAACGGTAAGAGCAGCGCTGATCCGACAGAGGAATGTTTTGCTCTTTGTTTGCAGCCGTTCCAAATGGAATATGAAAGAAAGGGGAAGCTCCATAAGGGAGAGAATTGGTGTCTAAGTCTCTTCAGGGCTGCCCTGGGGTTGTGGTTCTGGCTCCTCTGTCAGAACAGGCCAGAGCAGGGAAGGGGCTGCTGCTGCCCAGGAGAGCTCCCTGCAGGTTGTCCCCTCTTGGAGGGAGCATGGCCATGTGCAGAGCTGGCAGCTCAACCTTCTGGTGGCATCAACATAGCCATGTCTCAGGGCTGGAGTCCCTAACTGTGGCTTCTCTGGGCTCAAAATGGGGGAGAAACATTCCTGTTTCTACATCCCAGGACATGCCCTTGCAGATGGGTTTGTGGGTTAGATTTAGGTCCTGCTCGGGTTCAAAGGGACTGATGTCAGTGGAAGATAAAGGGCTGAGTTAGACCCAAATCCTGAGCAGTGTCAAGGTGACTGTGACACTGCAGAGAGCATTTCTGTGAGCACAGAGCAGAGCCTGAGGCACAGAATCATTTAAGTTGGAAAACACCTCCATGATCATTAACTTGTGACCAATCCCCACCTTGTCCCCCAGCCCAGAGCACTGTTCAGTCATTCCTTGGACACCTCCAGGGACAGTGACTTCACCACCTCCCTGAACAGCCTCTTCCCTTGCCTGACCACCCTTTCCATGAACAAATTCATCCTGATGTCCCACCCAAACCTCCCCTGACACAACTTGAGGCTGTTTCCTCTTGTCTTGTCACTTGTTGCCTGGTAGAAGAGACTGAGCCCCACCTGCCTTACCCTCCCTCATACAGCTGTAGAGAGTGATAATGGTGGGAGGTGGCAGCACCTTAATAAAATGTGACTTTTTACTGCTCTATCTCTAAACCATTGCTATTGACTCACTGGAACCAGAGTTCCAGTGATTTTAAAGTTTTAATCTTATTTGCTAAAAGAGATTTATGGCATGACACTCGTCCAGTGTTGGTGTGTAGGAGTCACATGGTTGCTCTTCTGTATTGCCAAAAATAATTCACTTTTGCAATTACAAATCATTGGGTCATTATCCTGACTGTGTATGGGCAGTAAAGTTTTCACAGCAGTTTTTCACAAGAGTGGGGCTGTTTAACCCAGGTGTTGTGAGCAGATTGCAGGTTGGGTAATTAATTTAGCTTATGGAAATTAGCCTGCAGATGGTAATCACAGTGTCCAACCCTCCCACCTTTGCTTCTGTGCTAAACTTGCAGTGCTGTTGCTGAGTGCCTTGGACTGGGGATTCCTCCCTGGGGGTAGCCCAGTTTCTGAGGTCTATGGAATGATACCCTGGTGTAATTCAGGGTGTGAAGTGTTGTGTCCTTCAGGCTGAAGGATATCAAATGCCAGATCTTGGCATTGCAGCTCACACCACGGAATCACAGAATCATTTGGGTTGGAAAAGCCCTCTAAGATCATGGAGTCCAACCTTTAACCTAACACTGCCATGTCCACCACTAAACCACATCCCATGAGATATTTAACTCCATCTTAGAGTAATCCGTGGCTTTTGATTCCTATAAATGGTGTTTTTCATGAATCTTTCTGTATCACCCAGTCAGAACTAACAGTTCAAGGGGAGAGACAGCATTAAATGTAGACAACATGCCATGGCTTTGAAACTCATCAATTTTTTACACGGCTGAATGGGGTGTAAAACTTCTTCCTCTGCTCACAGGTTTCTTTTAATGTCTCTTAAATGCAAGTAATCTAAATTGGTCTCCCAAAGAATATTGGATTGTGTAATTAGCCATATGCTTCTTGCATTGTTAGAAATGGAAGTGGAGTGTTTATCTCTGACATTGTTAAAGGAGGAGCTGCAGACCTAGATGGAAGATTAATTCAAGGAGATCAGATTTTGTCTGTAAATGGGGAGGATATGAGAAATGCCTCACAAGAGACTGTTGCCACTATACTTAAGGTGAGTACAGAATACATTGTAAGATATTGAATTGCAGTTACTGACACTGTGCAAGGTAATTATCCTGAAGTGCTATTTACCAGACACGGGACAGCTCCAAGTGATTACTGAGACAGGAATTTCATCTGAAATAACTGGGACGTTCATTTAAAATCACTTCTGCCTGTATTTCTAGGAATTGGATGATATGAAGCAGGAAAACAAAGACACATTTAGTGGTTAGGCATTTATTTGAAAACGCAACTGTGTGTTTCATGTGTTAGGAAAATATTTGGAAACCGGAGAGGCAACACAAACCAGAACTGAAATAAATGTCTTTGGCTTGGCTGCAGCTATAAAATGACAGCTTAAATCCCTTCCTGCACAGCTTTCCATCTTCCAGGAGTGATTTTACACTGAAGTTCTGGGAGAAGGTGCCTTTTTCCATTAAAAAGCATGTGGCTGCTTGGTCTGGGTGAGAGAGCAGAGGATGGGATGGCTGTGAGTGCCTGGGGTTGGATCCTTGAACAGCTCCCAGCCTTGTAGGGGCAATGCTGCAGATCCATTGCCATTCCAAACTGCATCTGGAGACAAGGGCCATTCCCCCCTGCCATCCCCACCAGTGTTCCTGCACGGGATTTTCTTTCATTCTTGAAGGGCAAGGCTAATTATTTCCTTGCTTTTTCCATTCAGGGTTGGTGCTTGGCCAAAAGTGCACCTATTTAAGAATTGGAAATTGGTGATACAAGGGTATTTTGTTAAGTTGGATCCATATGGGTTGAATTCTCCCTTTTCTGCAGCATTTTGCCTCTGAAGGGGTTTTTTGAATGTCTGTTAAAGAGTTTGGGGCTTTTTGTTTATTTTTCCTGAGTAATTGGCCATCTACAGTTTGCCAGTGGGAAGATCCATGCTAAATGCAGCAACCAGGATAAACCTTCAGGATAAACCTAAATCCTCTTTTTTATTGTCTTAAGTACAACTGTTCATGTTTTGAGCATTCCTTGTGGTTTTCTTCACGGACTTGTGCTGCTGAATATAAACATATTCCTCTCCAGGAGAGCATGAAATATTATATGTCTATTTAAATTGTACATCATGTGGTTTGTTTGGTTTTTTTTTCTTTTTTTTCCAAGTGTGCCCAAGGCCTGGTGCATCTTGAGCTTGGGAGATTGCGAGCTGGATCGTGGCTGTCATCACGGAAAACGTCCCAAAACAGCCAGGTTAGTGACAAATTCCTGTGTAAAAACTGGAGCTGTGAAGGGCAGAGCACAGGGATGGTGCTCACGAGGCTCAGTCTTTCCACAGACACTGCTGAGGGTGGGAAACAAAATATTTTATCCATGTGATTTTCTGTACTGAAGCACTGCTGAAATGCTGATTAAGCAGAAGAGCTGCTTAATGTGTTTGTTGGTTTAAGGAGTGTCTTCCCAAGACACACCAAAAATCTGTAACATCTTTCTCAAATGACAATGCCCAGAAATTTTTTTTAAGCCCTGCAAAAGCTGCTTGAATGTATTTTCTGCAGCTGTTTTGTCAATCAAATGGAGTTAATGAAACTGAACTGTATCTTTGCCTGTCTTAGGGCAGAACCACATGAGAGCTGCTTTCCTCTCAAAGAAAACACAGAGCAATTTCCTGCTTCACTTGCTTTTTACCTGAAGCAAGGACAACAATTCATTCTGCAATCAGAGCAGGGCTTTTCCCCTCTCCCTGTGCCCCCCAATCTGCTCAGACACCAATATGTTGGTGTTAAAGCTGGAGTGTTGCATGGGAGACCGACAAGGCAGAATGACTCAGAAAACTTTTTTTAATAGATTTTCCTTCCAAACACTGACTGTTTTGCCATTATATTTAAGTTCCCAGTATCTCTAAAAGAGACAAGCTGTGGGTCACAGCAGGGTGTTTGCTGGGGTGGATTTTGGCCCCTCTCTGCCCTGGGGGGAGCTGCACTTTGAGGGGATCCAGGACTGCTAAAAGAAGGGCTTATTTTTGGACACAGAGAGGAGGAGCCCTAGGAGGCTTGGAGGGGATGTAAGTTAAAGCAGGAGTGCTTTTAAGGAGGTCAGTAAGAGGCTTGTCCATGAACAACCCAAAAAGGTGCCCAAATCATCAGTGTATGGCCATGATTCCCTCATTTCCTAAAGGGCAGCACTGATCCAGGCTGCTGTCTGGGGGGTGAGGGAGCAGGAGGAGCTAAAGCCATGTGGGAACAGCTGGGCTAAGCCCAGCTTTAAAAATAAGGGCTGGGAAGCATTGGAGAAACATCTGCACTGCATGCAGCAGGCAAGGAGAAATGAAGTAACAGAGGGAAATTACACTGATTGCATTAAGTAAAGACAGCAGTTGGGTATTACTCTTTTTTTTGGCCACTGCATGAAGCCCAAGTAAGAGCAATGTAATGAAAAAGTGACAGCTAAAAATGATCCCTCTAGTTTTACCAAGTAAAGCTCACAGGGCAAAAGGAAGCAAAATGCCATAATATCTAACAAGGGGCTAGGTAAAAAAATCAGATCAAGCGACGTCGTCCCCCTTTTTGGTAGCAGAAGAGGCTTTTGCAGGAACCTGGTAATTCCTGTATTCCTTTCAACACAAGAAAACTGAATCTTTTTGATGCACAGTCATTCAAGACCCTTCATCTCACTGCTCCAAAGTGACTTGGTGGTTTTGAAAACGGAATAAATGTTTCTCAGCTAAACCCTTCCAAGAGTTATAAAAACCTTGGCAGATGATGCAGCAGATCAGCCTGAATGATTTGCACAACTGCAGGCTCTGTTTGGGAAGCTGCTGGCCAAGAGCATCCAGAACTTTTGTCCTCCCTTGGCTTTTTTCTTGGTCCATTGCATACCTCCAGCAGTAGAAAGAGAAGCCTTGTGGTGCAGGACAGTGATTTCTTTCACGTGCGTTGCAAATGGTGTTAGCTGGGCCATGAATTGGCAAGTCGAGGTGGAAATTGTGCTCTGCCTGGTGTTTGTCCCTGACAGCTGCACACTGGTCAGTGGGGAAAATGCTGCCAGAGTTTTTGCTTCACCTCTGATGTGTTGAGGGGCAGAAAGCTCTGCTGTGCGTGGAGAAGGACAGAGCAGATCTCTTGTTTTGTACAAGGCAGCACGGCTGGAAAGGTCTGGCCCTCGGTGAAACCTGTTGTTCCTACACTGATAATTAAGTTTCCTTGAGAGGCAGAGCTTGAAGATAAAGCCAGATAAGGAGAGAGGGAAAAGGGGGGCTGGAAATGGATGGCCAAGAAAGGGTAACATGAGAAAGCAGCTGTTTTTGGAGATTCTGCCTTTGTCACCTGGCGTGTTCTTCTGAAAACCAGAGTAGGTCCTTGAGCAAATGAAAGGAGCAGGGGCAATTGGAGTGTATTCAACTGAAATAAAGCCTGCAGATCTCTGCCATGTCATGAGGTGGGTGTCAGTGTTACCCCCACCTGCTGTGAGAGGGGAGCTCTTTGGTGTCCTCCTGGGTGCTCTGTGCACACAGGATGAACCACAGGGAAGATGCCCATCATCTCCCCTTCTCCTCAGGTTTGGAGACACGCTGAGAACAAGTGAAAGAGGGGAACAAGCACTCCAGAGCTGCCCGGAGCAACACAGGCATTGGGTGTGCACACAAGGGAGTGAAACACTGTAAAATCGTGTAGGTTGGAAAAGACCCTTAAGCTCATCGAGTCCAACCATTCCCTCAGCACTGCCAAGGCCACCACTAGCCCATGTCCCCAAGCACCACATCTACACATCCTTTAAATCCCTCCAGGGATGGTGACTCAACCACCATGGGGAGATTTTGGTGGATTTCCCCCTACCAAAGGGGTTCTCACTCACATGGCCAATGTAGTATTTGCAGTCTGGTTGGCACAAAGCACAGCTGTGCCCGTATGTTGCAGGATCTGGTTTCAAGTTAACATTTGGGTTTGACTCACAGGGTGTTTTTTTTATTTATTTTGAACTTCAGGCGAGCCAACAGGGTGTCCACAGCCACTTCCACCCCGCTCTTGCTCCAGTCCTTTCCACCTTACAGAACTTTGTGAGCACAAAAAGATCTTCAGCAGACGTGTCTCAGAGGAGCTCAGGTACAATGTGGGCAGCTGTCAGAATAGCTGCGTGGTCCTTGCTTTATATTTGGGCTGTTTCAAAAGCCAAACTGAACACTTGAACCTGGTTTCCCTGCCCAGCCTCCCAGAAGACATCCCAGTGATGTTTTAAGAGCCAAACACTTTCCAGCAGATGACATTATTTTTATATCTTCCAGAGGAGCACTGGCTCTTCTGTTTGAAGTGCCGAATTCCCGTGCCCTTCTATTCCCCAGCGCCCTTGTCAGGCTTAGCACAGGCACGGTTCTTGCATTAGGAACAGTTTTCTCAGGGAATAAAGCTGCCACCACTTCATTTATATCTCTGTTCCTCTTGAGTGCATGTATGAAGGGGTGTTTTTGTAATGAGAAAGTCACAATGCCCAGTTTGCAAATTTAGGAAGTGTTAAATCTACGACCCGCAGTAGCTTGTGGAGAGCCTAATCCAGGAGCTGGGAATCTTTGCTCGTGTCTGACCCAGGAGCAGAAGACATTTCTTCTGCCAGTTTACATGCACTGGAAGGGGCTGGTGGCTTTTGGGCAGCCTGCCCTGCAGCACTGAGGGGGCATGTCCTCGTGCCCTGGTTTGGGGTCCCCAGGGCTGGGCTTCCCCCTGCCACAAACCTTGGCAGTCCTGCCTTCTGCTCCAGGGACACCTGCATGGCCATGAGGAATGCTGGTGTGGGGTAGTAAGAATCATGGAATTTTGGGAGAGGTTAATTCTGTCTGTCTTCTGAAAGGTGCTTAAAATAGTTTAATTACAGCTGATACAAGTAGGGGTTGGTTGGTGTAGCAGAGGCCAGGACCTGATTACACCATCAGCTTTTTGGGCTCTTTAGTTCCAGTTTGAATGATGCCCTTGAAGTATTTTCCTTTCCTCCCCTTTCTTTCCCTTTCCCCTTCCCCTCTTCCCTTTCTCCTCTCCTCTTTCACCCTCTCCCTTACCTCTTTTCCCTTCCCTTTTCTTTATTCCCTTCCCCCTTTCCTTTCCTTTTTTTCCTTTCCCCTTTTCCATCCCTTTTTCTATCATTTCAAGTACTTTTGAAAGCTCTATGACTGGATACACCAGCCAGGCTTCCTGCCTGTCTATTATTTACCAATAGAGCAGAAAACTGGAATTGAAAATCAATGGAACCAGTCTCGGAGCAGCCGTGTGCCCTTTGTGCAGGAGCACTGTGATTCAGGAACAATAAGGCACTCTTTAATTGAGTGAAGGCACAATAGGGCTGTTCTGCAGGCTGGCAGAGTGCTGCTGTTCCCCAGATTGTGGCTGGGCTACAATAGGTGTCACGGTGACACCCGTCAGCCAGAGGGATCACCCCAGTATTCATCCTTCCTCCTCCTCCTCCTCCTCACGTGAGCAGCACTGCCTGCTTTGGCACAGGAAGGCTCCACTCCTGCTTGGTGATAACTCTGCCTGGGCAGCAAGGGACTGTTGTCACCTGACAGTGTTATCTCTTAATTATATTATCTCTTAATTACAGAAGCTAATTGTTTGTTTCTTTATTAGTAGGAGCCGATATGGGCCCAAGGACTGTGGAGATAACAAGGGTCAGTGAGTTATTTTCTGTCAATTCACAAAGCTGACTCCTTTCACTGAAGTTGTTCATTTTTGTAGCATTTCTCACGAGTGAAATTGCATTATTTGTGTTTGCAGGCGGATGTTGGATGTGTGCCTGTGTTTTGGGACCTGCATGTGTGAGGATGTGTGTGTCTCTCAAACCTCTTTTCTCCCTGTTCCACAAATCAAATGACTCGGTTATTGCCATATCCTGAGCACTGGCCCTTATGAGCTGCCCCAGTTGAAAATGTTCTGTTTTGCTTTGTTTCAGGGCCCAAATGATGCCCTTGGAATCAGCATAGCAGGAGGGAAGGGAAGTCCTTTGGGAGATATTCCCATTTTCATTGCTATGATTCAAGCCAGCGGGGTGGCCGCCAGGACCCAAAGACTCAGAGTGAGTAGAAGGGTCCTCAATATTTCCTGTTTCATCTGCCACGTGTCCCACAGAGCCTCAAGCACATCTGTATATGCCATCACTATGATAATGTCTCAGAGACTACTCTGTCTCATGTATATACTTTATATAAAAGCAAAACAAACCAAAAAAAACCCCAAAACCAAACCTGCCCTTCTCTTCCCATTTTAATTATACTGTGTCTTGGGCTAATGGCAATTGTTGCCCATTTTGGAAAAGTGATGTTAAGAGAAAGAACTTAAATACATTTCCAGTGGTCTTGGAATGGGTATGTTTATCCAGACCCAGGGAGGGCAGCAACAAGTTCTCTGGAAACCAGAACTCCAGACTGGCCATCATTTAGAGCTCTGACCAGGTAGAAACCAGATCAGAAATTAGTTGTTTGCTCTCAAGGCCCTTATAAATAAACACCAAAACAAGGCACTTGTATCAGACCCACAGCACATGTGGGTTTCCAGGGATGACTGTGGTGACCACTTCAGTTTTGGAGCGAGTTTCAGGGAATCAGGAGTATTGAAAAGAACTTGCTATGCAGATCCTTATGCTTTGGCCCATGAGATTCATTAGGACATGCTGCTACATTCATGCTGTGTCTCCAGTAGAATTAAACAATAGCAGTAAGTGCCAGGGTCAAGATCATTTTTGTGTCTTAAGAAGAAGAAATCATCCAGGTTAATTAGATTAACATCAGAAGTTCCTCCTTTCCTACACAATGTTCAGGGTGTGCTTACACAGTCTGGAACTTGTCTGCACATTCAGACACAAATGAATCCTTTCTGGATGGGAGGACAGCAGTGAAAATCTCCCTCTCTCTGCTTGCAAATGGAAAGAGTAAAATGCAATCCATCTTTGTTCCTCTGATGGTATTGTTAGTTTTAAAAAATCCGTATTGTCCTTGCTCTGAAGAATGGGGAATGATCACTAGCAGTGCAGAATCCTCACAAAAGGGATCCTGCCAAAGAGAAGCATGACTGTGCAGTGCCAAGTTCACGAGGAATTTTAAGCATTCTTAATTTTAATTTTCCCTAATGGTAGTAATTTTCCATTACTGTTGTACTTTTAGGTTGGAGATCGGATTGTCAGTATTAATGGGCAACCTTTGGATGGGCTGTCTCATGCAGATGCTGTTAATCTACTAAAGAATGCTTATGGGAGCATTATCCTGCAGGTATGGTGATAAATTGAACATGCAGCTGCATCAGGGTAGATAAATGGCATTCAGGGATAAAAAACCCCTGAGCATCACTGGCACAAGGCATCACAGAATTGCAGGGTGCTTGCTGATGGGAATTACACAGAATGAAAGCAAGAAATCATTGCCATTCAAAAATTCTTTATTGCCATTCATGCAGGCTGTGAGCATGATTATATAAAGCGTAACAAAGAGAACAAAATAACTTGTTGCTACACATGATAAATCAACAAGCTTCCAAGTTGTGGGGGTTTGGTTTTAATTCGAAGTTAACTAGGAATGAGAAATTCCATGTCTGTGTGTGTGCATGATGTAACCAGACTGGGACCCAACTGCCCACAGTGGTGGCTTCCTTGTTCCTGAAAGAATTTTGGGGAAAATTACAGCATCATCATTAAAATAGTGCTGCCTGGAATTGAATTTTCTACAGGTAATGAATAAAAACACTCAAGAGACGCAACAGTGCTGTCACTGCTGTGTTTCTCTGCTAGACATCTTCTGCCACATTGCTTCTAATTGCTGCCTGCCAGGATATTCATCCACAGTTTATTTTTATGTTTACACAAAGAAATGGCAAAAAGACTTGCCAGAGAGAATTCCAAATTCTCCTCGTTTGCAGAATTACTGTAACAATTGGAAAACAAGCTGAAGACACCACTAAAATCTACTCTAATTCTCTTCATCATCACAGCATTTTGGCTTGGAACACATCCTGAGGGATTTTTGCAAGCTTCTTGCTTGCATTACAACACAAACTGGGGGGAAAAAAAAGAAAAAAGGGGGGGGGAGGGAAATTAAATTATAATAAACTCAGTTTTAGGCTTGCTTGTTCTTTGTTTTGTCTGTCCATGAACTGCTGACCCGGTAAGTGATGAGCCAGTTCCAGAGCAGATGGTGTATTTGTGTAGCTCCATTGAAGTCCAGGGTAACACACAGATACTCCCCAGCTGAGGATTTGCTGTTAAATTATAGTTATCATATTGTTACTGATGTTGAGTAATTTCACTTTCCGTGTCAACACTATTCCCTGAATAGAAAATGAAAGCTTGCTGCAGAACCCAAAACTGCTCATCTTGAAAGCTGTATTGCACCTCATCAAGGGATTTAAAAATACTCCTGATGGAGCAGGATGTCACTTGGTCACTGACATAAACAAAGAGGTTCTTCTAGAAATGTCTTTGGGCTTGTCACTTGACTGCTTTTCTTCCACATTTTTGCTCTCTGGCTTAAAATGAGCTTAATACCCTTTACAGATGATACAGGTTTATTCTGCTAGAGTGAAGTCTATTTTCCTTCATTAAAACTCTGTTCTGTGGAGGGGTGGGATGTTGTATTTTAATCCTGGCAGTGGTGTGGGGGCCCTGCCATGGTGTGGTGGCACAGTTGCCCCCCACATTAACCACAGGTACTTCTCAATCCCCAAATTGCTCTTTTTTTTATTCAGACAATCAGAATGGAATAATCCTATCGCCGTGATAATCGTGACTGATGTGTCATTAAGTAATTCTATTTATTATCAGGTTAGGCCACTTCATGGCAAACTGCTTTGAAAGGTCAGATAATTGTGTGCAGTGGTGTGGAAAGGCTTATTATGGGCACGTCCTGGGAAGGATGGGAAAGGAGTTTGCAAATGCTGTTTGCAAATGGGAGATTAAGGTCTCGGGGGAACAATCATCCCTTTCGGCTGTTTTGATGCTTTGGTTTAATTTAATTTCTTTTCTGCAGGTGTAGTAATGAGATAAGGGGAAGCTTTTTTACAAGGTTGTTGAACTCTGATACGTTCGTGCTGCCAGCTGAAGATTTTTGAATATAGATTTGGTTTTATTGAACAGCAGAACGTGAGAAATCCTGGCTGGCATTCCTTGCCCTAATGGCACAGGAAGGAAACCCTGATGGTGGCTGAGCCAGGGCAGCTCCTTTTAGGGCATCCTGGGTCCTAGGATGCAAGACTTGCATGAGAACCTCTTGGCTCCATCACCTTCTTGGCTCCAAAGGATTCCACAGAGGGAAATGTTGTCATGGAGGAATTGTGAGCATTCAGTGAAAATGGGGGATTTATAGAATAGATTTTTTATTTGGAAAAGGTACATTTTCCTTAAGCCACGTTCACAGCAATGAGTGGGAAAAGTAGCTGTTCACTTGGGTAAAATAAGGCCATAGATAGTTATAGGAAATATTAGAAATATACTTTCTGGCTGTTTTTCACTGAGCTGAAACAGTAAATGTCAGGCAGAGAAGAACATCTCAGAGGGAGATGGAGTTAGGGGGTAATCACAGCACGTAGTTGTTGGGGAACTGATGTCCTTTCAGTGTAAATACTTCAAATCCAAACCACTTCATGGTGGTCTCTGAAATGTTTCCAGAAAAAAAGCAAAGAATAAAAAATTAGCATCTGTGAAAGGTTACTGCCAGGACCTCACCACCCTCACAGGGAACAATTCCTTCCTGATAACCCATCTAAAGGTTATTTTGCTGTTTAGTGAGCACACATTGTGTTTCCTTGATCCCCCTGCTCAGGTGGTGGCTGACACCAACATCAGTGCCATTGCCAGCCAGCTGGAGAGCATGTCTGCAGGCTGCCCCCTCAACTCCTCCTCGGAGCATCCTTCCGAAGAGCCCGAGTAAGTTCCTGCTCCCCTCACACCTGAGCTGGATTCTGTGCAAGGGAAGAGCCTGGGGTGGGGCAGGAGGTTTCTCCTCTTGCTTCTCTCTCTAATTCTCCATCACCTTTACAATGAGAACCCTGACCTCGGAGCTGATGATGGACTCGTGTCTGTCTTCACCTGCTGACAGAAACTGCTTGAGCAAATAAGCCTAAAATGTGTTTCCAAGCGCCACTTCTGGGTACTTTTCAAGAAAAAAGGGATCTCCTTTTTTTTCTAATGTTAAGCTGACGTGGTGGTTCTGCCCTTGTCTGTTGGCTCCTTGCTGGAAGGAGTTATAATCATAGCAATTGGAAATTATTTCTTATTGGCACACTGAGGGAAGATGTGTTAAAAAGACCTTTCAAAACACGTCCCAGAACTTTCTTTGTCTTTTGAATCTTTTCAGCTTTACGACTTGAAAAAATATGATTAAAATGATTTCCACTTGGAGCACTGGTGTGTGGTGATGGAAGTTAGAGATCAAGCCCTCCACTGCATCACTCTCCATCAGGTGCTTTTTAAAGGGCAGCTTGTAGCATCCCAATTATCATTTTGAAATTCATTTGATCTTCATTTCAATTCATCAGCTTCATTATGCTCTGCATTTTCATTCTTTGATTCGTTCTGTTTCTTTCAAGAAGCTGAGATGCAAGTTGCTGCCTTTCCTCAGGGGGTTTGAGTAGAAAAGTTAAGCTATTTACGCTGCATTCTCTGGTCTTACAATGTGAGATGCTGTTGCTGTTGCTGCTCTCAAAGGAGAATTGCTTGCTTCACAAAAGGATTTGTATTCTTTTGTCGTATCAAAGCAGTCAGGAAATTTGGATGTGAAAATACGAAGCAGAATTAGGGAGGTGTATGTGTTTAATTAGTCCTAAAAAATGCCTAGGTATTACTCAGCTTGGGCTGCACCTTTAGATAGGTGGAAGATGCCAGAGAGAATCATTGAATCATTTAGGTTGGAAAACTGCTTTGGGATCACTGAGTCCAGCCCTTAACCCAGCACTGAGCATGTCCCCAAGTGTCACATCCACATGGCATTTAAGTCCCTCCAGGGGTGGGGACTCCACCCCAGCCCTGGGCAGCCTGTCCCAGCACCTGACCTCCTTTAGTCCACAATAATTCATTTTACTTAGGTAAAACTCACTAATTTCAACTTTCAGATTAATCCATTCATACAAATGGTCTAAATTCCAACACCAAGCCTTCCTTTGCTCAGTTCATGAAAGCCCCTGTAGAGTTCAGGCTCAAAGTGATGCACACTGAGGTTCCAAAAGCACAGGGATGTGGGTCAGATAGAGATAGGCTGGTAGAGCCTGAGTAGAGCTGAGACCATAAACGGGAGTGTTCCTGGCTGCACCCTGTGAGACCCTTCCTCTGAAGCCAGAAAATAAAATTATGCTGTAAGGAAATGGTTGCAGTTGCCACTTGGGCAGGGTAAAGATGACAGAAAAGCAAGCAAACTCTCCTTTATTCCACGTAGTAACTGCAGAGCAGGGAGGTCTCCTTTCTCCCTCAAAGATAAGCACTCTGGGGGAGCTCTTATTAAAAATCAGTATTTTCCAAGTGAGGAGCTGAAGCACATGGAGCAGTGTTTGAACTCTGGGCTGTGCAGGAGAGTGGCAGTGCAAGGGTCATGGTTTGGGACTGTGTGAAAAACATTCCTGCTAGATAAATGTCTGTGTGAGTGTTCCTTCTGCTTCAAGTCCCCAGAGACAGGCATTGCTATTCTAAGTGATATTTGTTGTGTTTTCAGAGCACCTCAGCCTAAGATTATTACTTTGGAGAAAGGCTCTGATGGACTGGGATTTAGTATTGTAGGGGGGTATGGAAGTCCCCATGGAGACCTGCCCATTTATGTCAAGACTATATTTGCCAAGGTATCTTTTATTTTTTGTTTTCTCTGTATTATCTTTAAAAATAAACCTAAGATTTGGCTTGGATAATATATTATGTAGTAGAAAGCAAAATGTACTGTCTAAGTACATTGATGTGAGTTAGTGGACCCAGAACTCACAGCTGGCTTCTCAGTTTATATTTCATATTCCTGGTGGCTGGAACAAGATACTTTATCTCAGCAAAATTGCTCTGTGGACTTGGGAAACTTGTTTTTGTACATTAAAACATTTATAAGGCAGTTTTCTCTCTGTAAATCTCCGAGAACCTTCCAAGGGGTATGGAGGCATCATTTGTGCCATTGTGCAGGAGGGAGGCACTTGCAGAGATGATGTATCTTGGTGGATGCATTCCAGCTGAAAAACCAGGATTAAACCCACCTCTGACCCCAACCCCGAGTGTCTGGGGAGGGTTGGGGGTCCCTGCCAGGTCCTGCAGAGCTCTGCTCCCCGAGGCTGAGGGAGAACATAGCCCAGCCCAGAGTGGGGGGGGAGAAGTGCCCCTTTTCCCACCCATCCCCTTGCTAGGAATGAGCTCGGTGTGAGCCAGCAGGACACATCAGGTATGGGCCTGTGAAGGGAGCTGTGAAAATTGGGGGGGAGGAAAGGAAAACAGTGGGAATGAGGGATCCTTCACCCACGGTTGCTTGTCCTGTGCCTACTTGCTGTCACTTGTGGTAGGGTAGGTGATATCAGTGAGAAAACTTGGAAAGTGCAGTAGAAGTCACATCTTCTGCGTCTGCTGGTCTGGGGCTGAAACCACAAATACCTGGTCTTTTTACAGTTAAAATATTGTGTCTTTCAACTGATGCTTAGGGTTACAAGTTTCTAGATGTGAACATGACTGAGAAACCCTAAATGGAGGCTAAATTTACTGGTGGGGCCATGGAGCAGAAAGATACTGTGAACCAACCTCTGGGCAGGCAGGACTTGGGCTTTAGATAAAAGAGCTGCACTGAGGCCTCTGAAGGAGAACAGCCATTTCTAAAGCTCTGTGGGAGCTTCTCAGGACCATCATAAAATTGTTTATATTGGAAAAGCCCTTTCAGACCATCAAGTCCAACCATCCCCCCAGCACTGCCAAGGCCACCACTAACCCACATCCCCAAGTGCCACATTCACATGGCTTTTAACCCCTCCAGAGATGGGGACTCCACCACTGCCCTGGGCAGCTGTTCCAATGCTTGACACCCTTCTGGTGAACAAAATTACCCTGATATCCAATCCAACCCTCTGAATGGCACAACTGGGCTGGGGGCAGTGCCCAGGTTACTGAGCTGCCCAAACCCTGCATCCCTCTCCCTCCCCACTTTTTAACCCATTCCTCAGCCCTGGGCACGGAGACCATTTACCTGCTTCTCTAACCACCCATAACTACAAACTCCAGAGCCAGCCTGTGTCTCGCAGGGCTGAGCCAGCTCCCTCTCTGCCCCAGCACTGCCATCCCACCCAGCCAGGCAGGCACTGCCAGGTGCTCCATCCCTGCTCCCGGTGCCACCACTCATGCCCGGCTTTGCCTTGGCAGGGAGCGGCTGCGGACGACGGCCGGTTGAAGCGCGGGGACCAGCTGGTGGCTGTGAACGGGGAGGCCCTGGAAGGTGTCACCCACGAGCAGGCCGTGGCCATCCTGAAGCGCCAGAAGGGGACGGTGACACTCGCGGTGCTGTCGTGAGCGTGGCGATGGAGGTGTTTGGTGTAGGGCATCGCTCGAGCTGCACTCACCCTGCTGGGCCCCGATGTAAAGCAAACCCTGGCACGAGTGAGTCGGCGTTTCCCCACCCCAACCCCGTTGCCAGGCAGGGTAGTGTGAATCTCCAGCTTCATTTAGCCTTCCACGTTGATCAGCCTTCCTCCCCGCCCTCCCCGACTCCTGGTGGCTTCTGAGGTTTCTCTGGACGAGTTTAATTAAGAAACTTCAAAGAACAATATCCGTTTTACTTTATTTAATGCATCGGTTTATCCCCACTAGCCCGAACCCCGGTTGCAAGCGCTGAACCTGGAATCCCTTCTCACACAAAAGAGAATTTAGATCATCAACTGATCGCATCTGATGAGCAGAAATAAATGCCGAGTGACTTGTCATCTCACTCATGATTTACTTATGCTAATTGTTCTTTCAAGTATGCCAGAAAACATTAGCAATGTAATTAAATTACCACTGTTCCAAATGATGAAATATCAAATTCTCCTCTGGGAAATTATTTGTGCTCGGCACAGTAAGTCTGATAGTCAAATGTGAACTTCTCATGTTTATCTCTTTGGGTAGGTCTGTGGAAGTTAGTCAGAGGTAATTACTGTGATGTGTCAATTTGCAGCCTTTAGCATGAAAAATAAACGAGGGGAGAGGGAAATTTATTTTTTTAGGCTTTTAAAATGTTTGAGCCTTTTCAGATATTTAGGCAGCATGAACAACAACAGCGTAGCTCATTCTATTCTAATTATATTTTTTAAGAAGAAACGTGCTGATATATGCCAGGCATGTCGCATACAAAGGCAGTTGATGTCGTGCCAAGTCGCAGCCTAATTGTTCATCCTGAAACTTTAATGAAGACAGAAAGTTTGCTTGGGGAATGCCATCCTGCAATTCCAGGAATGATGGTGAGCGGTCCCTCCGCACGGTGTTTGCAGTCCGTCCAAACCAACAAACTGATTGACATCTCCAAGGGTCCCCCCAGCATCAGGTAGGGCAGCAAGAGGTTTTTGTGGACCACAGAGGATGCTTCGCTCTCAGGGCTGCTGGAGTTCAGTTTTGGATAACCCCAAAGCACCGCCAGAGTGATGAGATTATCTCCCACAATCAGCTGTGGCAGTTCAGGATGATGTTCCTCAGCCCCCTCCAGAGAGTTGGACAGTGCAGTCAAAGCCCCCAGCTACTTTTTTGGGTTTAAGGTAAGACAGGTTGAGTGTGTTGAGGCCCACGGGGAACCTTTCCCAGGCTCTTCCCACCGTGGAGGTGGGATGTGGGAACGTTCATCCAAAAATCAGCAACTTCATTCCATGTCACAGCCATTGCTGCGGTGATTATATGACTGTGGCCTTGGTGATTTAGCAAATGAATTTGGCAGGCAGATCCATGGCAGTGCAAGGCATTGTGGGTTAATCTCCCTGTCCAGAGGAGCAGGAGGGTTTTGGAGGAAGCAGCCCAGTCTGATTTGGACTGTTTGGTATAATTTACAATGATGATGTAGCTGGGAGAAATGAAAGGCGGGGCGGGGTCAGAATTGGCTGCTCATTTTGTGTGAAAAATTCCAGGAATTAAATGGAAAGAGGATTCAAAATCTGCACTGTAGTAACTGAGTGATTCAGGGATGTGTTAAAGGTACAGCTGCTCTCTGTGTTTTAGTGGGTTTTCCCCAATTTTACATACCAAGACAGGTCCTGAAGCGAGGTGAACTACACTGAGACAGGGATGCTGCAATTAGCTCTCATGGAAAAGGGTTTTCCTTATTTCACTGGAAAGTTTTCCATAACTTTAGGTAATCACAAAGTGCATTTAGCCTGCTGGAACCATTGGTGGGTATTCCCTTAATAGTGCCTGGAAGAGACTTGTTTTCTATGGATTCCCACTGTCCTATTTGATTTGCCAAGTGAAGTGTTAGTGGAATCTTGATTGTAGATGCACAGAAACATCTCCAGATGTAGCAAACTGGGGATTTTTTAACAAGCTGCCTTTGGTTGCAAAAGTATCCAGGGTGTGCAGGAGTTAGAGGTGAGATGTGAAGAGATACCCTCAGAAAGAGTGTGTGGAATTGATCAACCAAAGGGAATGATTCCTCTGTCCCATGTTTTTATAGCCATTGCATTCCGACTTTAGGACATTGCCACATTTAATTGATGAAGTTTTACATGGCTGTTTCTCAGCCCGTGATGCACATACAGTTCATAGACATAAATAATAGAATTTATGGGCTGAGATATTTTGCACTTCTCGTCGCTCAGAAGGAGAGAGAACATTTTCTGCTTCTTGTAATTTGCACTTTGTGTGTTGAATATATTACTGCCAAAAATCATCCTGCAACTAACTGATAAACCAGTGACCATGTGGAGCAGCGTGTGCTCCATGGACAGGACCAAGTCGGGTAATTCAATTTGCATTATGCTTATCTGGGTTTGAGGTTGCTCTGGTTTGTTTAAACCTTTATTTCTGCGCAAGGGAAAGAAGCAATTCAACCTCCTGATTGTATGTTTACGGATATCAGTAAAATGAGACGTTTTATGACTTCAGAGATTCTAAATAAAGCTCGGTTACGTAAGTAGTTGTGTATTTATTTTATTTAATTTATTTTAATTGGAGTCATTGTTAAGAGCAGTTGCATGAGATGTCTTTGCTTGCTGTTCCAAGTCGGGCTGTGATTGCTTTCCTCAGGGAGCAGGAGCAGCGGTCGCTGTCGGAGCGGTGGGAGACAGTGGTGCCAGGTAGAAGGATTGTCCCCAGCTGAGAGGAGCACATGGAGTTTTTAATCAGGGGGGACACCAAGAACAGCTCAGGTGAGACAGAGGGTCTGGTGAGGGCAGAAAAACTGGGGGATGAGTGATTGTAATCGTGCCAGGAGTCAAAATCAACACCAAGGATGCTCTCAGGAAGGGTAACTATACCACAGGCATCATGCTGCCCACCAGAGGTGCCACTCAAACAATTGGTACATAGAATCATTGAGGTTGGAAAAGCCCTCTAAGATCATCAAGTCCAACTGTTCCCCCAGCAGTGCCAAGGCCACCACTGACCCATGTCCCAAGTGCCACATCCACACAGCTTTGAAACCCCTCCAGGGATGGGGATCCACCACTGCCCTGGGCAGCCTTGACAACCCTTTCTGTGAAGAAGTTCTTCCTGATACCCAATCTAAACCTCCTCTGGCACAACTTGGGCCCATTTCCTCTTTTCCTAAGGGTTCTCTTGCCTTTGTTTGGGGACTCAGCTGTCAGCGGCTTTGCTTTTAGAAGGGCCATGTGCTGTTCACAGTCCTTCCATCAGCTTCCTCACCTGGAGAGACATGGAATAACCTGCAGTTCACAGTGACACCATCAAGGACATTGTGGGCATCACCAGGAACCATCTTAGGGCTGTTTGCACTTCTTGGCCAACTCATAACCAAGTTCTGCTGGTGTTTAGACTTCTTCCAAAGGCTGGGATTGAGCTGCTGTAAGTTTCTGTGTCCTCCCTACTGTGAGAGCTTGCCAGGGGGCATCATCTGTCCAGGTATGATCCCTGCAGCCAAGCATGGAGCTTCAGAGTCACCTGTTGGGTGCAGCCTCAGTTGGTGCTCGGGGCAGGGACGGGGATCATTGTGGTGGTGGGTGGGCTGATGGGGACAGGAGGTCAGCCTGGAGGGATGGAGGGACTCCCATCCCATTATGCTGCTCCATAAGGAATTGCTGTAATGCCTGTAATTCCCTGTAATTAATCACATGGTGATTACCACCCTGGAAGTGTGACATGCAGAGAGCCTGTTGGGCTAATGTGATTATGCTGAGATGGAGCAGTTAATGTCCCTTCACCCGAAACAACTGGAATGGATTAATTTAATGTCACACATGTATAAAACACCAGTTTTCACAGGTATGCTGAGCATTGATACACAGTCCCATTATCATCTTTCTCCACAGCTTCACACATCAGTGTCCATAATTCAGCTGTATGTACATCCTGGTTAAACACTCAGTCCTTGGTGTCACTTTTAGGAGCAAAGGAAGTTTTGTTCCCCTTCATTCCTGTGATAGCTGGGCCTTTTAGGATGGCAGCAAGTCTGACTCATGTTCTGCAGCATCCCAGATGGAAAAGGAGCAAGGATCACCTTGGTTTTAGACTTTTTCAAGTGGGCTCTGAGGGCTCTGCTGCTTTCCCAAGTCTGGTGGGGTTAAAGCAGAGTTTATTCCCAATTCCTGCACAAAAGAAAGGAAAAGGCAATGGCAGCCTGGATTCTTTATTCCTCCTTTGTTTGGAATCACAGGATCCCAGAGTGGTTTGGGTTGGAAGGGACTTTAAAGTTTGTCTCATTCCAACTCCCTGCCATGCCCTTCCACTAGAGCAGGTTGTTCCAAACCCCATCCAAACTCAGAGATTTCTTAATAGTTGAAAATGCTCACGAGGAATGTTATGTTTTCCAGGACAGATGTTTCCATGTAAGGGTTTATAGTCCCCTTTTGAGAAGGATGAGAGAAACAGGATAAAGAAAGCAAAGATTCTTGGCCCTGGGTCTGCAAGGTAAGAGCTGGACCGGGGCTGGGACCTGGCACATCCTCATGGAATCACTCCAGACACCAGCCAGGGAAAGCTGCCCAGGCCCCAGCACGGCGGCCACAGCAGCTCCCAGTGTTGTGCTCCTGATGCTTTTTCTACTGAAATGGCACTAGGTGGAGCAATTGACAAAATATTGTAATTCTGCAGCCTTCAGCTCAGGGCTGGTGGCCTGGCCAGAGGGGCTGCCCCAAGGGATGTGCTGAGGATGCTCCATCCTCTCAGCCCTCACCGGGAAACACAAACTCCCAGACTCTGAGCTGGCAAAAGTGGGGCAAAGTGGCCCTTCCACACGAAGCTGTGGGGACAGAACAGGGAGTTGGGGGACAGCTTGGCTTCCCAGAGCAGAGGAGCAGTGTCTGCCCAACATGCTGCCCCTGTGGCAGCTCGTTCCTCTGCAGGAAATAAATCTGCCTTTGCTGCTGAGACATTGATCTCTTCTAAGAATATTAAATTCTGCTGAGAGCCACTGAACTGACACGGTCCAAGCTGCTGATGGGGCAGGTTCTGGGTGATAAGCATCTCAAGAGGAGATCTTTTTCTTCGGATGGGGCTTGGACCTGCCTGGTCTAGGGGATGGTGTCCCTGCCCATGGAACAAGATGTGTTTTAAGGTCCCTTCCAACCCAAACCATTCCAGGGTTCTGTGATTGCCACCTACATAGGTAGGACTGAGGAGGAAAGAAAATGCAGAATTTACTGTTCACCACTCTCATGGGGCTCTACACATGGAGCTTCAGGTGTTCTGTTCCCTCCTTGTGCAGTGAATGTGGTCCCACTCCAATCCAGTGGAGGTTTCTTGCCCTGCTCTCCCAGTGTCTCCATCCTCCCGGGGTTCCCAGCCCCACTTCTGCCCTGCCAGAGGGATCAGGGTCCCCCCATGTGCTGTGGGCTGAGGATACCTGATACCTTCAGCACCAGAAACGAGTTAACCTTTTACAAAACCCAGCTGTGACATTTAAAGTAGCCTGGACAATGTTAGCAAGTTACAGCAATTATTTCACCCCCTTTCCTGCACTGTCTGTTCTCAAGCCAATGCTGAGGACCCCTCTGCATCCCATTTGGAGCCTGTTTTCCCATCTTTTCCCCCATCCACAAGCCCCGTGGTGGTTTCACCACCCCAGAGCCACAGCCCTGAGCACAAGACAACCCTTTGTCCCTCCTGCCCATCACAGGGACTGAACATTTCATGGCTCACACATCTTGCAGCTGATGTCAGGGTGGCTTGGAGGTGGTCACAGGGCTGTCCTGCCCCAGTGGGGGAGCAGACAGTGCCAGCATCTCCACGTGTTCCCCCTGAAACTTCTGGATGTTGCCCTCCAAGCCTGCGGCCCCCGGGAGGCTTTACTTGGCAGCTCACAAGCGGTGGGAGGAACGATTTGGGATCATCTGGTTTTCGGGAAGAGGAGGGGAAGCCTCCGGCTGTTTCTTTTGTGTGCTGTCTGTGGCGTGGGCATGGACACCAAACCACACACAGAGGCAGCTGCCCGGGGTGAGGGGCTCATGTGGCTGCTCCAGAGCCAGCGAGGTTGGCCTGGGCATGGGGAGAGCTGGGGGAAAAGGGTGGAGGTGGCAGCCCTTGGGGTCTGGGGACTCCCTGACTTCGGGGGTCCATGTGCCAGCACAGCCAAACGTGGTCTTGTGCTGTGTGGTTGTACAGTGGCTTCAAAGCCAGCTTTTAGAACAGCTGGAGCCTGTCAGACATGGGTGAGATCTCCAGGCATGGGACATGAAATAGTTTGGGTTGGGAGGGACCTCAAAAGCTCATCTTGTTTCACCACCCTGCCAGGAACAGGGTCCCTTTCCACTAGCCCAGGTTGCTCCAAGCCTTGGACACTTCCAGGGATCCAGGGGCAGCCACAGCTTCTCTGGGCCCCCCCATTCCATTTGGAATTTCTCCCAAATCCCTAATCTAACCCCACCCTTTGGCAGTGGGAAGCCATTCCCCCTTGTCCTGTCCCTCCATGCCTTGTCCCCAGTCCCACTCCAGCTCTCCTGGAGCCCCTTTAGGCACTGGAAGGGGCTCCCAGGTCTCCCCAGATCCTTCTCCAGGCTGAGCACCCCCAGCTCTCCAGCCTGTTGATGCTGAGGGCCATGCAGAGCCCCATGGTCCTCCATGACCACAGAGGTGCCTCAGATGATGCTCTCAGAGGCCCTTCTCCTCTCCCTGCAGCAAAAGAAAGGGATACACTAGAAATGGCCATAAGGAGAATGGAAAAATCCTGTTCTGCCGAGTTTCTCGTCATTCTTTCCCTTCGTTGCTGATCAGCTCCTGGATGCTGAGCCTGTAAAGATCATTAGATTAATTTCTTTCCTTGCTGTGCCTTAATTGTCTCCATTTGTTTTGCACAGTGCTCGCACTGGGCATGTGTTTGTCCTTGCCTATATTTAGTTTGATCTCTACTGTGATATTGGAATATATCAATTAAGCCTGGCTCTTTGTGACACTGAGATCCCACGGATGTTTTTCCATCGGTTTTGTGCAATCTGGGCACTGGGAGATGCCAGGGGCAGCATCAACCCATCCCTGACCCCTCAGGGTCCACAGGAGAGGAGGAGCTGCTCCAGGGGATCACCCCATGGGAGCTGCTCCTCCCTGGGGAGATGGTTTGAGGGGCAAAGAGGAAATATGAGGCAGAGGAATGAAAATAAACATCCTGGGGATGTAGTTAACCAGCCTGGGCTGCAGGGATGGGAACAGCAGGGATAGGGGGATTGGAGGGGGCAGGGGAAGGCAGCAAAGTGTCTGCAGAGCTGCAGCACATCCCCAGAATAACATCCCCTGTCCTCAAACTGAGGGATCCCAGGAGGAGGCAGGCACTTCCCAAAGCCACCCTGCTCCTTAGCAGAAAGTTTCCCACATTTATTATGTGGAAGTTGGGAAGTTCACCTCCCTCTGGGAAGCAGCAAGGCTCAGAGTGAAATTCCTCCCTGCGAACACAGAGCTGTCAGGGAGAAAACTCAGTGAAAACTGTCACAAAATGGCATTATGGCTCTTTTTGTTCACAGCTGAGGCCTGGCAGCAATGCTCATGCTGGCTCTGGAGCACAAACTGAGGGAATTCCTGCAGAAAAAAATGCCACCCTGCCATGTCTGTGCAGGGACCTGCCAGGGTGGGGTCACTGCTCTGAAGAAACCCCTCAGAAATGAGTGGCTTGGTGATGTGCAGGTGGGTGAAGTGATCCCAGAGAGCCCCAGGCACAGGAGCCAACACAAGGAAAGGTTTAACTCAGTTTATTGAGACATAAAGGAGGTAACTGGATTCTGGGATACAGATAAAAAAGGCAGACAGACGTTTGAGATAGTGGGTGCTTCAGACTGAAAATGTGGAGAAAGGAAAGGAAACAGAGCAGACAGCAGATTTCCATGGAAAACAGGGGGCAGGGACTGTCCTCTCCTCCCTGCAAGGCAGGAAGGATGGGGGCTCGAGGCAGCTCAAGAGACACTTTGTGATGATGTGAATTGACTTACAACGACCAAAGTGGGCCAGGACTCACCTCTGTTGAGTAAAAATAGAGTAATTAGCTAAACAGGGAGAGTTGCTTTTGGTGGTGGCAGGGAGGGCTGGGTTTGCTCTGCTGGTGGTGGCATCCAGCTCCACCAAAGCCAACAGAGAGCATCCAGGGGCTCCTGATGCAGCACAACAAAGAGGTTTGGAAAAGTGGGACCTGAGCCCTCCCTCCCTCTCTGTCAGCAGCAGAGGGACTCAAGAAAACCCTGTGTGTGATTTGAGGTGATGGTGGATCCTGTGGGTGGTGGGGGAGGCCCTGTGCCATCCAATTCCATCAGATAAATCATGGCATGGCTTTACACAGGAGGAGTTTGGGCATATTAAAGTTGAGCACGAGGGAAATCAGAGAGCAGAAGCTTGTCCAAAAGGCATCTGTCAGTCCAGAGAACTCTTGGACAGTATTAACACATCCTGGGATGGGAATCTGTTGTGATCCCCTCGTGGCTGGGATACCCTGATCTGCCCCACTGTGATGCACAGAGCATGGCAATGGGCTGTGCTTCCCCGTTAGCTCCAACTTAATTAGGGAAAAATAAGAGCCATATGGTAATTCCAGATCCAGGCAAAACAATGTCTGTGTGTTTGGGTCTGGCATACTCAAATATTTTCCTAGAGCATTAATTTTTAATTCTTCCATCAGACCCACATAAGCAAACATAAATAGGATTTGATGCTTTCCATAATCCATCCAGCTTGTGTTTGTTGTTACATACACTGAGTAATCGCTGCCTGCCGCTACTTACAGAGGAGCTGATAATAAATATTAGGACACAAACTTACAAGTTAAATGAGATACGGTTAAGTAGTCGATTAAAAGGACACCCATAATCTAAGGTTACAAAAGACTAAGTATTGCTTTTCTAATGTGCTTTTCTCCTTCATTGCAGTCGCTCACCTGCCAAACCTATACCAGGAGGAGCAGATAGAAGAGTCTGGAGGTGTTTGTGGCACAGATTTGGGGGTGTGAGTGGGAGCAATGAGGAGAATTAGAGACAGGAAAGGTACTCAGGTAAGGTAGGCAGGGTCCCTTCCCTGGAACCCTCCCGGCTTGGCCCTGCCCCAGCGGGGCTGGTCAGGGAGCAGCTGTTTGTTCCCAGCTGCCCATCCTGGTTCCTTCTCCATGCAGGGTCAGGCTGACAGGGACGGGCTGTGCTCCATGTGGGCTCTCAGGAGCGCTGCGATGTCCCCGTGGGCAGCACCCTGAGCCAGGGACAGGGCTGAGTTCCCACCCTGCAGGGAGGGAGGAGGTCAGACAGCACCAAATCCCTGCCTCTGCCCCCCGCCCTCCCAGCTCCATCCCCAAAACCTCCTTCCCTCCAGTTCCTCCCTGGTTTGCAATGAGTCACCGTCCTGCAAACCTCCCTGTGCGCCTCGACCTCAACCACACCAAACACACCCCTGCTGTGCCTTCCCCTGGCCCTGGTGCCCTCCCTCCTGTCTTAGACAAGATTGTATTTTAATTAGAAATAGTTCCATAACTCTGAGCTCAGCCATGTGGCCCAGCAGGAGAATCTCCACCATCCGGCCGTGCCGCTCCCAGCCCAGCCCCGTCCCACGCGTCCCCACGGAGAGGAGTCTTTTCTCAGGGAAGAGTTAATTCCTGCTAATTTCTTGGAGCTGCAGCTCTGCTGATTCCACACGTCCAGGATTTCATCTGGATTTTTAGGTTTGTGTCAGGTTGAGTGCTTCCCCCCCATGCTCCTGCCCAGGCTGTGGCTGGGATGCAGGATGCTGTCACAGCCACCCACCCACAGCACAGCAACCAAAACCAGGGGTGCTCTCCTAGAAGTGACCCCCTGATTAGAAAATGGACTGAAATTGCACTTCTTCACTTAAAAACCCCCACTCAGGGATTGCTGTCTGATTGATCCCCCTTGAGCTTTCCCTCCCTGGTGCAGTGAGAGGGATGGAGCACAGTGCCGGAGCCTCACCTTGTCCCTCAGCGTGACCTGGCAGCCAGGCTGGGCCAAGAGGAGCCTGACGATGTCCATGTTGCCCTGTCGACAGGCCACCATCAGGGCCGTGGTCCCCTCCTCGTCCTGCAGGTTGACATCAGCCTGGCAGGACAGCAGGGCTCGCACCATGTCGTCCCGCTCGTGGCTCACCCCCAGCATCAGGGCGGTCTGGCCTCCCTGCAGGGTCACAGGGAGAGGCTGAACACCCCCTGCCCACCCCCTGCCACAGCCCTGCCCATTCAGACTGGTACAGAGAGTGACAGCAATGAATACTGCTGCTAAATGGAATTGTAGGATCATTTAGGTTGGCAAAGCCCTCTAAGATCATTGAGTCCAACTGTTAACCCAGCACTGCCAAGCCCACTGCTAGCCCATGTCCCATAACCATATATCACAACATTGCATATTATTATTGCACAGAACACGTTAATATTGCATATTGCATGTTATTGTTCAATCACACTGGGGGTCCTCAGCAGGTTTTGCAAGAGATACCCACTCACTTGCACCACAGCCATTCAGAGGGGCCTGGCAGCAGCATGGCCAAACTGCCCAGCTCCCAGCTGCCCCCAGACATGGCTCCCCCACACCCTCCTGGGCAGTTTAACTTAGATCTAGACTAACTTTTACATCACTTTGGAAGATGAGCACTGTCATCCCTGAGACAAAATATTTGACTCACTGATGAAATGCCTGCTCACCAGCAAACCTGGGGCTCCCAGACTCTGGGGTCCACCCCTCACTGCTCCTCTCTGGTGTGACTCCTGATTTTTATCTCAGAAAAAACAACAGAAAAATTGTTTTGCAAAATTTCCAGCCTATCTTTAATCTTTTGTCCAGCTCTCAGGTCCCTTCCCAGGGTGCTGGTGGGTGGCCATGCTGCAACTGAGCTGAGGTTGCTTTTGGAACTCTTAGGAAGCTGCAATTCCAACCCAAAAGCTGCTGTTGAGTCTCAGCCTGGCACTGCAGGTGCAGTGTAAGGAACCCAAATTATACCCCCCAACCCAAGATCTCCAAGGGGACAGGATGATGCCGCAGCCTGAAGCAATGGCTGTAAGTAGGAAGCTACGAACTCCACATGATGCCTTTGCCAAATAAATACCCACCCCAGCTGTGTCACCATCCCACACAGGGCCATGCTCCGTTGTCAGACAGCTACAGGGACACCCACCTGGGCAGATCTGAGGTTGACATCGCCCTCCTTCAGCAGCCTCATCACCACCTCCATGTCCTGGCGGGTCTCGGCAGCCGCCAGAGGTGTGAGCATCACAGCCGTGTAGCCAGCACGGTTCTGCAGGTCCAGGCGACACACTCCTGGAGGGGATGGGGGCACCAAGAGCAAGTGGGCAGCAGAGAGTGAGTTATAAACCACGTGGCATCTCGTATTCCCAGAAAAAGGGGTTATTCCATAATTACGCAGGATTGAGATTTATCTGTGTTAAATATCCAGGCCTGTGAGCGCAGTGTTAAACGGCCTCCGGTGCTACAGTTAATTACAACTGCTGAGGTTAACTCAATTAACTTTGAAGACCACAACAAATAAAAATAAAAGGGGGATAATTAATGCCTCGAGCTCATGCTGGTCGTGGAGCTGTGGGCTGTTTGCTTTGGCTCCCGTGGCAAGGGAGCAGCAGAACCACGACTGTCACCCAACGGGCGTGGAAATCATCCTGGCTCTGTTTCACTCATTCTTCACTTCAAAGAGCCCATTTCCAGCTCCACCACGAGGAATGAGCTATGTCTGGGGGGTGAGGGCTCAGGTCCAGCCTTGCCCCAGGGACCAGCTGCCTCAGTCACTCGGCAGAAGGGGACAAACCCTTCCCTCCCAGCGCCACCGCTGCAGCAACAATCGGGTTATAGATGTGTATGATAATCTGCCATTTCCCAAACATTCAGTGGATTGTCTGGCCCATGAGAAAAGGCCAAAGTGCCTTTATTCTCTCGGAGCACGTGCACATTTTTGCCCCGTACAAGCTCAGCTGAGATTTTTGTTCTTTCATTGCAACATGAGCTGGAAGTTCAATAGTTTAACATGGAGATTTTCCACAGCATTTGGGGTGGTTGTTATGCTCTCAGGGGTCTGATCCTCCTGCCCCAAGGCACAATGTGGCATTGGCTGCTACAAGAAGATGAGGGAGCCTCCTACATCCCATCTGGACTGGGGCCACGAGGGACAGGACACCCCCTTGGGTACAGGGACCCTGAGCCATCCCCAAAGTCAGAGTGAAAAACCCTCGAGATGTGTGAGGGCACTTTTGTCCCACAGCCATAGGCCCAGGGATGGGCTATGGGGGAGGATGCTGGTCTTCAGATCAACCCTGTCTCCTGGATGGACCTTGGCCCCACATGTGTATTTTGGATGGTCCTTGGCCCATGTTTGTCTCCCAGATGGACCTTGACCCCATGCTTGTATGCTCGATGGCTCCCTTGAATGCACGTTGTAGTTGGTCCCATCTCCTTTTGCTCCTGCCTGAGCTCCCTGGGAGGCCCCTGGACCTCAATCCCTGTTTGCCATGTCTGGGACTGTGTTGGGACTCCCATTCCCAACAAAAGCCATGGCTGAGCAGGGCAGCTGTTCCTACCTGTGTCTAACAGGAGCTTCGCAACCGGGAAGTTGGAGTGGGAGACGCTGTAGTGAAGAGCCGTGTTGCCATTCCTGTCGGTCACGTTCACCATCAGCTTGAGGAGCTGGGGCTGGGTGGCCCCCAATGCCCTGAGATACGCTGCCACCACCTCTGGACGGGAACACTTGTGGCTGGACACCTGGAACCACTCCTGGCAGACGGAGCCGAGGACGTGCCGCTGAAAACACCAAGGTGTCCCCGTTACTGGTGGGGCCCCTGCTCAGCAGTGGCTGCCCCAGCTCCTGGCTCCACGTGCTCTGGCATCTCCCAGCTAGCATTCAGTTTGTGGTTTGGTGTGTGCTGCTACAGCTTGAGGGGGAGAGGAATTTCCTGTGGTGACTTGGGTGAGTAAGCAAACAAAGCCTTCATCTGCTTTTGTCCCCCCTCCTTTTCCATTCTTTTTGGCTGTTCTAAAACTCAGATGTGACCTCACCACCCCCTCCCCTCCTCACAGAGCTGTCCTTGGCATGGTAGGGCACAGACTGCAATGTGCCATCAGGATAATCTTATCCATTACACTGACCCATGTCTGAAATGGGATTAGAAAAATATCTGTACCAGATACTTGTCACTTGTGGTGCAGATTTCGGAGAGGTGTTCACTGAGGAGCTGGCAGTTGGCAAGGAAATCTTCAGAGGGTCTGCATCTAGAGGGAAAAGGGCAAATCCATCATGGGACAGGACTTGCAGGAGGTATGGGAGCGGGTAGGAGAACATGCAGTTTAGGTCAGAATATGTTCAACACTTACTTAAGTGCTTAACTTTTGGACACACGCTGTCCCAAGTTGACACAGATTTTAGGTACAAAGTTAAGCACTTAAATAAGGGTTTAAGCCCAGAGTCACAGATTCACGTGGTCAACTCCATCTATTACAAGAATCCTCAAAATGTGGAAAAAAAAATCTTATTCCTGAGTCTGCAAAGAACTTTACCAAGAAACTTTACATGAGGGGAGAAATGAGCTAACTCTCACCAAATATGACTCAGTTTTTTCCACAGCCAAACCCGGGGCCTGAATCAATCCCCATTAGATTCTGTGTTAACTCAGAAAATATTTAGCTCTTTACAGCCCTTTCCTCATCTGCAGAGGTCAGTGTTGCCATTCCACTGGGCACCTGAAGCCCTGACCCCAGCCCTGCAGGGCCGTGGGTCCTGTGGCTGTGGGATCACCACCTGGTTCTGGTTACCTGTCCTCCTGGTGCTGAGAGCAGGGTGCTGCTTCTGCTGATGGCTCCTGCTGCTCATCGTCCCCACACTTCTCCCGGGAGGGCGTCCCCGAGGAAATCCCCTTGCTTTCACCTCCAGCATCCACCTGTGTGGGCTCCACGTCCTCTCCTCTCCTCTCTGTCTCGCTCTCGGCGTCGCCGTCCGACGGGCTCTCTTCACAACTCGTGTCTTCGCTTGAGGTCGTTTCGTAGCTATTTGAGGACACCACATGTTACTCACTCCTTCCCCATCGGCAGCCACAGGGCCTGACCAAGACTCATTGGCTCCAATGGGCCTTGGGTGAAGCCCGGAGTGACAACAAGCAAGTTAAAAGGTCGGAGCCGCAGCCAAACTTGGGGTTAGTCTGGGTTTGGCTCCCGAAGCCAGCAGGAGCATGACAGAAGCAGTTAATGAGCAGCAGGCAAGGTTACTTCAGGGACTACTCAGCAGGTTTGGAGGGATGTCCATGGCACAAGCCCCAGCGTGGCCAGGCAAGGGCTGTGTGCCACCTCCCTGCTGGGAGCTGCCGGCACGGCGTGGTGAGGTGGGACTGGCGGCGTGTCGGCAACCTCGAGGACCACCAGACAAAAACTGTGTTTGCAGCTCCAGCACAGGCCTGAGTCCACCATTCGAGCAGCCCCGCTAGAGAGAAATCTCCTCTGGTTGTCTTAAGAGTATTAATAACATTCTCCACGAGACAGAACATTTCACTCTGAGTGACCCCGACATTTTTCTCAAAGTAATCAAGATTCCTTCACTGCCTGCAAGCCGTGCCCTTTTGGTAGAAGCTCTGCCCAGCTAGAGTGAGGAACACCTGGTGAGCCCAGCAATGGGAAGTCAGAGGAGCACAGGTGAGCAGAAACCAGCCCCCAAGCTTGCCCACATAGTTGTTTGCACAGTGCAGGGGCAGTGGGACATGTCCTGCCCTCTTCATGCAGCACACACACTCCTCAGGACAAGATGTGCCAGTGCTGCTCTTAGAACCCCCCAGGCCAAGGAGTGTTAGATACTGGATACACGTGGAACAGGGTGATGGAGCACAACCTAAAGAACAGGTCTCCTTCACCCCAAGGGAATTCCTTATTTACCAAAGGAGTCTCCTCCAGGCCCTGAACCAACTTGTTGGCTGTTGCTGGAGCACAGAGGCAGGTTAGTGGCAGCGTGCCCACCCAGGCAATGCTGACCCCCTCCAAAACCCACCAGAGTCAGTGGGAATCTTCCCATGGAACCTTCCCATGGAATCTTCCCATCTTCCCCAGCTGGGTTTTGGATGAAGCCCCAAGAGATGGGTGTGCAGAGAGTGTCAGTCCCCAGCATGTCCCTCGTTGCGCTGAAAACACCAACATCTTTCCTACAGGGTTAGGCACAGGTTATCAGAGCTGGGTTAAAGAAGGGAGAAAAGGGGCTCCATTTCAGCTGGCCTTTTAATCGAGAGGTTTGGAGGGGAAAAGAGGGGGGGAAAGAATGACTTCTCCAGCGATACAGAGGAGACTACACATTAAAAGGCAGTTTTGTCTTCTGAACGGATGCTTACCCACCATTTACCCCAACAAACTGAAGATTCTTTTTGGTCCCATTGCCTCCTGCATGGAAACCATAACCTTTCTTTTTCATGATGGATTTAAGACTTGTGGTTGGAGAGTTTTCTACCAAAATACAAAATAATAGATTAATTAAGCAGATGTGCCATAATTAGCAATAATTATTCCCAATCTCTAGCAACAAACTAGAAATCATAACCATAAGCATCTTATTTCATCTTGTGAGAGTCTTTTTATGTCTTGCAAAGCTATGGATGCAATTGGCCACAACCTGGCCCTGCCCTGCCACCTTTAAATACAGGTCTCAAATGTCTCAGAGTGACTGGGAATATAAAGGGAATTTTATAGGTGTCCTATGAATATAAAGTAGAATTTACATTTGTAATAATATTTTGGTTCTATTTTTTTTCCCCAATACTAATGTATTGGAAATTTCCTATATAAATCTCCTATAATACTACATGGATGAGTCTTTCCACTGGACTTTGAATAGTTTTTATGTATTGCTTACGAGTAACAGGTCACTTATCTATTTGCAAGCCCCCTTCCCCTAACAGTGAACAGGCATTGGATTCTCATCTTGATATAAGCTAAAATTATTTCAGATGTGAGTGGGGACAGGTCTTTCCCCAGCCTAGTTGCTCAGTTAGCTTGACTGGTTGGGGTTCTGGAGAACTCCGTGCTGATTTGCCCCAGACAAGCACCAGTCTCATATTCTTGCAAACTGAGATGTCCAATCCAAATTAAAAAATGTTTATTTGATGGAACAACCCCCAGGACAGCTGCGTTTGGAAGCTCATCCTGCACATAACTGAACCATGGCTTTATCAGCTCCTGCATAATTTTGATTCCTTTTTTAATTTCAGATCCGTAACTTGTGATGTGCAGAGATTTGCCTTTCTCATCATGTTCAGGAAGGACTATTTCTGCTCTGGCTCACAACTGTTCCACCACACTCCCCCCTGCTCAACACTGGAATAAACGGGAAGAGATTCGTCCTGGCCACGTTGATGCCAATATTATTTACCCAACTGTTGATAGTGCGTGTTCGAGTTCTCCTTATCCGCGGGCCCTTGTGTAGAGTAGGCAGAGAGCAGGGAGTTCAGGGAGTTAACTAACTGGTTCTGGATGGAGCTGAGCTTGGAGGCCGGCTGCTTGATAGCACTCGCCAGCTCGGGGTACCCGTGCTCCAGACACAGCCACTGCTCCTGCAGCAGCTCCTGGATCTTCTTCACGTACTGGCCGATGGGGTCGACAGCCGGGAGATCCTCGTGCTCAGGGGGCCCTTCCTCTTCCAGCCCTCCCGGAGGTCTCTCCTCCCCAAGGCTTGCCCTGCCTGCCCCATTGCTCCCCGCGGCGAGGCTCTGGGTGTCGAGGTTGTTCCGGTGATTCCCATTGTCCTCGCCGACCTGCAGCTGGGGGAAGCGCGGAGCACAAAGTCCAGCCTCGGTGCTGCCTTCACCGAAATGTCCAGGTGCCTCTCTGCTGATGCTGGCACCAATGTCTGCCAGTCCCTGCTCCCTGTGAGCACCCAGCCCCTCTGCCTGTGCATTCACGTTGTCTGCTGGGTGGGCACTGCAGCCCACGGATCTGCTGGGGAGGGGGATATTCACGTTGATGCCTTTATCGTGACCTTGCCTGACCCCGGGCTCCTGCGAGAGGTCGGTGTTCACCGCGGCATCGAGGCACTGCAAAGCGCCATCGCTCCGCCGTGACCGCAGCTCGGCCTCCTTGGACCTCTCCTGGCACAGCTGCTCTTCCAGCTGAGCTTTGGAGCTGGCCAGTAGCTTAATGCTTTTCTCCTTCTCCTTGATCTCGAGGTCCTGCTGCTCCAGCACTGCCCTGACGCGCTCGAGCTCCTCTCTCTTCTTGCCCAGCTGCTCCTCCAGGTCAGCAATCTGCTGCTTCAGCGCCGCGACTCCAGCATCAGGAGCCTGTGGAACATCACTCTCCTTGTCCTCTCCAGCCTGGACATCCCCCTCCTCACCTTCCTTCAGCACATTCAGATCCGTTTCACTCACACTTAGCGCCCTTTCCCCAGAGTTCGTGTTCTCTGAGAGCTGGAGGGCAGCTGGTGATGCTGGTTCACCCCGGGCCACGTCGGCAGCGTCGCCCTCCTCACCTCCACTCTCCATCACCACCTGCAGCTGTGGTGCCATGGCATGCTGGTTCTGCCACGGGGGCTGCATGGACACCAACCCCGGGATCACCCCGCTGGGAAGCCGTAAGGACACATCTTGCTCCACGCTCATCTCCCGGGGCACGGTGCCGTCGGAGCTGGGCCCGAAGGTGCTGTCAGAACCGCTCTGGTCCTGGCAGTGCTGGGCAGGGGGCCGGAGGGGTGAGGGTCCCCTAGTGTCCCCCGGGGGGGTCTGGCCGGGGGGCAGTGCATCAGGCATGCTGGAGGCTCTCAGCAGCTGTGGCCGCCCCCGGAGCTCGCCCTCCTGCCACCCCAGCTCTGCCTGCCGCCGCGTCTCTGCCAGAAGGGCTTTCCTCCGGTAACTCGGCTCATCTCCTGCCAGCGGGGCTGCCTCGGAGGGCAGGAGAGCACGGGGGGTCTCCTCCCCCAGGGATGCCTTCCGCTGGGGGAAGGAGCAGGTCGCCGTCCAGCTCTTGCTGGGAGCGGCGGTGCAGCCCCGGGAGGCGTTCTCGGGCAGGCTGAAGTTTCGGGGCAGGGTGCTGAATTTGGGCTGCTTGGCCCTGCGGTGGATGTGGACCCTTCGGATGGTGTTCCCCTTCTCGATGTCATCCACGTACTTCAGGAAGTCCAGGTCCAAGTGAAAGCCATACGGCGTCTCCAGGGAGTAGGGGAGGCTGCGTGGCTGCTCCCTGTCCCCGTCGGGTTTGGGTGGCTGGCCTTCTGTGGAACAACCCAGAAAAAAAGAGATGATTGAGTTCTGCAAACAGGAAGAGACATTCAGAGCAGGGGGGGAGATGGTTTTGCTCTTCTCATCTCAGTTTTGGGCAGGTGGGGGCTGCAGCTCGTGGGGAAGCTGCACAGAGATGCAGCAGCACACGCCAAGCTCCGATCCTGTTTTCCAGAGGTGAACCAGATAATTGTTGCACCAAGGAAGCTGAAAATTTGCTGAAATCATGGCTCTAATTGGCAATTAAGCAAGCAGCAGGTTTTGCAGGCAGAGCTTTCTCTGTGTAGGTACAAAGAGCTGCCTGATGGATAATAAATGCAGCTCAGTAACAGAAGGTGGGACCAACCTGTGACAACGACATTTTTCAAGGCTTTTGGTTTGGTTTTAACTTTTTGGTGGCCTAAGCGGTGCCGTGCATGCCAAGCAGGGAAATCATTGCATTGCACTGCTTCGTCTGCAAACACCAGATCACAAATTAATCCTTGAAAATGATGGTTAGGGCACGGGGCAGAGGCTGGACCCAGACGTTCACAGCCACATCCATGCAGAGCACGTGCATCCCAAGGTGACCGGCTCATGGCACCAAGCACGGCCTTTAATTGAGGCAAGTCACCACCAAAGGTGTGACAGTGGGTTTGCCCACCCTGCCAGGCCCCGCAGCCCCCAGGCTCCTGCTTTAATACAACTGAACACAGTCATCTCCAGCCTGCAGAAATTCACAGCTCCCAAATTTCCACCTTGAGGGTCTAAATAGTTAAACTGCTGCGTCATTGATCGTTTCCTTCAGGCAGCAAGTCCCTGAAATCACAGTGGTTTGGGCTGCCTTGCACCTCTGAGCCAAAGAGCTGCACTCACGGAGGATGAGGAGGAGCAGCTCGAGCAGGAGAAACCTGTGGCTGATTCCTCTGTTTCCATCCTGGTGCAGCAGCTGGGGAGGACCAGGATAACTTGGCATTTGGTGCTGCTCATCACAGAGCATCACCGAGATGCAGACACCGTTCCGATGGAAGCAGCACATGGAAGTCAGAGGAAAGACAGAGGGAAGACATCACAGGGCCCAAGAGCAAAGCCTGGATAGAGGGAGCAGGGCTGTGTCCTGCCAACACCCCACAGAGGACAGGAGGACAAATATATGCTGATGGAGAGCTGGGACCAAGCTTTGCTGTGGTTTAGGAAGTCTGCATAATACATGAATGATGAATTTTTCATCTCCTGGCCCCACATCTATAGAGAACAGGTTATTTACAGTATTTCTGGTAAAGAAAACACTGCAGGGTTTGGGGTTTTTTCAAGGAACAAATGAGCAAATGAACATCCTGTAGCCTCCATACCTTCTGTCTTCTCCATGGTGAGGTCTAACTGGGCTGTCACTTCAGCATCTTCTGAGAGCTAAGGCTGATGAGTCACTTCACCCTTGAAAAAAAATAGAAGAGGATACTTTTAATTTAATTCAAAAAAGCTCAGCCATGTGACCTTAATCTTGCCTTACACCTCTTCAAAGGCCACACCCTCGTCCTTCCCATACTCTGCAGCCCAGTGGTGTCTGCTGTGGGCTTTGAAGCTGATTCAATCAATAGCTCCTTCTCCAGTGGCAACAACTGGTGCTTCACAGACACAGCCCAGCTGGCTGGTCCTGATAAAACATCCCCTGCATTACAGGTGGTTTGACTGCAAACAAGGACAGACAGACATTTAGGATGACTTGATGCTGATGGAACTCTTCACTGGAGATATCCAACTCAGTACAGCATCCCTGAGAACAGGGATATAAACTACACACAGAAATGACTGGTCTGTCACTTTTCCTTTTCTTTTTAATCCTTAACAACCAAAGATTCAAACTTTATGTTGAATCTTGTTCAGATGAAAGCCATTCAGAGAGCCCTGTTACAGAGAACCTTCACCAAAGTGCACAAACAAATTGCTTTCAGCTCAGGGAAGGGCTTCAGGTGGAGACTGACCATAGTCAACACTGAGGACTTCTGTGTTGCCCTCCAGCTCCTTCCCATCATCAGAACATGGGTAAGACCCTTCTAGAACATGAGAGATTAAGGCTGGGAACAACCAAGGAAGGCCCTGGGTGAAGTGTCCCTCCTCCAGGACCTTTAAAGGGACACAGGGAGGAGGCAGGGAGGGGCGAGGGAGGCTGAGGCAGTTGGATATCACGGCAGGAGATTTCCTGGCTTGTGTGAGAACAAAAACAGTGCTCAAAGTGAGAAGGTCTGGTTTTAATTTCTGCTACAGGGGATGAAGTGGGAGTTTCTTGAACAGTAGGTTGTTTGTTTAGGATTTTCCTTTAAGTATCTAATTTGATTCATGCATGGCCAGAGATGGTGCCGCAGCCACCTGGAAGTCCATCCCTGCTTCTCCAGTGCCCCCTGAGCCATGCAAGGTTCTAAGGGTAGAAGTACAGAGCCTGTGCTGAGCCAGATCCAGCTCACATCCATCTCATAGACCAAACTGTCCGAGTCTGAACTCACTTTCTGTGTGTGGTGTTCTGCCTCAGTGAGGGCTTTAGTACCAGAGTCCCAGAGCTCCCCATGAAGGGGCTCCAGCTGACCTTTACCAAACAAAGATCAGCTGAAAAATTAAGTCAAATCCTCATGTGTTGTTACCACGGGACGTTGCTCCATTCCTGGAAGTGTCCAAGGCCAGGTTGGACAGGGCTTGGAGCAGCCTGGGCTGTTGGAAGGTGTCCCTGCCCATGGCAGGGAGTGGGACTGGATGGGCTTTGAGATCCCTTCCAACCCAAACCATTCTGTGATTCTATGACAGATACTTTGAAAGACCAAAACCTTTTAAAGAAATAATTAGTTGTCAATCAAGTAGACATTGTTATTGTTGATGTATAGAAAGCCAGGAAGGTCCCAACCGAAGGAGAACATCAAAACTCTCAAAAGCTCCTGCAGGGCTGGTACCTCCTCGATGCTCACACGGACAGATGGCCCACCCAGCACCATGTCCTGAGGTCCTGAAACACCTTGTCCAGCAGCTCCTGACGTGCTCTCCAATTAACCATACTCCTTCTATAAAGGGCCATTCCTTCTGTCTCCTCCTGCCAATAAGCAGCACGTGCCAAAACAAACACCAACCTCCTTNGCCCTGTTACAGAGAACCTTCACCAAAGTGCACAAACAAATTGCTTTCAGCTCAGGGAAGGGCTTCAGGTGGAGACTGACCATAGTCAACACTGAGGACTTCTGTGTTGCCCTCCAGCTCCTTCCCATCATCAGAACATGGGTAAGACCCTTCTAGAACATGAGAGATTAAGGCTGGGAACAACCAAGGAAGGCCCTGGGTGAAGTGTCCCTCCTCCAGGACCTTTAAAGGGACACAGGGAGGAGGCAGGGAGGGGCGAGGGAGGCTGAGGCAGTTGGATATCACGGCAGGAGATTTCCTGGCTTGTGTGAGAACAAAAACAGTGCTCAAAGTGAGAAGGTCTGGTTTTAATTTCTGCTACAGGGGATGAAGTGGGAGTTTCTTGAACAGTAGGTTGTTTGTTTAGGATTTTCCTTTAAGTATCTAATTTGATTCATGCATGGCCAGAGATGGTGCCGCAGCCACCTGGAAGTCCATCCCTGCTTCTCCAGTGCCCCCTGAGCCATGCAAGGTTCTAAGGGTAGAAGTACAGAGCCTGTGCTGAGCCAGATCCAGCTCACATCCATCTCATGGACCAAACTGTCCGAGTCTGAACTCACTTTCTGTGTGTGGTGTTCTGCCTCAGTGAGGGCTTTAGTACCAGAGTCCCAGAGCTCCCCATGAAGGGGCTCCAGCTGACCTTTACCAAACAAAGATCAGCTGAAAAATTAAGTCAAATCCTCATGTGTTGTTACCACGGGACATTGCTCCATTCCTGGAAGTGTCCAAGGCCAGGTTGGACAGGGCTTGGAGCAGCCTGGGCTGTTGGAAGGTGTCCCTGCCCATGGCAGGGAGTGGGACTGGATGGGCTTTGAGATCCCTTCCAACCCAAACCATTCTGTGATTCTATGACAGATACTTTGAAAGACCAAAACCTTTTAAAGAAATAATTAGTTGTCAATCAAGTAGACATTGTTATTGTTGATGTATAGAAAGCCAGGAAGGTCCCAACCGAAGGAGAACATCAAAACTCTCAAAAGCTCCTGCAGGGCTGGTACCTCCTCGATGCTCACACGGACAGATGGCCCACCCAGCACCATGTCCTGAGGTCCTGAAACACCTTGTCCAGCAGCTCCTGACGTGCTCTCCAATTAACCATACTCCTTCTATAAAGGGCCATTCCTTCTGTCTCCTCCTGCCAATAAGCAGCACGTGCCAAAACAAACACCAACCTCCTTCTCAAATACTGGGGTTTTTCTTTAATTTTCAGATTGCAGCCAGAGATCCCAGCTACACTCCACTCTTCTAGGTCATTTATTTAGAAGTGGAGGGAAAGCCAGTGAATAGGATGGCTTTTAATATCTAGATAATTTCATCTACTTGGATCATTTATGAGCTGGCCGGGTCCCAGCTCTGCAGCCCAAATTGATACTACGACTTTTCTCTTTTGAGCAATCTACTTCAAAATCACCTCGTAAAAGGATGCTGAATGTACCCAAACAGCTTGCTGATGTTTTCCCACCCCCCCGGGGCAGCTTAGGCAGGGAGCAGATGGCTTGGAGCCAAAGGATGTGGCTCCTCAGACCCCATGGTTGCTGTGCCATGCCTGTCCCTAAAAAAAATGAGATTAAAAAATGAAATAATCAGCCAGAGGGAGCAGACCCAGAGTCCAGCACACAAACTGGCCCAGGGCAGGACTTTTAGGTGGGTCTCCATCCTGGTCAAACCTGTTACTCTGCCCCTCTGTCAGGTTCTGTATTTGCTGAGTTTGCCTCTCTGATATAAAATTGCAGAACATCTCTTTTCCTCTCCAGGCAGGCGACACCGCACAGCACTGCTGATTGTCACCTTTGCTGTGGCTGAGGGGAGGATTAATCCAGATTGGAATTACGCTGCTTTTCTCAAGGCAGGAGTAAATACAGAGAAAAGGAAGCGGAGAAGCCAAGTAAGTGAAAACAGCACAGCGCGGAGTGGTTTTAATCCCTGGGGCAGCCCGTTTTCAGGGACAATGTACTGTCCTTTTAACTACTCTGGACTCAAACACTGGCTCTCCACAGTCACATTTAACCCTTCTTTCACTCCCTCCCAGTTTCCAGGCAATGTGAGCACCCTGCAGCTTCCCCATCCACCCCAGTCAGCAGAAAGGAGAGCACCATGACACCCCAAAACATTTAAATAACAAATCAACTCAAGCACACAGGCAAACAAGAGCATGTTGCTAGTCATTTTAAATAGCAGACAGTTAACCCCGAGCCTGTAAATAAGAAGATAATTCACCAGCACGATCTCCTAAGCTGTAACACCACATTATTTGAGCTCTCTCTGTTCTCCTGCACTGCAGCAATGGCTTCGGCACTTCGTGGCGAAAGCAAAAACTGTGGTTAGAAAAGCATTTTGCCGTGTTACCTTCTCACGCTGGCACCTACAAGCCCACCGGGGAGCAGAAGCTCTTGCCTCCCTCAAAAGCATCTTTTCCCGTGCCCAGAGCCGGCAGCGAAGGGTCTGGAGCAGCAAACATGTGTCGTGGTTTAACCCCAGCCTTTTCCAGCGCTCAAAAAGTTGGTCAGCTGAGCAGTGACCTTGCTCGCAAAGCAAATACGAGTTTAAACCAAGAAGCACAAAAGAGGGATTGATTTTCCAATGAAGCAGCCCCTGGCTCTCGTATGACCTTTCCGAGGACAGTTCAATCCTGGTGCATAAAACGAGTGACTTTCCACAGAAAAGTTATCTTTTCCAGGAAAACAAAAAGCTCTGCCTGGGCTGTCAGGGGGCTGCCTCCCTTATCAGGACTGATTATTGAAGAGCCAGTCAATAATTAACGGCGGCGTTGTTGCTGTACCTGATGCTGCAGCCGGCGCTCCCCTCCGCATGCTGCACCCTCCGGGCTGGAGCATTAGCAATTCCAGGAGCGCCTCTCCCAAGGAAACGCAATTCAAAGGCAGCAGCTTTAGGAAAGCTGCGGAAGGTCTCAATGTCCGTAATTCAGCCCGCAGGAGCCGCGTTCCCACGCGCGGAGGGGGCACAGCCCTTCACCCTTCTCCCGAAAGCTCCGGCCCCGCACGGCACGGCCACCCACCCTAGATGGGATGGGGGGATGCTTGGGGGGATGGCAGGGGCAGTGGGGGATGCTGAGTGGGATGGGGGGGTGGCAGGGGCAGCAGGGGATGCTAAGTGGAATGGGGGGATGGCAGGAGCACTGGGGGATGCTGAGTGGGATGGGGAGATGGCAGGGGCAGGGGGGGTTGGTGGATGGGATGGGGACATGGCAGGAGGGGGGGGGGCGGCTGGGTGGGGTG
>WBMV01006614.1:68378-115259 GCA_013396655.1 Campylorhamphus procurvoides | reverse complement strand
CCTATTGGCTCACCTAAACAGCTGCCTCAAAAATTTGTTATGCCCCGGGTCTTTGCAGCTCTTCCCGCCGTGATTCTTCTTTCTTCTTTATTTACAAATATTGCTAAACCAGGGTCCGTCCCCCTGACACACACACCGGTCAAGTCCTTATTACATGAAATATCATGCTGGGTTCACCATTTGTCATTGATGGGACAGACTTGATAAAAAGCAGGCGAAGATCCTGAATTGATAAGAGTAAAAACTTTTTTTATTTTTTTCACGCAGCTACTTTTATGTATTTCCTAAGTGTATGTGCACTAACATTATTGGTGCTCATTACGCACAAACAATCACCTATTGGTCACAGTTACAAACTGTCTCTATGCAAACTACTGTCTCTGGACAAACTCATCCAGGTTCCTTATCTTGTGCTTCTCATGGGTTCTCTCAGTCTCTGCAAGTTGTTTATCTTCATGGATATACAGCAATCTGGCCAAGGTCAAACTCCTCTTGCTCCTTCAAGGGATCTGCAGACCTGCTGCAATTTCCCACAAATCTTCTGGCAAAGAAATGAGAATTCTTGCCTTAGAAGGGAGATTTTGATAAACTTATGCTGATCAAAGATAATACACAATGAAAACCCCTCACTTCAGGGAAGAGTCTTAGGCTTTCATCCTATTTTGAACATCTCCACAGAATCATAGAATCATGGAGTGGTTTGGGTTGGAAGAGACTTCAAAGCCCATCCCACTGCCACCCCCTGGCACAGGCAGGGACACGTTCCACTAGCCCAGGTTGCTCCAAGCCCCGTCCAACCTGGCCTTGGACATTTCCAGGGATCCAGGGGCAGCCACAGCTTCTCTGCCCAACCTGTGCCAGGGTCTGCCCACCCTCCCAGCCAGGAATTCCTTCCCAATATTCCATCTCACTCTGCCATCTGGCAGTGGGAAGCCATTCCCCCATGTCCTGGCACTCCAGACCCTTATCCAAAGTCCCTCTACAGCTTTCTTGTAGTCCCTTCATCAGGCACTGCATGGCCACAGTTGGGTCACCCCAAAGCTTCTCCTCTCCAGGCTGGAAAATCCCAGTTGTCCCAGCCTTCCCTCCCAGCAGAGCTGCTCCATCCTCTGCCCATGCTGGTGCCTCCTCTGGCCTCTCCAGTAGCTCCATGTCCTTGCTGTGCTGGTCCCCTAGGGCTGGAGGCAGCTCTGCAGGTGGGGTCTCACCCTGGGGGGCAGAGGGGCAGAGGATCATCCAAACCCTCCTGGAGCTCTGGCAGCCTTGGGACCATGCCCACTGTCCTGGGGAGCCTGGTCAGTGACCTTTCCCTGAGATCCCACCTGACCCTGCCCTGACACAGCTCCAGCCCTTCCCTGGGTGCTGTCCCTGGTCCCCACAGAGCAGAGCTCAGTGCCTGCCCCTCCTCTGCCCCTCCCCAGGAAGGTGTCCCTGCAATGAGGTCTCCCCTCAGTCTCCTCTTCTCCATCTGGACACACCAAGTGCCCCCAGTGTCCTCACACGCTTCCCCTCCAGATTTTTCCCCATCCCTGTATCCCTCCTTTGGACACTTCGATGGCTCAATCTCTTCCTTCCATTGTGTCCCCCCCAAACTGCTCCAATATTGCAGGTGAGGTCTCCCCATTGCAGAGCAGAGTGGGACAATGCCCTTGCTCCCCTGATGGTCCCCAGGACAGGGATGTCCCTCCTGGCTCCAGGCACTGCTGACTCGTGGCCAGTTGGCCACCCACTAGAACCCCCAGTACCCTTTCTTGGCACTGATATCCAGCCTCTCATTCCCCGTCTGTCCTTCCATCCGGTGTTGCCCCATCCAGGTGCAGGATTGGCACTTCCCCTTGCTGAACTTCCCATGGTTGGTGATTCCCAGCACTCTGATCTGTCCAAGTCTCTCTGCAGGGCCTCCCTGCCTGTGAGGGACACAACAGCTCCTCCCAGATTTGAGTCATCTACAAACTTGCTCAGTGCCCCTTCCAGTCCTGTTTTCAAGTCATTGAAGAGCACAGGAGCCCTGTGGAACCCACTAGTGACAGGTCACCAGTCTGATGTCACCCCAGTCACTGTCACCCTCTGTGCCTGACCTGTGAGCCAATTGCTCCCCCTCACACAGGATGTGTTCATCCAGCTGTGGGCTGGACAGTTTGTCCAGAGGGATCTTGGGAGAGACAGATAAAAGCTTTACTAAAATCCAAAAAGGTGACATCAGCTGGCATCCACTGATCAGCCAGGTGGGTTACCCTGTAGTAGAAGGAAATCAGATTGGATAAAGCAGGGCTTTCCTCTCCTGAAGCTGTGCTGGCTGTGACCAATGACAGCATTGTCTTTCAGGTGTTTTTTTGGTAATTCCAAGAATAATCTTCTCCATGATTTTACTCAGCACTGAAGTGAGATTGACAGGGCTGGAGTTTCCATGGTCCAGCTTCTTGCCCTTCTTGAAAACTGGGGTAACATTTGCCACCTTCCAGTCAGCTGGGATCTCTCCTCCACTGAGCCAGCATCACTGAATCCAATAAGAAGCGATACTTATAGTCAGGACAACTGCAGAATTCCTGCAGAACCAATCCCGGAAACAAAGCACTACCCCCTATCAACGACCGACTCACAAGAAAAACTGCATTTTTTCCCAGTCCAGAAGAACCCCAGAGATAAGACAAGGACCTGCTCCAGCATCCCTTTCTCTCTGTGTCACAAACAGCCCCAGGCAGCACTTGGGGACACATATCCAAGTGTTTGTTACTCTTAGGAAATTATACTGATGTAAGAATGCAAGAGAATGTGGCAAAAACATCTATTTAGAAAATCTGTAAAATAAAATTACTTTCCCTGAATTTTACACATTTAGCTTTGTCATGAAAACTTTCTAAAAGAACCACTGGGCTTTATTTTGTATATGAAAGAGCAAGCAACTAAATTTTTTTTTACTACCTTTGAGTATTGCAAGAAACTGATTAACATTTATTTTTACTGTAAAAAATTAAGTTTTCTGAGTCAACTGTGTATTATATATTTGTCTTAATTGGGCTGATTTTAGCCTCCTTTATTTTTGCCTACATTTTTAACTCGGACTTTTATTTGTTGCTGAGTTTCTCATAAAAATCTGCAAATGAATTACAAACTGTGGTTAATGATCTATGCATAAACCTTCCCTTTTCCTTTATAATTCTTACCATCTGCTTTGGCTGTTTTATTATCAGCCTGTAAGCCAATAATCTATCTACTTTATTTCCTATCTCACTTGGAAAGAAATTATGAAGAAATTCACAAGAGTTTTCAAACTCCCTGTTTTCTCTGAGTTTTCTCTGAGTGGTGCCACATGGTCCAATTTATTCATCTTCCCATTTCCTCCACTGCAAAATCATGACTTCGAATTCCATTAAAAAAAACCCATTGGATCTCCAACACCTCTCTTTCTCCCAAGAAAACCCCAGGACAATTGCAAGACCAAATCAATCTATTTTACCCTATTCCCCCTTGCTACTAAGAAGAAACAATACTTTCTCTTCCCACCATTCCTATTCCAATCTTTACTAACTACAGATTTGGTGCCAAACACAACTATGTATTTGCAGGAAAAAAATGGAGTATTTATGTCTTATCTATCCATGTAGAAGTATTTAACCACAGCATTTTCTCTGTGCACTACAGTCTTATATGTGCTTTGATAAAGCTGTTCCTTCTCTTCAAGTTAGGGCCAGAGAGTTTATGGGTATCTGTATTTTGGTATATTCCATCACACAAGTATCATTGGGACATTAATCTATTAGATTCCCTCATTTTGTCTAAAACTACCATTAAAAACACTAAGTATTCTCTTCTGAGCTGGGCCAGTACTGCAGATGTCCTACAGGACAGTAGTGAGAAACAGGACCATGTTCTTCAAAAATCAACAAAATTTCATTTTCTATGGAATACAACCTTTGCTAAGCAGGATAAGGAAAAGTTTCATCATGGTCTCTCCTTTCTAATTAAGACACTATTTTCAGAACTGACAGTTGTATAACATTTGTTCTTTATAATGGAATGATTGGCTTGAGGAGAAGTTGGAAAAGCCAGCAGCAGGAAATGCGCTTTATTTAATGAGGGTGAATCCATGAGATGTGATTACAAAGTGAGCAAGAGTTAACCACTAAGCCAAAAAACTTCTTTTGGATCCTTTGCAGATTTCCTAACAGAGCTGCTGTTCTACTGCCTAAGGCCTACAGAGAATTTAATCCATTTTGCACCAGAAAAAGTGCATGTGAGTGAAATCATTACAGTTTCAAATGTGAGCTCAGGGGAACGTAGCCTGGTGCTGAAAACTGATACTGAAATGAGCAAAAAAGAAAAACAAAGCTTGGCTAGACATTCTGAGGTGTCATGTCTGTCTGGAGCATGCTGTGTACAAAAGGCACCTGGTAGCTTCTGTTATTAGCCCGTGTATTTATTACCCTTAACCAGCTTTGTTGTCTTGCTTTTTTGTGCTCTCACATACATTATAGCACTTCAACAAGTAACCAGTACACCAACAAGGCTGCCTGTTTCCCATGTTTTCTGATTTACTATCAATTTTATAAACCAAAACAAGCCTATCTGAGCAATTTGTATTTATTTTTAGTTTACACTCAGTAAATTTTTGTCATTAGAAGAACTTCATTTTCCCAGGCATAGAAACTTACAAAAACAGAGACAAAAGTGCATGTGCCTGCTCCAAGCCACTTTGAAGTCCACAGAAAGACCATGGGCAACATCCATCTCTCCTAACTGCAATGATTTAAAAGTTGTCTGGTCTAAGGTGGCTGCAGAGACCTCCACAATCAAACACAATTCTGTCTTCAAGTATGATTCATCACTCTCTGCATGCACCAGTCTCTTCCTGTTGGCTATAAAGAGGACCCAGATGGGCAGTTTAGGTCAGGGAGGCAACTTTTAGGACTGCTGTGGTTAAGTGATATCCATTGCTATTGACTGAAGTGGAATGGATCCTGACAGAAACCACTTAGGAGTCTGTGGCCAAGAAGGGCTGTGATTTCTGAATCTCCAGTCCTGTCCCTCAGCCAGAAAGACTATCACTCTTTGTCACAGACAAGCTTACAAGCAGCATGCCAGTCAAGGGAAGAACAAACACAAACTATGTCAATTAATTTTTAGAAAAGTCAATTAGTATACAGGTTGACTCTTGACTCTATTTCTTCTTCTAAAGTCATTAACATCGACTACTTTACCCTTCTAATTAATGTACAATTTATACCACACTGAGTGAAGCATACACAGTTTGTAAACAAGGCACCAGAGCATCAGGCAACTGTTATGACACCAGAATAGGTCACACCCCAAACACATGTACCAAATGCTCTCACTGTAATTGCTTTGCTGTTTAGTGCTACAGTAATAACACATTCTTCTCACGCCAAGGAAGTTGTAACTTAGTAGTAAGTGGTACCACTCCTAGGACTAACTAGCTGTGGGCCAGAAGGCAATAAGGCCCTTTTCCAGCCAGTTTTTCCATCCCAGCGAGAATTCTGGCTGATGTAGTTCCTGTGTTACAGTAATTCAGTTCACAGAAAGGCAGGAAAAGGGGAAGTCAGGAAGCAGCAATGCCTTTCAGTTCACACACTCCATGTCCACAAAAACAGTTCAAGAATAACAGCAAAGGGTAGCTCTAAGAAGTCAGTAATCATTAGAAAACACCCATGTCTTTGTCTGCAGTTCAAGGGAGAGTTTAAGCTCTGATTGAGCACACAGCACACCCCCCTTAGCCATTGACTGTTACAGAACATACAGCTGATACACTTGTCTGTCTTTATGTCTCTTTTGGCCACTTCTTTAGGTCTGTTGTACACTAAACCCTGGCAGAAATAAAGCTGTCATTCCTGTGATCTCACTTGACACGGCTTTTCCCTTGCTCACTGTTCCAGGCTGCAGTTCTGCATTGCTTTTCTCCCCAGGCCAGTTCACTTGCTTCCATCCAGCTCAGCTAAAAGCACAGGTACTTAAACACAGAAAACTTTCAAAGAAACCTTGGAACCAGTTCAGAAGGAATCTTTTTGCTAGCAATTGAGAGTTTCAAAACTTCTCCCTTGTCTGGATATATATAGATAGGTATATATAGTGCATCTGTATTACCATTTTAGTTCATACAGAACTGTGGTTTGAGTGGGGTCCCCACAGTGCCCCACTGACCACACTCAGATCGCCCAAGGGAGAAGTCTCAGAATGCATTAACTGGGCTTATTTTGATAAAATGAGGAACTTAAACCCAGATGTGCTTCTGCTGCTGCTGGTGCCAATTCAAGTCAAGTGCCACAGCATTGATAACCCTAAGTAACCTCCCCAATGCAGATGAAATCCTGTGGCACCCTACGTGTGATGGACTGAAATGTTGACAATGTATTGAACATTGTCAAAATCACAGAAAGACTTTTTGTCAAACTGCAAAGAAGCAATTACCTGTCTGGGACCACTGAAACACCACTGCCACTCCCAGTGCCTCCTGACTGGAATATGGACTGTGAAGGAGAACTTGAGATAGGACCATTGTCCAATTATCTCAAGTCTACTAAACAAGAGAACTAAACACAGTCCAGGGGGTGCTGGAGGAGAAGGGTTTTGGGGTGTGATGGTGAAATCTCTCCATACCAATCCAAAGGAGTAACCCCCCTCTGCTCTGGGAAGGCCACATCCACATGGGACATTCATGTGAGAGGCAGCTGAGAAGGGTCACAAACCATTAAAGACCCCCAAAGCACCCCCAGACTCATTCCTGAGGCCTCCCACCACCTGCACATGATCCAAGTGAGGCACCAAACCCAGCACCTGTCCATGAGATGGCAAAGCTTCCCCCCACCCAGGGGGAATCTCCTGAAGGTTTATTAATCCACTGGACTCTGTTTTGTGGGACCCTCACCACTGTGAAGGCCAGAAGAACATGGCCCATGGGACGCTGTCGAAATCCACAGAGTGGTGATACATTTTCTATTTAATGTCTGTCTGTCACTCTCTTTCTTCTCCCCCCTTCCCACTCCTTTTTCCTATTTCTTTCTTTCTCTCTGTCTCACATTTACTGTTAAATAAAATCCATACTAGTGACTTTGGTGTGTGGTCTCATTTGCATCATAATACAGGCAGAGGCATTTCTAATAATTTTAATAACTGGCTAATAACACTACCATATGCCATTATGGACTCAGTCAGATAATCCTGTCTGTGTTCCTGGCATGGGAGTCATTCTCCTTCCAGACTCTTGCCACTTTTTAAAGGAAGGAGGCCATTCAAACACTGTCCTCTTCCCCCTGCTTTATCCTGACACAGAGACATGAGATGTCATCTACTCCCCTCTGCTAAATATTAGCCTTTATTATTTGCCACATGAGAAAAACCTCCTGCAGAGCATTTGTGTGAGAGAAATGAGGCTGTCTTCTCCTGACTAAAGTAATTAACAACAGTGGAGTTCCAGCCTTGTCAGCCAACCCAGCTGCAACCAGGAAAAATGCAAGGACTGGGACCCTGATTTTAAGTAGCAGCTGTGGATATTGAGGTCCACTCATCTAAAGGAGTGACGGATTCTCAAAAGATGCTTGATCCGAGTAAGAACTTGGCAAGGTCTAAGATGACAGAACTAAGAAGACTCCTAATTTTAATATTTCAATATTTACTCTCTTAATGTGGAAAAAAATTCCCAAACCAAGGGAAATTTTAAATGCAATAAAGGCCTAGCAATCATGTGAGCTAATCTTTAACCTCTCTGGTCTTGATTCACATAATTATAATTGTGGTAAATGCAATGCCCTTTGATTCAAAAATATCACCATTACTGTAACGGAAAAAGTAATTATTTTTTTTAATTAATGAGAGACTTGAAAATGCACGAAGGGAAGCAATAACTTCTGTTTTTCTTGAGCTATTAAAATCATTGTATAAAAATATCACACCACATTATATATCTAGTCCTTGTAGTCCTTTTAACTCTACCAAAAGTCATGCTTTATGGTACAAAATGCAGATATTTGCATATCAAGAAAGAACTAGCCATCCAGTTGGACAAACTAAATGCTTATCTCTTATTCACAAGGGGTAAACAAAAGCCATGGCATGGCATTAAAGCAGCTCAGCGCAACTAATGAGAAGAACAGCCCTTTGTGCCACAGTTGCTGTAGCAGGTGCCCCATCGACCCTGGCAGAGCCTCAGCACAGACCTGCAGGGCAAAGAACAACACCACAGGCCCAGTTCAGACCTAGAAATTAATCTCTCCAGATATTAGAAGCTTACAATGTGGACATTAACATCTGAATTCATAACCTACAGATGATGGCACTCCTAAATCCGATATATTCTACCTGTTGGGGTGGAGAGCACAGGATGGCACATTAGGTCCATGAAGCATCTATTTCTGATCACTAACTATAAGGGAGCTGCAGATTACCTATCATATTTGCAAGAACAACTTACAAAATGGTTCCTTTGCTCTGTTTTAAACTAAATCCTGAACATGTCCCCACTGCTCCAGTTGTATGCCAGTCTGATGCCAGTCTAAGTCTTTGTAACATGAATTTTTTGTAAAGAGGTAACTACCGCAGCAATTTATTGCATATTTTGCTTCTCCACAATCCAAAGGAGGACTTTTTCTCAAACTGAGGCTACCTTTGCACTAAAATACCCCGTCTAAGTGGGGGCTTTTCTATCACTGAAGCTCAATACAACCTATATTAATTCTTGAAAAGCATCTTTCCTGATGCAGATCCTGAAAGTACTCTGGGCATTACTAAACCAAAGTAGCTTCAAAACCGTCTGGAAGTTTTTATAATATTTTCAAGAAGTATATCTGGTTAAAACAAAGATTTTTAAATGCAAATACTTGAGGAAAATAATTCTGTAGAATGTGCAGCATTAAAAATAATTTATGTGGGTCAGTTTAGTTTTACAGAATCTCCCATGTGGGGCCAACTAATCCCCAGTGTAAGTCACTAAGTTGTGTCATGATTTGACTTTAAAATATGTAGTTTATCTGTTCAAAAAGAGTTGAAAAATTCAACTTGTGTGGAGAACACAGAGGTAAAAAACCTTATTCACTGAGCCAAATTAAGGCAAGTAGAGCTGCCACCACGGAGTGACCTGTCCCTATAAAAAAATGGCAGTGTTTTGACCATTTTAAGAGAAGGGACATCAGGAAGCTCTGTGTAAAGGATATTCACACTAGCAACCTCTTAAATTCAGGAAGATAATTGAAAGGCCCAAAACCCCAAAATAAAATAAAAATTCCATAACTGTGGTATTCACAGTTGAAGGTTAACAATAATAAATTTGGAAGCTCAATAGAAACTAGACATTTATCATCAATAAAATACTTGTAGATGCTCTCCAGCTTAATTCACTTGCCTGGAGAAGTGAAGGGGAAAAAAAGGAAGAAAGAAGAGAGGACTATAGGTTAATGATGTATTTAAAACAAGAAATAGGAATTCATGCTTCTACTTGCATTTGCTATATTATTTTATATATTAAAATACATTGTAGATCACAGATCTGGGTCTCCAATTCTAGGATTACCCCTATGACTTAGCACTTTAGGACTGATCTTGGCAAGCCTGCCAACAAGGGCAAAAGAAACCCTCAGCAAATTGAATGTCATTGATTAACTTGAAAACAAGAGGGCTTGGCTTCCTTCAACACACAAATGGAACTCAGCTGCCACAGCACAAAAGATTTGAAAACAAGGTCTTGCCTCAGTAGCTGTATGAATCAGACAGGTTAAGCAGCCACACTGTGGTGCAAATCTCAGACTTTACACATTTGTGTCAATGACAACAATAGCGTAAACTCCTCCGTTCCAAACAAAGCCAGCCTCACTGTCCTTAATCTCCAATGATACTGCTGTCATCTCCCTCATCCTACAAAGGAAAAGAAGGAAAAAAGGGACAAGATAATTAGAGATTCCATGGGATGGGACAGAAGGAGTAGGAACCAGAGAGGAATCACTCCAGGGACATAGTGTGTATGTGCAGGGCTCAATTACACACAGCCCCGCTGCCATGTACACTAAGACAGGGAATTGCAAAACTGAAGCTTGTTTTAACAAGGCTGTGCCTTGCCATTGTGTGTAGGGACTGTAAGACAAGGGATGTACCTGTTTGGGACAGCTACAGCTGAGGAGAGGATAGGACACAGAAGAATTGCAGAATCACAGGGTGGTTTGGTTTGGAAGGGCCCTACAAAGACCATCTGGTTCCAATCCACTGCTATGGGCAGTGACAACTTCCAGTAGAAGGAAAGTAGTCTCTTGAAAGCCCTGAAATAATTTATTCCTCCTTCTTAAAATTCACTGGACTCAGGCCTGAGTCACAGATACCACTAAGGTAAGACACCTGCTGGACCCCAAAGTTACACCTGGTGTCAACAAGGTTTTCCTGCTTACAGTCAAAGCAGGTTGGTGCTGATGAAAGCCTTTGGCAATGAGACATCCTCCATATGAACCCCAAACGGAGCTGTGGAGGGGACAGAGAAGGGAGGGCAGGATTGCTCCTGCTCAGTCCCCAGCCCAGATTCGTGGGAACCAATAGTATCAGGCTGGGATTTCTGATATTACTTGTTACATCAAAAGAATCCAGCTGGAGCAAAAAGCACAACTCGGAGCACACTCTCACAGAGGTACAGCCACAGCCAAATGTCACTGCGTACTGCTGACAATTCATAATGTATTCCATTGTATACTTCACACTCTTCCAATGACTCCATAAATAATGGCATAAATGCATAATACACTTGACAAAAAATTTTATCTTGCACTCAGCCAGCTCTAGTTCAGTGGAACATTAATTTTGTTTATCTGCCTGAAATACTGAAAATGGACTGTATATTTCAACTTAATTGCATCTGCAGTCTTCAGGAGTGTTTCTTCTATATCTGAAGTACATGCTCCCACATCAAGTTTTCATAAAATATTGAAATGTGTGAAGAAACAGACTTGTGCTTTGCTTGCTTTTCTAAGAGTTAACTCAGACATCACCCTGCAAAGCACCTCAGACCCTGAGCCACCTCCCCACTGCTATATTTAATGAGAATACTTAGTTTCAATATTGCTTTACAGCATGTTCAATCTGACGTCTCCAATTTGCAAACTACAAAATATGATTATTCCATAAAATGACATTGCCTATTAAAAATGAAAGAAACACAATTTAATTTGAATTGTATTACTAATTTACATCTACATATAACTTATTAACTGCTGCTGACTTCTCAGTTGGGTAGGCAAGATAGGAAATGTTTCGATTTATGTAGTAATTAGAGTAAGACCAGGGGTTCTTTCCATATTTAAAGTGCATTTCTTCTCTGAAGAGTGACTTTTGAGACAGAAGTCTGGTATATTCCATATTTCTCTCCTAAACATTGCAAAACAGTTTGTGTTAAAAGTGAAAGCACCTTTTCTAATTTTGAATCCTGTAACTTCCACTAAAATCCAGCTAGGTTTGTTACTTCTCATATTACCAAAACTCCAATGCAGGCAAGTATATTATTTTTGGGGATGAAAAGGTGTCTCTGGTTAAAGATACTGAGCTCTGGTCTTTGACTTAAAAAGGAATTATCACACTCAGGAAAATAGAGTGTCCTTCACCAAAATGTTTACTTTTCATAAGGGGTTGAGTTTAGTTTGCTCCATCATGGAGAAGCAGTGCTTGGCTTTGTAATTGAGATTTTTACTTAGGTTCTCCATGGGAAATAATTTGCAATGAGATTCAAAAACTCATGATATTGAGACAGGTAAGTGAAAGTGTGAGCATAATAATAAAATTAAAAGTTACTTTTGCAATATCAATAGGACTTTATTCTGTAATTGACCTTTTGTGGGGTTGTCTTTGTATTTATGAATTCAAGAAAACTACCCACGTTATTACAGATAGAACTCCTGTTCATGCTTTTAGTGACACCTTGCAAAACCCAGCATAAGTCAGCCTTTCTCTTCCTCCTCCTCAACCCCTCACAGCAGGACACCTGGGACTCACATGGCATGTGCTGCTGGACCACTCTCACTGCTCTGGAAGCAAAAGTTTAGAGTATTCTTGACTACTAACCACATGAAAAATGAGGGAAAGTTTGTAATGAAGAAGTGGGTTTTATTACTTCAGGAGATAATTAACGTGCCAATGAATAAGGAAGCTCCTTGTTTCATTCTGTAAGGATGCCACTGCCAACTACCAAAATCCTACTGGTTTGAGCCAAAATGTTCTTGCAGATGGGACTTACATCTTCTTTTACTTCACTGATGCCCTTTCCAGATTATAAAGTCATTAACATCATACAGAACCCCAACTGTTCTTGACCAGTGAGGGAGAGTGTTCCAAGTAGGCCATGGTTATATTTTCTGCTTGACAGTCCTTTCTTCTGATGCCATCCAACCCCATGGCTCCCCCCAAGCCTATTTCATTCCACAACTCTGACAGAGGATCCATCTTTCATTACCTGGGGGACATTCAAAGATATTTTCCATTCTATCCAGCATCTATCACCAGTAATCATCTCACAAGAATATAACACAACTCACAGAATATTGAGACTCCCAGAAATTTTAATTTCCACTTTAGCCATTTCTATAGACACTCAAAATACCATGATAACATTGCTAGCTCTTCTGTTGATGTGGGGTTTTTTTTGGAAGAACTCACAATTTGATTGACTTTAGCAAGATGGTCATCCAGTCAGACAGTCCTGTACAGAAGACTTATCACAGTTGTTCTGCAGTCAATCAGCATGAACAGGAGCATGGATCTGGCTTGTCAGAGAATCTTTTTGATATTTTTGAAATTAACTCTCCAGAGCCCAAAAGACTTAAGTCTTTCTAAAACCTGTTTAATAACAATGATTTTACACCTTCTGAAATCACATTTGGTAGTGCACAGGTACACAGCTCTCAGTTACAAGGTCACTTCTGGCAGCCACATTTCCTGCACTATCAGAATCATGGAATAGTTTGGGTTGGAAGAACATTCAAGACCATCCAGTTCTACCCCGTACAATGGTCAGAAACATGTTCCACTAGCCCAGGTTGCTCCAAGCCTCATTCAACCTGGCCTGGGACACTCCCAGGGATGGGGCAGCCGCAGCTTCTCTGCCCAACCTGTGCCAGGGCCTGTCCACCCTTCCAGTCAGGAATTCCTTCCTAATCTCTAATCTAAACCTACTCTCCTTCAGTTTAAGCCCATTATCCCCTAGAAATATCTTCCCCTTGGAAATATTTCCCCATACAAACCTGGATATGTAATCTCTGCTTCGAGACAGAAAAAAATTACACATGCCACTTTTGGAGGATGAACCTAAAAGCCCTATCCAACAAATCAGCAATATCACAGTCCCTCCTTTTATTTACCAAATTTTCTTGAATAACAGTATTCCTTTTATCTTAAAAATATTCATAGTATTTGAACATGATGGACATTTCACTTTCCTTTGTTATTCCTATGCTACAATTTATTTCTATTTTCTCTTATTTCTCTTTCACATCTTTTTGCTGTAGACTCTTACCTCTGCAATCATCAATTCCCTCAAGAAGCCATGATATGCAATGCATTTTTATCATGTAAAGAGAGTCAAACTCTATTCTCTGAAAATTACAGCCTTATTTTTACATAAAATCATTTCTCCTTGCATTTAGCTCACCCATACAGCCAGTATGAATCATCCCATCAGGAGACAATCTAAGCTGACAGTAAACATGTTCATCTCAATGTAGTTCCTGATACATGAGGTATCAAATAGGGTGTTGGCAACTCCTGCTATCTCCACTTGCGAGGTTTAAATATCACTTTCTTTACTGTGTGCTTGGATAGCAATAGTGTGAAGTTCTGAAACAACAAAACACAAGGAGACTTCCAAAATCAAGAAAATAACTTGTCATGTCTGCCCAAACAAATAAAAGCCCATCATCATCGCTGCATTCAGTGGTAAATACATGCTTTGTGTTAAATCCAGTCAAGATAGCCACCCCCAAAAGGAATACTTTTAATAGAAAATAATTGCTATTAAAACAAAGCACAGTTCAACAAGTAAATAATGTAAAATCAAAGCATCAATTTTATACCATATCTATTCAAGATTCAGAAGATAAAATAGCATTTTTAGCTTTCAGGTAGTACTGAACAGGTAAAAGAATTTATTGTTATTACTTTTACTTCCTCTTCTTTACAATTTAGTAGTAAGTAGTTTTCAAGCATTTGTTTTCTCCATGGCTCAGGACAGCTTACGTAACAAAACTTCAGTGATATATCTAAAAATATTCTTAAAGACCTAACACTGAGATCAATCAGACTTTTTATAACTCCAAGAAACAGAAAGACTATTTCACAGTGTTTGGTTGAAAAAAAGACCAAACAAATAAAATACCAACCAAACAAAACAACAACAATAACAAAGGCGTTGTAAGCTGAATTGTTGTAGGAAATCTTAATTTACATCAGTGAAACAACGATAAGTAACTCAGTCTCTAATCAGAGCAGACATGGGATTTGGAATTCTGTTTTTGGAAAATGTCAGAAAGTGTAGAAGAAACACAGTAACACTAAACCAGGATCAGCCAAACTGACAGTCAAGCAAACCCTTTGGGACATGTGCAGAGCACAAACCACATGTAAGTGGATGATGGTGAATGATTACATGCTGAAGCCAGCATGAATCCCAACCCTAAGTCAAGAAACCCTTTATGTCACCTTTTAATCCAGCTGTTCTATCAATACTCATCTGACATCAATATATTTTCAGTTTAATAGCAGATCTCTTCACACTGATGTATCAGAATAGACCATTAAACAGTAGTTGGCTTTAAGTGAGCAATGGCCATTCCCAAAGAAATCACATCTGCTTCTCCTTACATTTTCTTACCTCAGTTTGGTTTTCAATCAAATGAAAAAACCTCAATTAAAATAGTTTCTGCCATTTCTGATTCATTTGCTATGAAAATCTTTTGCATACACCACGGTGCCCTTTACTGTCTTCCTTAGCAATAACTACTAAACCAGAGACACCTTAGCAGAAAAATAATGGGACTTTGGGAGGAAAAAACCCAACCAAACCGGCATTGCTCCAGTCCAAGTTCCAGCTGAAAATGCCACAGTTTAATCAGGAATGTTGTGTACACACTTCAGTGCAGAGCTGTTTGACCACCCACAGGGGAATCCACTTCAAATGTGTCTGTCATTATTACAGCAGATGTGACCAGAAACTCTGGACTCGATTTTGTTTGCTCGATGACATTTTGTTTGAGTTGTATTTCTTATTTTGGAGGATGGTACTGAGCAGAAGAAATGTTTCCCAGGAGCAATTCTGAAAACCATGAGCCTTTTGTAGAGTTTTTTCTTATGTGGTTTTCCATCTTCTAGCAGAACCCACTCTGACCTGGTTTTGCAAGCACGAGTACCATGTAAATGTTCTTTGAAAAAACCCCAACAAATAAGCAAGATAAATGTAGCTTCTTTACTCCCTGTATTGCATTTGCTGACTCTGTTATTCAGTGCTCCTTTTTAAGCAAGTAGAAATTCATATCAAAATCAGAACTTTTTACTGAAGATCTTAAGATGCTGAAAGAATTGTACTTTGTGTATCAGATGACAGAGGGAAGATAACTCTGGAGCTTCTTTTTCCTAATAAAGGAGAAACGGGAAAATTAAGCAAGAAAGTGCTATAAAGCTACAAAGAATAAGACACAGTAAGAATAAGCAGAGAGACTAAGAGTTGAAAATAAGTAAACTCATCTTAATTCATCATAATTTATTGCAAAAATAATTGGTGAGGGGACAACAGTAGATTCAACAGGCAAAGATGCTGTGCACTCTGCTTAAACATTTTATGCAAATTTGGTCTGATTTTAATATGTATCCAACATTAGCTGAAGATTTGTTGCAAAGGTGACGTCCCAGGAAGGATCTCACAGGTTCCACCATTAATTGGGTTTTATTTAGGAATGTACAATAAGAGTTTGGAACAAATACACAGCAGAACAGCGGTGTTGCAGATTAAGTTGGCTTCTTAAAGGGAAGTTTTGAAGCCTAATTAAACAGACAGCCCCAAGCAGAAGGAACTCAAATGTAAAACCTGAAAATACAGGTAACTTTCTTAGCAGACAGAAGCACTGACACCCACAGCCATCCCCTGCTCCCAATCTGAGAGATAACCACCAGAGGCACCCCCTGAGGAGCAGGAAGCACAAACTCCAGCACAGCTGATTCTCCACAGCTGCACATTCACGGGCCAAGCCAGGTGGGCCCTGTGGGCACCGCACACAGGGATGGCACTGACGCTCGTGCCCGGATCAGCAGCCACCCAAATGCGGGACATTCAGTGTGGTGGCACTGACAGCTCTTCCCAGCACCTCTGCAGAGCTGAGTGCCAGCCAGGTTACCCACTGTCTGTCAGGAGTCACTTTCCTTCTTATCCAAGTTTTCTCCACTGCTCTCAGAGCTTGCTCTCTTCTGATCATCATTGCAACTGCTGGTTTGGAAATCCCAGAACTTAAAGTCTTTTTATTACACAGTAACTTTAACTCTCTTTATACTATTTTTTTTCCATGCTTTGGCTAGCTGAAGGAAAAGATTATCTAAAAATTAATGATTAAAGATCAGTATATACCAAGTTTTAATCACTTAGCACTGGAATAGAATTTTCAGCAGCTTCTGAACTATATGTAGCTCACTTTATTTGATCAAAGAAAAATATCAGTCCTTATAATTGGCATAATGTAACCTATAAGTTCTGCCATCAATTAAAAGATGCTACAGAACACGATGCTCAGCTCACAACTCACAGAGAAGGTGGCAAACTGAGTACTACACCATCTCAATAACACACACTTGCTTATTCCAAGGATCACAGGCAGGTCACTGTGTTGATATGGGATGACAGCTCTGCATACACTGCTGGTAAGGATTATTTGAGTGACACTTAAAGAGCTGCTTTTTCTGGAAGACTTCAAAAAGTTCCCTGTTTCTGCATCAGCTTTGCACTCAGTCATTCCCAAATACTGCTTCTGAAATCAAGGATTTGGAAACATCAAAGAGCAAGATGTTTTTTAAAGATGGAAGAACATATAAATTAAGACAGGTTTCACTTTTAAAGAAAAAAAACTACAGTGAGAAGGCTGTGGGTGGCCAGTTGGAAGCAATGACCACACTTGAGAAAATGAAAATGCTGAAATAAAGTTAGAAAAATAGTCCCTTCTCCCCCTCCTCCCCACCCCCACCATTTTTTTAAAGAGCAAAATACTGTTCAACTCACTTGGTGCACACTTTGGATCACCAAGATTGTACCATTTTGAAAAGCCATAAAGCCCCTTTTTTGCCTCATGTTTTGCTGAGGAAGACATAGAAAATTTTTATAAGGAAGTGAAGGTAAAGTTAAAAATACAGAAGAAAGCTAAATAAAAAAGTGAGAAAAGTAAATAAGTAAAATATATTAAGGAGCTAATACACGAAGCACCATCAGATAAGTTAATACCCATGAAAAAAGATTACACTTTTATCTTCCCTAGTTCTTCTTTACTGAGTAAGTAATAAAAAGATAAACAAAAGAGATTTTGGAACCAACACTGATAGGTAGTCAGCTTCCAGCCATCACTTGCTTCTTCACTGACTGCTTTTTACTTGCCTGGATTTGAATACATGAAAAAGAGCTGTCAACTGGAACACTGAAGTTACCTAAAACTGCTTTGGAAATCAGAAAGCAAAAACATCACCCCTGAGTGTAATAACTAGAGAAGAAAATGCAAATTTTGAAGTAAGAATATGCTGTATGGTTAACTTTCCAAAGGACTGTTTACTTAATCCAAAATAATTCATACATGTCAGCAACCTGAGAGGCCAAAATTGTAATCTAAAAGAGATTTTTCCATTTTAGCTGAAGTTTAGATAGAGTAAAATCATTATGAAGACTAACATTGTCTGAAATTCAGCCAGTAACGTTAACATAAGGAAAGAGGAATGTGACTCATGAATTGCATGACAGTATTTTACTTAAGTTTTCTTATGGATTTGTGCAAAACTACTGGTTGCTTATTTCTGAAACGTTACACAAGATATGTTTTCTACTTTGAGACAAACAGTTACTTTCCTTTGAAGTACATGTAATACTCAGTTTGCACATACTACCAATTTTAGAGAACAGGAAATGAGGTAAATTCAACAATATTTAAACTGAGAAATCCAAATCTACAGTTCTCTCTAATTACATGTGAGAAACCACAAGTACAATGGAGAATACAAGGGAAAGACTCATCACAGTCTCTTCCAATGCAAGAAGGAAGTGGTGGGTACCCAATAAAACTGAGTTTAGGAGAAACCAAAGGAAATACATGTCCGTGTTGCACCAGGTGGATTTCCTTCCCTCAGGACCATAGAAGACATGAACCTCTAAAACTACTGGTCAAAGTCATGCAAGAAAAATCTACACAGCACTAGTAGATATCAAACTGCTGCCTCTGGCTCTGAGAGTCCCTGGGCCACAAATTATTAGAGGCTGGGACTTAAGGAAATATGGAGGTTTGTAATTTCAAATGTTCCTATCAAGATCTAATAATTTGTCAGGACGCAAGTATAGATATATTGGCATCTATGTAAAACACCCACAGGAATTCTTTGAGAATCACAAATCATCAGAATGGAGAAAGATAATGGGAAAAATGGTCATTTGTTGGAAAGGGTGGCAAGTTAAGCAAGAGAATGCCCATTAGGCTTTAATTAAATGTTATTAGAATGTCTCACAGACACAGCCATGTTCCAGAGGAAAGTTACAGGGAATGTCCATCAGGACAGAAATAAGATCACCTAAATTTAGATAACACTAAAGAAAAATGAGATATGCGTTCTGATTCTTTCTTTTTTTTCCCAGACCACTAGCTAGAAGAGAGTAGGATGAAAAAATGTTGAGGGATCAGCAGTTGCTGAAATAAAAAATTGTGTTAAATAAGCAAGAGAACACGTTTATGATGGCACTGAACTGTTTATAAATAAGGGACTTTTACACCTCAGTAATTCTGCTCTTCTTTGTTAGAGCAAAAATTGCTTATGTGTCATTAGAATGACAGATTACAGCAGCTGTTGGTAAATTTAGAGCAATATCAGATTACTGAGATCTCAAAATGTTTTTCATTTAAATAAGGAGGCTTTAAAAAGTCCCACTGAATCTCCACTGTGGCCTGAGGAATCTTTTCCATCTCACTGCATGGTCTGTACAGCATTTCAGGAAGAACAGTTTAATACAAAAAAGCTTATGTATGTACTGAGAGCTCAAAAGTCTGACCAACACACCTGCATGTCACACGGAACATCTTAAACTTTTTGCATAGCCATACACTTGCTCATGAATTACACAAGTGGCTGTGCCAGCTTGCCAACTGCCTGGCACTGCTGCTGGGACACAACGCAGCACCAAGCCATGCCACAAATTAATATTTTAATTAAGAAAAAAAACACAACAGTCTATTTACATCACTTCTTTCTGTAAGTAGCATAAGAAGTAATTCAAAAATATGCATTTTAAAAATAAATTATTTTGTGGAGTTTAGAGGGCAATCACTGGACCTTGTGGTTGGAATGAAAGGAGAAAATTGCTAGCCTCGTTTTCTGCTCCAGCTCCACTGAAAAAAGTGATGTTTCTCCTGTCCATACAGCTAATGCTGTCTGGAAATTATGGAAATTGAGCCTGTGGTCCATGTCTCACATGTACTCCTGCTAATTAAGTTCTTTGTGACTTATCATTTGATTCAAAATACAGAAGGGGGAGAAATTTCCTTTTTCCCCTCCCTTTTCAAGGGAAGAGTGATGTTGAAATAAGGTTTTATGTGGTTATTTTTTAGAAAAACTAATTTTAGAACTGTAAAATGTTTTTACAAGAACTGCTCAACATTAAAGACTTTCCATTTTAAAGCCCATACTCTGAGAGCATGTGGCACATAATCTCAGAGAGCAAATGTAATTGTTCCGTGCCACTTTCCTACACGCATTTACTGTGTGCCTTGACATGAGATTATCAGAAGTCAAAGAGGATTACTTCCTAAAAAAGTTGATCTTTGAATTGTTAAAGCTAATATAGGGATTGGTGTAAAAAAAGTTGACCAAGAATGGAATGGAACCTTAGTGGATTAAATTACTGTCAGTAGGATTGTCCTGAGAGAAAGTTATACCAAATACCACTGAGAATTGGAAGACAACTCTCTCTGTGTTTTGCTATCAAAGATCAGGAGAGACATGCTACTGGTTGAGACATTTCCCTCAAAGCAGAAAATTAGGCCCATTTGCAATTCTGGCTCTCAGCATTAGCAAATGAGAGGCCTTCCCCCAGTATAACTCAGATAAGCCTATTTTTTTCCCTCAGTGTTAGATATCTCCCCCTTAGTCTAGTAGTCCCTCCTCTCCACCCCTGTTTGGGTTACAAAAGGAAAAAAATTACCGACACCTGGATAGTTAAATCCAGAAAAGACTATTTTTTGCCACATGAAGCCACTCATGATGATCTAAATCCACAAACTGTTTGGTGAAATGGAAATCTCCTTTTGCAGACAGATTGATGTTTGCCTAAACAAAACTGACCCAGTTCCAGCAGGGAAACCTTTGGAAAAACCATTCTTTTAGGCACTGCACTGAGAGGTATGAGGTCAGCATTGCTGCTTTCCAATCTTCTCACCAAAACAGACTACAGACAGTGTGAGAAAAGGTGAAGGCAACCAACATGGACAACTGCAGGTCTGGAACAACTGCAGCCACACAAAGACAATGAGGACCGTGATAAAGGCCAATAAAACTCTTGTAGTGATCAAAAGGTGAAGAGGAAATCATTATTCACTGTTTCTGAAGATACAAGAGCTATAAGACACCCGGTGTAACTACTGGGAGCCACAATTATATGAACTACTTTTTCATACCACACAATTAAAATCATAAAATCCTTGTCACAGGATGTCAGGAGGCCAGAAAGACAAACGGGCGGACAAGGAGTTAGGCACTGGAGTGATTCATCCACAGCTATTAACCATGACAGCTGCAGTACTGGGACCAGTAGCAGCCCCTCCTCCTCACCTGCCCCCTAAACCCTGCAATGGGCCACCCAGAGATGCTCTGGGGTGTCTTCTCAAAAGGCACTGCTCCATAAATTAAAAAAACAGGCTAAATAAAAGGTTCAGAAGAACAATAGTGCTGCTTCAAGCAGTATTTTGTACTTTTTAAAGGTTGTGGTCTATTAAATGCATAAATTTCTTCTTTTCTGAAATTAGCACAGATATTCCTAATTGATGTTACTCATGCTATTTTTATCACACATTTTCTTCATAAAGGACTTAGTCAAGAGATTTAGTCAAGGTAATGTGTCATTTCCAGATTGAATTGGATTTGACAGACCCGCAAACCTTCACACAATCAGATTTAAGGAATTTACCTGCCATTTCCCAGACTTCCCTGTACACACATCCTGCTAGAACGCTTGTGAAATGAACCTAAAAGTTGCCACCTCCTGTCAGAGACAACTGTCAGAACTGAGCAGAAGTCAGTGATACAGAAGTGACCAAAATACAGGGACTGAAACCGGAGCAAAGAATTCACAATGCACCTGACAAATCCACATGTTCTGTAGCAGAGAAACAGGAAGAAATGGATATGATTCAATTCTTGCAGAAATTATGTGCTTAGAGTTTGGTTTGGGGGTTTTTTGTTGGCTTGGGTTGGTTTTGGTTTGCCTGTTTTTTTTTTTTTTTTTAGAATGCAGTCTATTAAAAACATGTTAATATTAAATAATCATAAACACATACTTTTAAAATGAATGCTTTAGTACAGATCATTATTTTAATTTCAGAATAATGCATTTGAGAAATGTTTCTAATTAATTTAACATTCACTTTTAATTGCTAAAATGGATTCATCTCCCTTTTGCTGTGTAAGTTTAAATGAGCAGCTTTAAATGCCCTTTCTATATATAGAAAGCTATTTCATCAGTTTATTTTTGCAGAAAAAAGAGGTTTTTTTGTTTCTGCAGGAAAAAGAACAAATGAAACCTGTGAAGAAGATGCAAACAGACCTGTGCAATCTTTGTTTTTATTAAGGGCAAATCTTATTCTCTCAACCCATAATTAACAGGGAAATTTTTCAGGAAAGTGAAACTGGGAGGAGGGGCGAAGGGAGCTACTTAATACATTTTGGACGATTACTCCTTAATTCCATTCTCAGAAAAGTGTTTCCTGTTAAAACAGAGGCAAAAGAATTTAAATTCAGCACTCAGGGACACTGAGTTTCTGAAATTGGTGCACGTGGTGTGGACATTCCTTGACCCACAGCAGACCCTCTGGCCTTTTCAATGTCGCAAGTGACTGTCAAATAACTGAGGAGGAAACTGAACTGGTGATCAATCCACCAAGTTAAAAAACCAGAAATACCTACATCTATATTACCCTTCCTCTCCCGTGACTACGTTTGAACTGCATTGTGCTGTCTCCTGTACAGTGTTCTGGAAAACATATATATATATATATCATGGATGGAAAGAGACATTCACATTAATTTGAATTATTTATCCATGGAAGCACATCTACACAAGGCAGTCTGGCTCCTCAGCCACCACATGTTTGGTTCCTTGGCATAATGCTCATGGCACTTACAGGACAAAGGCCTTCCCAGGCTTATGTTTGGAATTCAGTCCCTTGGAGCAGGACAGAGGTTTGCATCCATCCTGGGTGTCTGCCACCCATCACACTAGCAAGTCCTGGTCCATCTTTGTCCCTGGTGAACCCCAAGGATCTGCTTGTGGACACAGCAGAACAAGCCTTCACAAACCTGCTGGGTTCACAAGGTCTCTATGGCAGTGCTCCCAAATGCCACGTCCCACATTCCCAAAAATTAGCCTTCAGCTAATCACAGTGAGTTGTTTTACTAAGTAAATTTACAGAAAGCTGGCTCATCAAACTGAAGTCATTGCTTAGGAAACAAACAAATAAATTGGTGGTTTAAAGCATTTTAAAAGTATAGAAAAACTCATCTTCTACTTCCAGGGATCCATTTCACGGCTTGCCTCAGCTCAGTAAAGAAGCAGAAGGCTTAAGTCATAAATTGCTATTTGTAAAAATTAGAAAAACATATAATTTTATTAGGCATTAAATTAACTACATAGAAAGAATGAGAAAACATTAGGCTGTCACTGATTTCTTTTCTTAATAGAGGGTACTGCATTTAAATGAGCACTATAATTCTTAGACTTTAATTCAAGCAAACCTAATTGTGCATGGATCATTTTGAATATGATAAAATGTAAAGCATACATCAATGGATTTAGTATTTACTGTGTTACTAACTGCATTTTAAACTGAAACAAAAAAAATATGATTTGATGGGTTGCTTCACTTCATAAATAACAATATCCTAGTTAAAGATCATGGGAGATTTTGCCACCAGTAAGCTTCATTCGTTTATGGTGTTTTGTAAGACTATTTTAGTTCCTTGTTAGTAAAAGAAACAAAAGGATTGCTGACAATTTAAATTGACCATGGCAAATAAATGTCAGTTCTATATCTACTTGCAGCTAGATTAAATGTTAATGACTTACAGAGAAGGAATACAAGACATGTCCACTACTATTTAAAGCATCAGCATGAAACAATAGCATACCAAAATGGAATAATTAAGTCAATTTGAAAGGCAGCAATTTAGCAGGTTGCAAATTCCATCATTTATATCACCTTGTATTTGTGAAAAGCAAAGAATGGAGAAGGCAGCAGCAGTTTATGGCACCTCAGAAGGTTCAACACAGAAAGTTAGATGCTATTTATACCCATTTAGGATTTCAAAATATTTTTGAACATGGAATTGGAAATATCCAGATTTTGTGCTAGCTCCACCTAATAAAACTGTGAAATTCACATTGTTCCATGACAACATATTTTAATCTTCCTTTATTCTCTGTCTTTTGAGTCTGATTAAAATGAAGCTCCAAAGGAGAAGAACTCAGGGGAAGAGGTCACAGTCCTTACAGGATGCTATTTTCTTTTTCTTAACATTTTGTTTAGCAAAAGATTCTTCCTATAAGTTCCTGAAATAGCCCTGTCTGTTGAATATTGCTCTAATTTGGTTTTCCAAGAGAGAAAAGTACTAAAAATAACACTTCCATTTTTTTAGGGTACAGCTTTATTTGATTAAACAATAAAACTGCCTTGTGAAGCTTTTCATCCCTTGCATTTTAAAATCCCATGGAGCAACTCAGAACTCTCTTCACTGAAACTAATTCTCAGAATTGCCCACTCCCTCGCGCCCCTAACCTCACTCAAGCACAGGACAGAGCAGGGTGGTCCCTGGCTCTCCAGCCCACAGACCAGCTGCTGACAGTCTTCAGTACCATTGGCAAGGTGTCAGTGTTCATATGGAATGGGACATCATTCTGGTACCGTTCCAAAGGAGATGGATTTCCAGGTACTAGGCTGTTCTTCACAGTCTCTTTGAGATGAGCCACAGCCATCACTCCTAACTCATAGCACAGCAAGCAAACACATCAACCAACCAGCTGCAAAGCTAGATTAAACCTCTCTCCCTCTAGAACATTCTGCACCAAGACACAAGTATTACTGTTAATGGCAATCACGTTATCCCAGGCTGCATGAATATTCTGCTGGGATTGCTGCAGAGCCAACCTAGAACAAAGGTTGCTGTCAACCCTGCCACTGGCAGGCCGATGCTGGATGTACTCAGTAATACATGGAGCATAGGTAATACCTTCTCCCTGCACCTGCCAAAATGTGCTTTGTGCATGTTTGGATTCTTTTGCCCTCAGGACTGAGATTTCGTGAGTAAAAATTCCTGGTTTCTTAGAAAACTCTGTCATGATATTTCACATTTCCAGACATCTTCACGCCTGCACTAGACAAATGCTAGTCAGTTTACCAAGTGAAGATATTTTTGGCTACCTTCTTGACTACTGAGTAAGCTTATAAACCTGAAACTACTTGCAGTACCTTTTACCACAGTAACCTCTCTTGTTAATTCTCCAGCTTTGGTTTCTCTCATTCTCTTGCTCAGTAACAGCAATTCTTCCATGGACTAACTGGAGTCATCCATCAATTTCCTTGTTACTGCTCTTGTGAACAAATACTGAACTAAACACAAATTACAGCTTGCTTCACTTTTCTACGGATATTTGCCAGCCTTCTTGACCCAAAAATTGTTGTCCTCAATGTTCTTCAAGATTTCGTCTCAGGTAGTCAGCAAGAAGTGCTGGCTAAACAACATAAGTGTTGTTTTATCTATGGGGTTTTTTTCCCTCTATATGAAAGCAAAAGGCTCCTTTCTTCTCCCTCCCATGCACATGAGGGAATAAATCCATTTGGCTGATTCTCCTACTTAATTCATGAAAAACCAAACTTAACACATCCAACTGCTAGTCTTAGTCTTCACTTAAGAAGCCTTTCTTGAAAGAACTCTGATTTTAAGGCATTCTTCTGCTGAAAATGTCCCTTCCTCCCCTGAAGTTGAGCATACCAGCCAAAAGTTCCATGTATTTCTCTTCTTCCTACACTCCTTTCCTCCTTTTCAATGCTGCAGAAGCCTTGTAGATGGCAGCAGAAGCCAACATAAAATAATAAATAACAACAATAATGAGAAAAAATATCCCAAACCATCCAACTGATAGCCTCTTCCAGCCTTTCCTGATGCTGGCCTAATTCTCTTTGTCTGTATTTTTGAAAGTTCTAATAACAATCTATGTCCGGTGTTTCCCTTTGCACTCTGCACAGCTTTGCTAAGATGCTGGGCTATATATTGCATCTGTTCACTGAGGAGCCTTGGGTGTCATCTTCTGTGGACTCCTACTCTCACTTATACCAACAGGCCTGAGGGAGGCAGACAGCATTCTGGACTCCTTGTAGAAAGGGGAAATTCTGGATTCCTTGTGAAAGTCTACCTTTCATTAGCTTTTCTCTGAGCTGGTTATTTTCTTGCATGACAAATTCTAGCTACTTTGGTAAGGTATAATTCTTTTTCTTCCAATAACCCACAGTCTTGGCACAGGTCTCAACCCTGCTATAGGCTCCTTACAGGCCTTTGGTTAGCACACTCATCTTAGTGTCTGCAGCAAGCTTTACTTCAATAGATAGAAGCCCTGATTTTGCAAACCTAATCCTGTCTAATAAGCTTTATTATTAATGAATTAATAATTAATAAATTAATAATTATTATAATTTCGTTATTGCAGAGAATCTAGAGAAGATTCAGAAATCCCACTGGAAGAGGTATTACACAAGACAAAAGATCTGTGACCCACTGCATGCACAAGATTACACCACCAGCACAGGCCCAGCAGTGATTTTGGGTTCTCCGATTTCACTGAAGACAGAAATGAAGCATCCCCTTGCCCCTGAGGGCCTGCCTTTTGGCTTCTCAGCGCAAGTAGATGATTTCTTTCCCCTACTGAAATTCACAGTCATCACTTCACCCACTTGATTACAAATTTAGCAGGGAGACATTGAACAATATTCATGAAAACCTGGTCACAATTTGAGTAATGAAATGAGTAATGCATCTGGCTAGGAAGCAAGACAGTTCACCTGCCCAAAGCTGCAATTGATTAAGCCCCGTAGTACTGCTGGTTTTTCAGTGCCTGTGTTGTTGGGAGCACGGGTTACTGTTCCCAAAGGAAAAGCAAAACCCAGTTAACACTGATGCTACAGAGCTGAGGCTTCCACATGGTGCTCTAGAATGAAGCATATTCAGTTCAAGCACAGCAATACACAAACACATGGTCAGCCTGTCTCCATAAACTCCACAACTACTCTCACAGTCAAGCAAAAGCCAAGGAAGCCATACCATGAATGACAAATTGGTGGCTTGGCAATCAGCTGTCTCTTTCACCACAGCACCAAGACACCAGAGCAGCAGAATGTGTTTTCTCTTGGGTTTAAAGACACTTTGCAGAGTAACTTGCTTCTCTATCCTCAAACACTCATTTGGTGTTACATTTACCGTGAAGTCAGTTCAGTATAAAACATTTATTGTTGGAGAATGTTCCAGCGCACAGAGACAGCATTGTCCATGCATCCTCTGCTGTGTCCTGCATCCCCAGAGTGTTGCTGGAGCTGTGGATTCATGGTCTAGTGGAGAAATAATTCTCCTCTTCCAAACCTTCTTAAAGTTTTTATTTATCTTGTTTCCAGGGAATGTCCTTCTGCAAGCAGCAGAGGGGCTGCTCTTCACCAAGTCAGGATTTCCTTCATCTGGCAGATCAAATTAAAGTTCTTGCAGGAGAAGTTGCCCTGGAAAGCCCAGGGGAGGGAGCACGATGGAAGAGGCAGAGAGGCCTTGGGAGGCTGAGCCCTCTCCAGCGGGATTTGGCCCCTCCTGCAGAGACTTGGGCTGAGGGTGCAGGGAGAAGAGCTCAGGATGGCTCTGCCTGGTGTCCCTGGGGCTCAGCCTGTGCCTGACTCCTGCACAGGGGCTGAGCCCCTCCTCTGCCTGCAGGCCGTGGGCAAAGGGCTGGGGGATGGCACAGGATCCTTGGGGCCCAGCCAGGTTTTATTCTCCATGAGGGGTGTCAGTGCTTGTCCTACAAGTTGGTGGCCCTCAGCCTTGGTGGGTGCCTGACCCCCACCCTCACCTCCTGAGCATCCGAGCCAAACTGGGCTGGGCAGCACGAACAGCCCACCCTTCAGGGCCACTGTGCCCTGCTGCCCCACGTCCCCAGAGGAGACACATCCCAGAGGAAGGTGGGACATGAAAGCCTTTTGCTCAGCCTCCAAGGAAGATGCCTGAAGGGAAGTAGGATGAATCCCACACATGGCGAGTTTGTGAAATTATTCTTGTGCCCTGGATCTGCACCAGACCCTGTTATTTAGGCATCTCTCCACTAACCAATACACACTTAACTTTAAACACCTACGCACATTTTAATAAGGCTTATCCCAGGTTTAATTTTCTCTCCCTCTACATTTAACACTTGCTGACATTAATGAGAGCAGCATGTGTGGGTACAAACTGACTTCAGGCAATTTTACAGCCTGATTTTCTTTTTTTTTGAAATGTAATTAGAAAATCACATTGAAATGCTTAATCTATGTGTTTTGGGAGAAATGCTTAATGTGCCTAATTAATGCATGAAATTTACATTTAGAAAACTAGTATCCAGGCACTGCAATAATCAAAATATTTGCAGAAATCACAATAGAATGAAAAGTAAGATTATAAATGCTTTACTGGCAAGTGTTCATGAATATCTTGGTTTGTTTGGATTTGTTTTATGTTGGCTTTTTTTTGGCTTGCTTGTTCTTTGAACCACAGTTTTGGATACACTTCAGTTTATTAATCAAATAAAAAGCTATCTGCAGTTGAGTGAACCACAACTGTATTTATCTTTTCACAAGAAGCAGGCAAACCTGGAGGGTGTAATTTTGAGTTACTCACTTTTTTCTTTGTAAGAAACCATCTGTGAACAGTGCACAATATTACCATTGTCAAATAATTTGTTTCCCTTTTCTATTTGTGAGTGTATTTACTTAGAGCCTTACTCTGCTAACTATCACAAGTCTACAAAACTTTAAATTCCCAAAACACAGTGAAGGCCACTCACATAAGACAAGCTGTGTTCTATGACATTTAGAATTTTTTGCCTCAGTGTTACAGGGATAGTCTGGCACATAACATGAAATCAAAGGGATTACAAAGAGCCTCCAACACTGAAATGAAGAATTAAGCTTTGGGACTACAAGAATCAGAGAAGGGAAACAAAGTGGAGGGAAGAAGTTTCTGTAGAGGTGAAAAGAAGAAAGAATAAAATGTCTAGATTGCGAGACTTGATGAAATGTTGTTAAACACCCTTTCTGCTGGATGTCTGTTTGACCGACTATTTGTTTTGTTCTCTTTGAGAGACTTTATTTTATTCAATACTTTTTGGGACTTCAGAGACAAGCCTTTTTCTGAAGTTGGCCCAGAAGGACAGCTCTTTAAACAGGACGTTTTGCAATCTTGAGATTGGAGCTGCAGCCTTGTTTTCTTCAAGACTAGCAAAATACATCCTAAAGTACATCATCATCAGACATGACCATCACTCATCATCATCAGAGATGACCTTTGCAAAATGCTACAGGCAGCCTTTTTTTTCCTTAGGGAAAGTATGTGGCACTTGGGTGGAATTTGGCTCACTACCTGATGTCAGAGTAAGTTCTGTGATTCACAGTTAGGCTTTTGACAGTTATTAATTTTGACATAAAACTCAGTGATACAACAGATGAGGATTCCTCTACAATGTCATATTTTCATGACAGTCTTTTACATATACAATATTTTCAGTTATGAAATCCAGTGAATTTACATTGGAAAATCAGAGTAATTTCTGAAGACATCCAAACTACCAGATTTGGTTTTCAAAGGTGTTTGAGCACTTGCCCCTCCTCACCTCTGCAAATCAAAGGATGTTTTTCCAAGAATAACTTCTAAACTGTCCAAATGTTGCTTTGGTACTGTGGCAGCACTGGATATCTTTTTAGAATCATCAGACAATCATTAGGGTTGGATAATACCTTTAAGGTCTTTGAGTCTAACCATCAACTCAGCCACCATCATTTCACCAGTAAACCAAGTCCTCACATGCCACATCCACACAGTTTCTGAACATTTCCAGGAATGGTGACTCGACCACTGCCCTGGACAGTCTGTTACAATGTTTTACAACATGTGTCATGAGAGAAAAAAACCCTAATATCCAACCTGTCCCTGCCCTGGCGCAGCCTGAGCCCCTTCCCTCTGCTCCTGTCCCTGTTCCCTGGGAGCAGAGCCCGACCCCCCCCGGCTCTCCCCTCCTGGCAGGGACTTGCTGAGCCAGAAGGTCCCCCCTGAATCTCTTTTTCTCCAGGCTGAGCCCCCCCAGCTCCCTCAGCTGCTCCTCACTGGACTTGCCCTCCAGCCCCTTTTAACAGGCTCTAAGAAAAACTAGAAACAAACCCCAAGAAAATAAAATGTAGGAAATCCCCAGATCCACAACTGCACAAACGAGTGCAGCTTGTTGGCCTACTCCCAAGGGTTCTCTGCATTATCTTTGTACCACATAGGTGCTCAGTAGCTCAGTTTTGACACTTAGTAGTTGCTAAGCACAGACAGCCATTAGTTATTAAAGAGGATGTAGACAAAATTTTCGAAGAATTGGGCTCCTTTGCTGCCCAGAGCTTGCACCAGCCTGGAGGTGGGATCTGCTGCTCTCAGACCCTGCTGGGTTGCCCCACACTGCCCCTCCAGTGCAGCCCGCCATCTGCTGTGCACACCAACACAGACACCAGCGTGAGGGAGTCCTCGGGCACAGGAGACACTCAGCAGACATTGCAGCACCCCAAGTAATGCCTTGAGAGCAGTTCTCCACCATGACCCACCTCTGTCACACAAACCCCAGAGGTCAGAGGAGACCAGCATCCAGGTGCCAGGCACTCCAACCACTGCCCGGGCTCTGCCCTGCCAGCTGGCAGCATGCAGCTGAAACTACTCTACAGTAGCCTCTGGTAAAAAATGTGCAAGATTTAAGAGTTATAAAGAACAAAAATAAAAACACATTAAAAAACCTCACCAAAACACCAATACTAACACCATTCCCCAAAAAAGACAAAACTCCTTTTTCCCTACTGTCATGAAATAAAACATCAAACATCCTGCAAGTTCAGAGGTACAACAGAAATCTGAACTTTTGTTTTTGCACCAAACCACAGCAAAATTTATCCAATTCACCATCCAGAATAGGAAAAAACAAAATATATTTCCCGAGGTATTTTACAGCTTATCCTCCATTTTTTTTTTAATAGCAACTCAGACCGAATACCTACTACATTCCAGCTGTGAGGAAAAACACTTTGAGTCATTTAAACTTTGAGGTAGTTTAAAAATTAATTTCATTAAAGGCATGAAGTTAAGACATAAATAAAACCTACTTTATCATAACATACCAATTCCTTTTGCTGCAACATTTGCAGAAAGAACATATTAAAATACCCTTCCACACTGCTTGAAACCTAATTTCGAACAACATGAGCCTGAGACAAAATGAGAGCTGTTACCAATTCTGAAGTTGGTTTCAGAGCAATTGACCACCAAAGCCTCTGCTTAACTTCAGCGGACTTGTGTTAAACATCTCTGAAAACTGGTCCCAAAATGACAGAGACAATTTTGGACCTCAGTCACATCCTTCTCAGTACCACCCACCAATTCCATTTCCCACAGGAAAATTGTCTTTGGGATCATTTCTAGATAAATCACAGCCCAGTGTCAGCCCTTCACCAGGGCGGGAAGGAAGGGTTGATTTGGAACCTTCTAATTAACCTCAGTGGAATTGGGCCTGAAGCCATTCTAACATTCCTGAACAGCAGTTCTGGAGCATGAACAGTGTCCAGTGTGCACTATTAATGTTTGGGTGAGGTGGCCAGGCTGTGTTGAACCCCAGGGCTGCAGGACACGGGGTGAAGGTGCAGGTGCCAGGGCCAGCAGTTGGGCTGGAGCAGGAACTCCCTGCCCTTGGATGTGGCATTTGAACCCGGCTGCTGACAAAGCAGTCAATGAAGACCTGGCAGGTGAGTGGGAAAGGTGCAACTCTCCTCATGCCATGGCCAGAGGGGTCTGTGTGGGTCTGAGTTGTCCCATGTAGAACAGTTCCCTTTGGAAACAACAAGGCATTCCCAGTTTGTTGTTCCAGAGCTGGCAGCAGCTTTGGTACTGGAAGAAGGGACAATGCTGGGGGGAACAGAGGGCACCTGGCCATCCCAGAGGACACCCGCATCTCCTCATCTGTCACCTTCATGTTGGTGAGCAGCACTTCATTTCATCACAATGCTGACAGAAGTGAGTGTTGTTTGGATCCCAAACTATGGCAATGGAATGCCCAGAACGCTGTTTGCCCCAGTCACCTTGGTGATGGAACCCCCAGAATGATGTTTGCCCCAAACAAACCACAGACTGCCCCAAGCAAACCACAGACTGCCCCAAGCATCATGACAGGTATATCAGCAGGCTCCCACTCCTCCTGGGGGTCCTGTGCTCCAGGTACCCCCAACCGGTTCTGCCCACCAATATCTCACGTCATCACCCCCTTTGCTTCCCCCAACAGAGGGGTTCCCTCTCCAGGTGACAGTGTTGAAGGTGCCCTGCGTGAGCTTTGCTGCGCTGGCCAGGCCAGCCCCAGGACCTCCCTGGGAACTGCCCTCTGTCCTGGGGCTGCCACCACCCCCTGGGCCTGTCCAGCTCCACACCAGCATCCATCAGTTGGCCCCAGCCACCATGAGGCAGGGGATCCCAGGGCCCTTAGGGGCCCCGGGGCAAGTGCTGTCATTTTCCCCTGTGGTACAGCTCCCCTGGCCAGTGCAGTTACCTTCTGTGGCTGCTCCCTGTCCTTTAGCCTATGGCTGGGGACAGCAGGTGGTGATGGGGATGCTTCTGCACCACCAGACAAGGGCTGTGGTCCAGGCAGAGCCCCTGTACCCCACAGGCTCTGGGGTGCTGTGCACCCACCACCGACCTGCCCTGACTGGCAGAACCATGATGAAGCCCAAAGGTGAGTTTGGGTGATGGCAGAGGCAGTGGGCAGGCAGTCAAGCTGAGGTAAACCTCAATCTCTTGGGGTTCCATTTTCAGCCGTGGTAACCACCCTGGCCCCAAGGAAGCCCATGGATCTGCCCGAGGAGGAACCAGCCACCATCACAGATGCCATTCCCGAGTGGGCAGAGGACACCACGAACCACTATATGCTCATACAGCCTGAAACCGTGGCAGGTGAGGATACCATCCTCAATGTCCCCAACAGCCCCACCTTGACTGATCTTCTGGACGACCTCTTTGAGTGCCTGGCAGATGGTGGCTGCCCCAAGGAACAAGTAATGGAGGCGCAAGAGAACAGCGAGGACACCGTCTTGGCTGCCAATGTCCCCAGCTTGACTGCTGAGGATCTCGATGAGCTTCTCGAATTCTGTGAATGGCTGCTGGAAGATGACTGTCCCAAGGAGCCAGCAGTGGAGGCACAGCAAAGGAACAGCGAGGGTGCTGTGCCCACTGTCCCCAGCTTGAGCTCCTCCCTCAGCCCACCCACTGACCCCCAGCCCCAGTCATCCTGCACAGCTCAGCCAATGCAGAGCCAGCCCCAGGGTGCTCCCACCCACTTGCAGCTGCCACTGGGCATCACCACTGCCCAGGTGGACCCCAAAACAAGAGAGCTGGCAGTGGCCCGGCCAAGTGCTCCACGCCAGCCAGCACGTCAACGGGTCAAGAGACCTTCCCGCAGATCCACATCCCGGCCGAAAAAAAGAAGACGACAGCAGTGATGCAGCACCCAGGCCAGAAGACACCCTGAGCCAGTGACCTGCACCCAGGCCTCCAGCCCTCCCACATCCCTCATTCCGGTTGGCTTCAATAGACTTATTTTGCAGTTCCTTTCTTTGCCTTGAGTCATTTGGACAGTGGGAGGGGATCAGTGCCTCCACGTAGCCTCTGCCCACCCCATGGGGGCTGGCTGGGCACGATGGCCCAGAGAGTGGCCCAGCATCAGTCCAGGTGCTGCGTGCCCATGGAGAAACCATGCTGGCCAGTGGCCTCAGAGCACCAGGCAGCAGGAGAGGTGCTCCAGTGTCACTGGGAGCAAGGCATGTGCCCCTGGGCACATGCTGAGCTTCCCGCTGGGTCTGGGTGACTGGAGGACAGGGAGAGAGGGACCTGCCCAAACCAGGGAAACCTTTCCCTGCTAGGAGTGGATGAGATGAAACACTGTGGGATGGCTCTGCTGGGGACACTGAAATGCCTCGAGTGCTGACATGGGAATTTCCCATTTGCCACAGGAAAATTTCTCCTCTCTAAAGGGATCAACCCTCTCCACAAGGCATTTTGGCTGGCTCTCCATAACCCTGTCACCAGCCCCTCTTGACCAGCTCCTCCCAGTTTCCATACTGAGCAGGAAGTTCTGTGGTACAGGATAACCCTCTGGCCAGTTCAGGTCAGCAGTCCCAGCAATGGCCTCCACTCCAGCTTCTTTAGGACACACCTCTCTTCAAAGAGGTCTCCTTGAGGGGTGTCCAAGGTTGGACGGGGCTTGGAGCAACCTGGGCTAGTGGAAAGTGTCCCTGCCCATTGCAGGGGGTGGAACAGCAGGACCTTTAAGGTGCCTTCCAACCCAAACCATTCTGCGATTCTGTGGTGAGAGGCAAGGTGAGAGAGGGAACAGCTTCAGACAGCTTCAGGAGCTAAATCTTCCATTGGAAGTGGCCATTTGTCTGTCACCCTGTTTTGCAAAAGAACAAGAAATCTGAATCAAAGGGAGAAACTGAGCAGGCAAGAATCATTTGCTGTAGCCAAAGGAAGCTGAATCTAACAATGCATCTGGCTTAGCAGAACTGTTGTGAAAAGTTGACTATCTGCTATACCTTAGGGGCGGGTAGAAGGAATGGAGTATGGACAAGAGCAAACTATATTCCCATCACTGGAAAAACCCAGATTTTGTATAGAGTTGTTACTGAAGTGTATGTTCACTCATTAATTAAATAAACATAGTTTACAATAGGAATGGAAAACAATCATGCTGCTACTGAAAGAAACACTATCCCTATTTGAGCTGGAAGGGACTTGCAGTGATCATTCAGTCCTGGTCTGACCTACTGAATTTACAGCATGTTATTGAGGGCATTGAGGTGAAGGAGGTGAAAATCCTGGTCTTGCGTTAACCATTGCCCTCTTCCTCAGTTCCTTCTATTGGGATATTCTGAAACACAAGAAAAAGGATTCCAAGTACCTCTCCCAGAGATGACATTGGTGTTTGCATGGATAGGGAGGGAGTGTGCATTAGAGTAAGGGAAAATAAGGTAAGAAGCTGTCTAAAGTAAATGCTCTAATAACCACACTTCTCCTCAAAGCTAGAGACATTTTCAGCCTGACACCAGACACCTAATTAACTTTTTAAGTCCATAAATTTCCAACAACAGAAATCAGGTGCCCACAAAGACCACAAAGCCTTTAAACAGAGCAGCATGTTGTTGAAGTAAGCAATGAGCCTCAGATATAACCTCTGCTCTCCAGGTGGACATTTTCTTTTCTTCTAACTTACCTGATGTACCGCAGGCAAGTTCCCAAAGCAGCCACATTTGTTGCTGCCAAAAACCCCAAATGATGTCCAGCCTAGAAAGCCTCTATTCCAAGTCACAGGCCATCAAATTTACAGACTGCTGTTAAAGAATAGCAGTGCAACATCCACAGCAAATTATTCTGCTGGAAATCTTTCTTCGTAATGCAGTAGTGACAAAGCTTCTTCCTCAAATGGGCATCTATGACTAGATAATACATATTATTAAAGGGTTTAAAAGTTTTTAAAATCTCTGCACAAAAGCACATTTTAAAGGTCTAGAGTGAGATTACACACTATAGGGACTCTACTCTCCCTCTCCTCTCAGGAATTGCACAAGGCATCTTTCTTCAACCTGCTTTGCCTCTTCCCTTCCCCCAAAACCACAAAGAGCTTATCAGAACAGCTTTCTCCCCAGAGTGCATGTATCAAACACACTATGACATCTAATCCACTGTTCTGTTGCTTTCCAGGTAGAAAGCATACAGATACTTTTAGAAGTTTATGCTGCCTCTGATTAGAATTTCATTCTTTATATTCCAGAATCTTTCCTAATGAGAGATAAAAATTATTAAAAACAGAAGAACTTCTTCAAGGGAGGAAGTTCTGTGTGTGCAAACAGCAACTGGCTGTGAGGAACATCAGCCCTTGCAACACCAAGACTGGAGAAGCTCAGGTGGAACTCAAAGAAGAATCCAAAGTTGCACTAAGAAACAAAACAGAAGTAACAGTAATTGCAATAAAACAGTGAATGAAAACAGCTGCCAAGAGCTGCACGCATTCTTTTTTTACACTTTATTACATATATTGTTTACATTCATTATTTACCTTTATTACATATATCTCTGAACAACCTCAGTGGCAGCAGACATGTGGCACTGAGCATCAGGACCCTGAGAAAATGTTATTCTTTTATTTGTCATTCCAGCCATGTCCTTCTTCTTCTGCAGCAGCACAGAAACTAATGCTCTCTACCAAACATTATTGTTCAAAATATTATCACATAAAGCAGGTGTCTTCAAACATTTCTATTGCTGGTAATATCTGCATGCTCACTCTTAAATAAAATCTTTTAAAACTGAAAATATTCATTTTCCATTGTTATTGTCTAGTTTCATCACCATCATTCTAACTGCCATTTTTGGGTAGAAAAGACAGATTCTCTTCTCAAGTGCATTGGTCTCATCCCTGATAAAATTCAATTCTGTCTTCATTAAAATTATAGGAGAGTAAAGGAGGTCAAGATGTGGTGAGCTCCAATTGTTTCCTGAATGAAAACTAATTTTCCAGTTATTGTCCAAAATAAATTATACACAAGTAAAATCAAAGTTAATTGAAGCACATTGCATGGTTTGAGCTCATTAAATCCTCACAAATGCCAACATGAAACATACTGCTTGGTACTTTGATGAAAGAAAGTGTCTTCTTTTACCTTGCAAAAGGCTATTAATCCAAGTAAGAATTCATCGAAGCTAAATTAATAATACTAAGGGCAGCTTCTATGGTCCACAGAAGTAGTATGTGAATTAATCTCCCTCCTTAGAACACTGTGACATCAAATCTGTTGACATAATCAATTCTGCACTTCAGATGAAATACTGGTGGCACACAAGTCACCAGCAGCCACATCGCTAAATGCTGTGGGATATCACATATTGTAAGATCCCAGCCATGGAGCAACAACTTCAATGTGGAGTTTCACTTCTAAAAATATACAAAACTCCAAAATTTTGCCCGCTGCACTTTTGCAGAGCCTTTGGTTCTTTAATACCTTGAAGCAGCGTAAGGAGAATACAATGTATGAGTTTTATCAGGAGATACCTTTACTTTTAAAACATGGGAGGAAATAAGGATCTTGGCAAAAGTTCGAAAGAGTAACATACAGCCAAGACAGAGCATTCCACAAAGCTATTATTCAGCATGCACACAGCTTAGCAAAAAGCAACACACTATGTTTAAAGTTACCCAAAATATTAAGAAAGCAGCAAAGAAAGAGAAGAGATTAAGAGAAGAAAAGGAGTAAAGATAGAGATGAAGAGAGAGTAAGAAGAGAGGAGAATAAGAGATTTCATTGACAGCTGATCCGGGCCTGTCCCACAAGCCCTCCCAACCAAAACACATTTGGGTGGTTATGACCCAAGAATAATGTAAAAATCCAGTGTCTCATACACGTGGGTCACAGAGACACAAGAAACCACTTGAGCACAAGCCACAACACTCCCTCATGAACACTCACAAACCAGGAACTTCTGGCTCAATTGAAGCAGCCCATTGGCAAGTCAAGCAAAATATTGAACTGGCAATTTTCAACTGCAAACCTACCTAAACCCTCAGAAAATTTTCCCTTTGTTACCATCACTTCAAGACTTTGTGTAGAAACAATTAATTACATTTAGCCTGAATTTGAGGCAGTTTAACTCCTGTGATCTTGTCTGTGAGACTAAACACACCTCTCTTCTTATTGAAGTCACTTACTTACCTCTTATGTAGAGGTTATGACCTCAGAGACAACAAGAGAGTTGTTCAAAATCAGCTGCCAGAAAATAAGCAGCTTTGGCATTATATTTATTTTGCCATTAACTTTATCAGTGTGTACAAGGTGATCCAAACACTATCAAAAAGCAAGCTCGGGATTCTTTTGTAATGTAGATGTGAACCAAGGAGCCATGATCTGAATGCTAGATATTATTTAAGTGTTATTACCTCTCCTTAGATCTGGGCTTTCAGAAACAGTTAATGTTTCCAAAGAGCTTTAAATGGCAGCACCAATTTTCAACAGGCCCATGCAGCTCTGGACTGGTACACACTGAGCAATATGAGCCTGCTAAAAAAGTTCAGGAGCACCCGCAACCAAAAGAAAGTCTCAGTACTGATCACAGCCTGGCCAACTTCACCCCAAGTGCCTACAGCTTTACCAGATCCTGGCATTCTGCAGGCGCTCCCACTCAGTAACCAAATAAAAAGAAAGGTTTTGCAATATAGTGACCAGAGCTCACCTATAGCTGCATGTCACAGTGGAAGAGTTGACTTAACCTGATACCATTTTATGAAACAGTGTACCAGAATATAAAAGAAAAAAATATAAACAGAAAAACATAGTTTCCTTTAAAAATACCAAAGTAAAGAGACCTTGGTTTGGAGTAGTCTCTCTCTGAAGAGTTTGTTCTACAAGAATATTTTTTGTAATAAGTATGTCATATATAAAACCTTGCTTTTGCTCAAGAGCCAATACTTCAAGATTCTCACCCTCTGCAGTTACCTCTAGCAATATAATTAATGCTTAATCATGTAATGGTTTTCATAGCCAATGATGTCTAATGTGCTTTTACTGAGATAAAAATAAATTATCTATTCTCACATTTAAAAATGAAGATCTGCTCTTCCAAATTATTAGGAATTTGAGTAACTATACTGAACTCAAATATGGATATTTGCAAAGCTGAGCCCTCATTTGTATTGATTTTTCTTCATCCACAAGGAATTAAGCCAAGGAAGCAAGTCTGTGAAGTCTGTTCTATGGAACACAGGAACTAAATAAGTAATTAAAAGAAAATCAAATATTCCATACAGGACCAGTTGACACTGTCAGCTCTGTTCCCACTACACAAAACATATTGATTAACTGCCTTTTACACACAAATACAAATTAATATCAAAATTAGGTGATTGCACTAACTTGTGGAAAAAAGGTGCCCCTTGCTTCCACTGCAGTTTAAGAACTACTGCACAACACCCAAATATGAAAGATACTTCTCCCTTTGTTCTCAGAAGCAAAGAGTTTCCTGCACCTGCAGTGACAGAACACCACGTGGTGTCACTGGAGACCTAACACTGGCTTGCTTGAGTCAGCTACAAGACTTCCCTTCCTCTTCTGCCTCACTCACAAGGCTCCCGACAGGGTGTTTTACCTGTCCCAGTCCTGAAGGAAGACTTACTGTGTGGAGGACACCAGTGTTATTCTACTGGCCACACTTACCTGCAGAAATAAGTGCTCACCACTATAAGTGGGGTGATTGGTCCTTTAGCTGCGGCTTGAGGGTTCCTCTTTGTTAGTCTTGAAACAGCACACCAGGTTTCTTTACAAGAGGGCATAGATTACCCAGTTCACAACTGACAAAGGGCAAGAGATACAAAGAAAAATTACTACAGTAAAGAAAACTGACCCTCTCTTAACAATCATGTTCAGGTTGGAGCAGGCAATGGGTAGGAAAAAAAGAGGGAAAGGAAAATGAGACCTTTAATGTCTCACCAGGTGTGTTTATTGTACCAGAACAATGAAATATTGGCACACTATTGAAAAGTAAGTACTCAGCAAAAATGCGTGAGAAAAAACTTCTTGAAAGTGCTTTGTGGTATAGGTTGTTCTTACAGCAGTGAGTATAAAAGTGGGTGTTTGTTATGTATAAATAGTGTGATTCCTAAATCCAAGTAAAGAGACTTTTCTCTACAGAACCACTTTAATCCTTTTTGGTTTCCATAATTCTTGGCCATACCAAGCAATATTTCTCTCCAGTCCTGGTGAATCTCAGATAATACTCTTTATGTCTTATAACAGAGCCCACTGCATAATGAATATAATGCCATAATGAATATTCTTTTTCATCAATATTTTGATAGCAGGCCAAAGTACTTTTCTATGGCCAACTAAAGCACAGTTGGTAATTTTGAGGCTGGACATTGAAATATTACAGGGACACATGAAGAAAACCTTCAGTCATGTGGCAATGAGTTGCATATTGGAAACAAAGCTTACAGAACAAGCTGTGTTGACTTCTCACAGCAAAATAATACCAGCCAAGAGCAAACACACTGAATTCAAGGAGGTCTTTTTGCCATAGTTAGGGTTGTTGGTTTTTTAGAAATTTTTTTTTTTTTTTTTCAAATTAATCCTCATACGTTATGAAAGCAGAATATTTTATCCATACCACAAAAAAAAAAAAAAGACAGGTTAGCCTGGTCATACATAGGACTTTTCCAGTCTGCTGCCTGTGCGTACAATTCTATTTTAATTAACAAGTGCCCAGACCCACCAAGGTCTGTAATGACTTTCCCCCTTTATCTAAAATACAGTAAAATCAAACAGCATTGCTCCACACCAATCATTGCATTTAATTTTATCTTGGTGTCATGGGGTATTTCAAAGATTTTTAGAAAATCAGCAAGTACATGTCCTTGCAGAAAGATTTATTACTGTTTATAGTTGTTTAAATTTTAAAAAGTAGAATTTCTTCTGCAGCTAATAAATAATTTTTGATTCAGCACAAAGCAAGTTCTTATGCTTTTATTTCAAAAAGCATTTTGGCAACTCTGTTAATAAGAACATGTATGTAAATTCCAGTATTTGTTCTTTATAAACAATGCTCTAATTTATGCTGGGTTTGTGTCTGAAACATTCATGGCATTTTCCTTGTCCCAAAATACCTTTTCTTTTAAACTTGTAAGAGAGCAACTCTCAGGCCTAAGATTCTTCCTGCATTTATTGTTGCTTTGTCTTGGTTTCATTTTTCCAATTGTTGTTGAAAATTAACATAGTGCAAGCCTTTCGTCAGTCTGTCAGATTTTTGAGTTTTACAGTATTTTTTCCACAGTACAAAAGCTAAACTATTTCATTTATTCATATATTCATAATTCTAATCTTGTCAGTAAATCTATGTTTTGTAAGCCTTCAAGTATTTCCACATTTTCTCTTTCCCAGTATTTCAAAGATCCCTTTGTTTGCCAACAGTCTTTATTTTCTTGTAAACAGAGGTCTACAAGATACATATCTCAAATTATTACATAGTATCTCACATATTTGGAAAGAATACTAATTTTATCTCTCCAGAGCTGTTACACTGATATCCTGTTTCCTCAGAGCAGTGTGACAGTATCAAATGACAGGATAGAGACTGTATCCTCTGTAAATTTCCGACTACTGTGAGTCACAGAAAAGTTGATGTGGGATGTAAAATATATAGCATTGATCTTGGAAAAAAAATCATGAAATGTGAAAAAGTTCATATTTTGCTGTAATGATATACTTCTAATAAAAAGCAGAGAAAACATTTGCAATTTCCACCAAAGTAAATATTCCTTCCTCTTTTCTGCTGCCTTCCATTTTTTCATTGATCAGAGACACTGTGCCAGGAGAGACAAAGGAAAACGTCCTATTTAACACTGAAAAATAATTATGCCATTAAAGTTTTAGGCATTACATTGGCTACAAAATCCTGTGTGTTTGCTTGAAGGGTGCTGCCTGCTCAGTAGGTGATGAGTTTTCATCTATTGCTTTTAGTTCCTTCCAAATTTCCAGCACTGCGTGAACACAGCCTCTCCTGGTGCAGGAAGCCTTCCATCAGTCCTTCTGCATTAGCCTCTACACACTCTGCTGCCTGAGCAGCACACAAAGCTCCAGAATTGCTGCTTTTTGCAGATTAATAGCTGATCGTGTGCTTGCTTTCCATTTGCTCTTGGCTGCTGCCTCCCCGAGAGCCCTGACTGGCAGTGCAGGCACTTCCTCATCTGCTCAGAGCTGATGTGTTTGCTACTATCCATCAGGTAACCTGCATGAGGCAGTGGGTTTGTTCTGAGTATATCCAGCCTTTTCCACTGCAACAGTGAGAAACTAAATCATAAACAATTCTCTCAGCCTCTTCTCACTCTCACCAAGGTGCCCTCATTCCCATCTCCCTTTCCAGAAGCCAGATGTGCCCCTCAAAGTTACATATGAAAAACATGTCTGTGTTCCTCCTGCTGCTATTTCCAGCCTCTGCTCCCTTTTATTCCATCTCTACTCAGAGGCGCAATCAAGGAGACCTTTCTGCTCAGAAATCCCTTTATTCTTCCCCAGCAGCCTTCCCTTCTGAATTTCAGCCTGATCCTTCCTGAGCTCCATAATCCCTCACTTCCAGAAGCACTGACATCTGTGTCAGCCTATGCAGCCTCTAGAGTAGCACCAGCAATGCAAGGAAATCACAGAGAGGCTTACTCCGTGGAAGCTTTTGTCCTTCCTCCCACTTGTGACCCTGGGAAAGGTGTAGGGAAACCCAGAAAAAGCAGGCAAGGCTCCTCCTGAATTGTTACATAGAACAACTCATCTGCCTTAATTAAAAACACTAAAGTCAACTCATATCCCCTGAACAGACTGAAGTCACCTGGAGAAGTTTCCTTGAAGCTCTGTGCATATAAAAAAATAAGATGCTTTTTGTCAAGTTCACTATAACAACCCATTGATTCCCACAGGAACTAGCATTGCTGAGGGACCACCTTCCCCACCCATTCCCACTGTGTGCACTACACTGGGCTGTATTGAACTCAAGGAGAACATAGAATACTACAGATCATTTCTAGAAAAATTACATAGGAGCATTCTCAACAGATGGAGATTTGGGGGTTAAGCAGATATAGATAGATTTGTAGAGTTAAATCCTGATCCCATTCATGTCAATGAAAAATTCCCACTGCTTAAAATGAGAAAACACTTCATGTATAGGATCTTTGATTTTGCAGCATACCTTGCTACTTACTTCTCTGTTCATTTTGCCTGTGCTGCAGTGAGAACTGATGCAGGTGGCACAATGGGAACCAACAGAATAGGGAGAAGGGCTCACACAGGAAAATAAACTCACTCATTCTGGATCCTCAGAGGTATTATAAAATTGCAGAAGGCAGGAATAGGTGCTCAAGGTGGCCTTTCTTTCCTTCCCATCTTTGGATTATGGTCACTTATTTTCGCACAGGATGTACCTGTATGCACAGAACCAGCCATAATGTGTTTGTATTTCAAGCTTGGAGTCATACCTCTGTGTATTTCATCCACACAACTTGCTGATTTTCTGAGTCACAGATTAACTGTTCTATATAAGAGAAAAATAGGAAGTCAGCAGCTCTGATGTCTCCCCTGGATTCTCACCTACATTCTCAGCATAGCTGTTCCTTGTGACTCAGAGAAAATAAGGCTTTACGTGCCCTTGTGAATTTTACTGAAAATTAGTATGCAAGTCCATAAAAAGAAAGCAAATGAAGTTTTGTTACATAGACTAACACGGAACCCTGTTAATCAAATCAAGGTTTGAACTAAAGCCATAACCAATTAATGAATTAACAATAACATGGACTAGAGTTTGCATTTGTTCAAATCAACAGAGAACGAGTAAAATGGAAATTGCAAGGGCCCTGGCATTTGAAAACACCCACTGCAGAAAATAATGGAGGTCATGAACTTGGCTGCTTCATTCCTTTGAGGCAAGGGCCAGCTCCTTCAGGGCTGTGACAGCTTTGAGACTACTACTTAAACTGCATACACCCTTATGCTGTTTAGGTTTTGAGCTAGCAGAGCTTAACACTGTTCTGATGCACATACTGTTGGCTAACATAGGGTGACACGGAAGACTTAGAACAAAATATTTTGTGCTCATCTGTGCAGGTAACGTCACTTCAGCTTCAGAAAAATCTTTAATCAAACAGAGAGAATAACGACAGTATCACAGAATCATCAAATCCTAGAATGGTTTTGGTTGGAGAGGACCTTAAAGCTCACCCAGTGCCACCCCCTGCCATGGGCAGGGACACCTTCCACTAGCCCAGGTTGCTCCAAGCCCTGTCCAACCTGGCCTTGGGCACTTCCAGGGATCCAGGGCCTGCCTACCCTCCCTGAGAAGCCATGAAAAGAATAGAAGGCAATTTGGAGTGAAAGACAAGTTCATAACTTTGCACCATTCTCAGAGTACCAAAGGCAGAATTGCAGCTCAGGTAACCAGGTGATATCACTGCAGATAAACACCTTTATAACTATGAACCTCTTCAGCCCTCAGATAAGCAGGTCTGCACAGTGAAATTGCAAGGAGAAACTAACGTCCCTCCTGAGAGGGAGTTCTGCTTTCCCCAGGGAACAATTAACTTTGCTCTTTCTTTAAACTGCCCTCTCTTCATAGGAAAAAAAAGGTGTTTATGAAGACCTGCTACCCCAGGTTAAAAGCCGGCATGGTTTCCTCGCACAGAGAGGACTTCAGAGATACAGCATCCTGCAAGAAGCCAACACTGTGCTGGTAACTAACCTCCTCGTGTGCTCTCGCTGGGCTTTGCACTTGTTCAGTGATTTTGTGAGTCCTTATTTGCTTATGCTTTCCACCTGTGAACTTCCATAGAGTGCTGCCTGAATGTTCTTGTATTCATTTTACTGGCAAACATTTTTTAACTCAATGAAAGAATCTAAGCAGTCGGGAGCTCAGTTATTTATAGGGATGTTATTGTAAACCTTCAATTAAAGAAAACATTAGAAATGTCTCAGAAAAAAACCTATAATTTTAAGCAAAAATTTTCAGTCAAAACAAGTCTGAAATATATTTAAAAATAACATTAAGTGACACCTTTCAAGTTCACATTTTGAAAAGCAGTACATTATTTGCCTTCTAGCACCTCTATCTTTAAATACCTGCAATTGAAATATTTTTTCCTGTGATTTCATTTTTTTCAGTAAATGAGGTCCTAAAATACTTTTAATTAAAATCTACTTTTCTGCTAATTCCAGGATTCCAGGAAGTGGAGCATTAAGAGAAAGCTCTAAATAGCCTAAGGCCTGTACTAAAAAAATAAAAGTGGACAATAATGAAACTTCCAATTTATTTGGCTCTCTTCCAATTCCCTCACTTCCCCAGCACTGATCTTTCCGAGTTTTCAATTCTGGTTTTATTCGAATATTTTGAAACCTTGATCCTTTATATTTTCAAGTAATATTATCTAGTATTAGTAAAATTAATCAAATCAACATCTGCCAGCAAGCATCCAGAATTTCAATATAACTTCTAATTAGAATTCTTTAAGTCTTCAAAAAATAAAGTTAAAATTTAAGCACAGGGCAGGGGTTTTGCTTACAAAAATATTTCGTATGAGAGTGATTCAGAGAAAAGAAATCACAGGGGAGGAAAACTATGCAATATTTTGGGGTCATTATGATTGGATGAGAAAACTTCCCTGATGTTACAGACTTCTAGCTGTAAATGCTTATAAAACCTGTTATGCAGCTATTATATAAAGAATGTGGAAATTTTTAGTCCAAAATTCCTAGCATAGCAGGGCTACATTTCCTCCCTTGAATGCTGTACATGAAAGAACATCTTGACTAAAAACTAACCTCTACAAGATACCTTTCTATTCATTCAGTACCACTCGAAATTTATCTGAAAATAAACTTACTGTATCAGTCCGTGCTCAGAAAACCCTGACTTTAGAGAAAGCAGTGAGTTGATTCCCCCATAGTCTCATGGGACAATATGAGCCCATAGATAGGTACATCCATCTCCAACAGAGGCAGTGACCCTGGAATGAAGTGCTCTTTTTCTGTACAACAGTAATCACCTGCTACTTTACAGTCACTACCCGAATGTGACGCTTCTTCCATCACTGCTGTGCACATGTTAGTTTAGGGACCTGGGGGAAGCCAAAATACAAAGCCCTTTGCTTTGCTGGACTCTGGGCTCTGCAGCCAGTGCAGTGTCCGATCCACTTCCATTCAGACCTGGAGGCTGGGGCAGGTAACTCACCTACTGCTCCAGCATGGCCTCTGCTCCTGGAGCACAGGTACATGTGGGCACGTACCCGTGCCCAGCTCTTAGGTTGCCTAAAACCACATCTGCTCACTTTATGGGATTTCTGGAAGGTTTCCACTTCCCAGTTCTGTCCCAGTTACATCTCCCCAGTCTGCTCAAGGAAGAACTGTTGAAAACATCCATTTCTGCTGGGGCAGCCTCACAGTCCATGTGATAAACTGTAATGTGACTTTTCCATCACTGCCTTCTTTTCATCTAAAATGGAGAGCAGTGAGCAATAACAACTTCCAAATTCCACTGAGCTGTAAACCATGCAGTTGAAAACACGTGCCAAGTCCTCCACCAAAGATCAGGAGAACATGGTGCCAGTCTTGCAGAACACCCTGCTGCAAAGGAAGCCCTGGTCATTGATCCCCTCCTCTATCACCTTCTTGAACACAGAGCTCCTCCAAGGGCATACGGACCATGAATTCCAGCTCTGCTCACAGTTGCCATTGGTGATGGGAGAAAGCACTGCTTTATTGCATGGGTTAAAGTTTTGTATGCAGTCCTCACTCACTAACCCACAGGCACCATTCCAATGATGGACATTTCAATGTAATTCCTAGACTGAAATTGACCTTTGCTGCATACTAAAACACAAACACACAGACATACAATAGAACTGTTATCACAACACGTTCAATGCTGCCCAACTTTTCGGTATGCAGTCTGCCTTGGGAACCTGCCACTGTTTTGACAGCTCATGTTCTGTTTATATTAATTTTTTAATTTTGAAAACTAATGACTTACTGAGAGAACCAGTACTTTCTGACTGTAAGCACAAGAGAGACATGAGGAAAGCAGATGAGGGTTGTGAGCAACTATTGCAAAATGCCTCTGTAAGGAAGGCCCCTCCTGTGGTGACAGGCCCCATATTGTACCTGCACACTTCTGGTTGGTACAGACCACAAGCTGCAAAAAGTTACAGGGTCCAGCCTGCAAAACTTCTTCCTAGAAGGCAAAAACACTGCCTGGAAGCAGGGGATCAGGAAAAGGAAATGGAATGATTAAGGTGCCTTTAATGCAGTGCTTAAAGGTGAACTATATGGTACTGGGGTAAGCAAGGAAACTTCCCCTTAAAAAAAATAATCCCACACCATGACAAAGCGTCACAACTATAATTTTGAACCCCAAAGCTCACAGAGTAAGCGTTTGTGGAGGTTTGGTTTGGCTCCCTGCCAAGCCCAACTGGCAGCCACACAGATTCCCCCCTCCCAAGAGAGAAGGGAAAAAAAGTACCCAAAAAGACAATTTTAGTAAAAGCATATATATATATATATA
>WBMV01006614.1:1071-68356 GCA_013396655.1 Campylorhamphus procurvoides | reverse complement strand
AGAGGAGAGGAGAGGAGAGGAGAGGAGAGGAGAGGAAACCTTCCTCCTGTCTTTATATACACATGATTATGTGAAAGAATGGTGTGGAATACTTCCTTAGTTATGACCCTGCTACCAAGGAAGGCCTAAACCAAAACCAAGAAAACTAAACCACCACAGCGTTGCATGGAACTAAAGGTTTTCACCTAGCTGAGGGACTAGTCAGAAGACAAGCAGTGGATGAAGTACAGGGTGGAAGGTCACCACACCCTGTGCAACGCAGCCCTAGTGCATGATGAAGTTTGAAAACGTAGGTGAGTAGCACAGTCAGTGACCCAGCCTACAGATAACTCCGGGGTATCACCAACTGGGGTAAGGCTGAGGAACACAAGCACCACAACCCTGCAGTACTGAGTGAGTGTGGGAAGTAGCAGCAGTTGAAATTCATCATAGATAAATGCAATATTGTGCACAGGAAGAAATGTAATCTCAAATTTATACATGCAATGTTTAGTTTTGAGCCCACTGAGATACTGGACTTAGAATATGCCGCTCCATGAGAACCTGAGCACAGTGCTCTGTAAAGGTCATAAAAGGGAATTGAGTGCTGCAAGTTATTCGGAAAGGAGCAGAGGAGAACACAGAAAACATCGTGATTCCTCCTATCAATATGCTGTGCACCTCCATCTAGAGTGCTGTTTGCAATTTCAAAGCAGCTGTCTGCAACACCATACCATGAATTTGGAAAGGGCAAGGGACAAGCAACAAGTCCAATCAAAGGCACAGAATGGATTTTGTATGAAGTATAGCTGAACCGACAAACTTTTCCTTCTCAGGAAAAAGCTGACCAATGGGCTATGTGCTAACAATTTTTAAAATGCCAATGGAAGCATTCATTCTCTTTTCAAAGAACGAGACATTTCACAATAAAGATGTATTTTTAAATCATGGGATTAAAACACAGGAAAAGCTTATCTATACAGTGCCCAGTGAAGCTGCAAAGTTCTACACCACAGGGTGTTGTGGCTGTCAAAAAATGCAAATTAAAGGAAGGAGAACTCACTGAGGTCTATTGAGTACAGAGACACAATATTTGGTTCAGAAATGGCTGAAGCACAAATTTTCAGGAGATAATGCAGGATTTTAAGGAAACATCACTACATGGCTCCTCTATTTTTCCACTCCACTTTACCAGTCTTGAAAAGAGGGTAACAGGCTACAGAATTTTAGCTTAAGCCACTAGAGAGGTGTGAACATTCTTATAGTGACTTAAACATCTTTCAAAAACCAGTAAAAACCCATGCAGGTACAGTGGGTTCAGTTTCCTACACCAATCTTCTCTTACTCTGTACATATAGATCAAAGATCTCTGCTTCTGATTTCAGATCCTGGCCCCTGGCAGCACATGGAAAAATCAAACCATGTGGGTCATCTTTCTCATCAGGGGAGTCACTGGAGCTCAGAATCTATGTAATAATTTGGATTATTTTTAACTTTATTTTCCCTTGTTCTGCTTTTCTTTTACCATTACACTTTTAAAAGAGGTGTTATATTGCAGATGAGAGATTACTCGAAAGGAGGAAATAACTCTATGCTTTTACTCCATAAGTCAGACTATCCCCCTTTCCTTTCAAGTACCATATGCATTTTATCTTTTCATTAAAGCCTTAACTTGCCTGGCTCCAAAGGACTCCAAAATGTGCTCCACTGTAAGCTGGATGGGCATTGGCACTCCTGGGGGTACCCTACACATACAAATACTTTGAAGCAGGGATATGTCAGTGGTGAGAACAGGAAAAAAACAGTCAGAGCTACACCCTGTGGGGTCTTCACATTCTTCACTCAATGCCTGGTGTCATAGGTTTACAAGTAATTAAAGAGAAAGGAAGGAATGAGAGAAGGTGCACTGAAAATTACCTATTACTTGGGGTGATAAAACTTCCTTTTGATTTACTTAGCAGCAACAAATCTGTTTCATTTTTCAAGCTTTTTTTTTGCTGTGAAAATTTATTGAAACTTACACCCACCACCCTGGTGACAGGAGATCAGAATGCACCTCACTTCTGCCTTATAACATAAGAAAAGAAAGATCAGGGAAATTTTTCCTGAGAAGCCCAATTGTTGAAGCCATTAAGTGTGGAGAAAGCAGGTAGAGTATTAAGATATCTCCCACTTAGTGTGAGATCAGGGGGTAGAACTCAAGTTTTCCCGTGCTGAGACTGCAACACCTCTAATGAGAAAAAAAAAAAAAAAGGATGCATTTGAATAGCTTCTTTTTTAACAGAAAAGGAAGTCTGCAGCAAGGGAAAAAAGTCTTTTGTGCACTCAGTGTACCAGCTCAGCCAGCGAGGGGGCAGGCTAGGGAGAAATAATAATTTGAATAAATGAAATGAAAGAATAAGCACAGCAGACCTCAGCGCAGATGTGAGTGCCCAAAACAACCACTTCACTACATGTGCTGCATCCTGCTTGGGAGGATAAGACTCTGGAGAGGAAGCACTGCTCAAAGGCTACAGAACATGCAACTTGTCACTAGCCCATCAGTTTGAATAAGGTTATTTCTAAATAGGTTTTAGGCAGAACTCGATGCCATGCAAGTTGTGTACAAAGCTGTACATGTCAGGTTTATGGGATACCCTGATACCTGCACAGAGGGCGCCTCACTGACATCAGGAGATTGTTTATGCATATGACAGCAGCCAACAATGAAATTCTTGAATACAAGATAAATATATTATATTGGAAGCAATTTCGAATAGACAGAATAGACACTGTGGTACCAGCAGTAGGGAGCACCAAGTGTGAGTTAGATGACAGAACTCTCCACAGTTTGTGAAAGAACTACAATACTGGTTTTCTTCTGATGCCCCTACTTGATGCACAGCGCAAATCCTGCAGCAACTGAGGGATTGCCAGGAACAAAGTCAGAGGAGGCTGTGTTTGCATGTGTGTGTGAGCAGGTAATAAAGACGTAAAAGCTCTGCTGAAACCATGAGGAGGAGTAGGTGTATGTTGGGAATGACTTTCTGCCACAGCATATGCAGAGCAGAGACAGAGGATTATCCAGACTGTGCATCGTGGAGAAAGAAGCCCCTGGAGACAGGACCAGTGATGTGACAGCTTCCAAAGGACCAGAGACTTTATAATTCAACATTACCTGCATCTTTTATGTACGGGTTTTCCCCTGTTTAGATTGTAACCCCTAGAACCCCCTGCACACATGCGAAAATAGACTGTTCCTTTTTCCCGGGTATCCAGCCCCGCCTCCCTCCCGACCTGATTGGATATATCACCTGTCAATCCCTATCCCTGGGTTCCCACTGGGTTTTGGTCCTCGTGCTCCCTTATTGGCCCCTGTGCCCCCCAAGCCACACCACTCCACCTGAACCCTTACCCTATCACATCCTACCTCCCAAACCCCGCCCAAAGGGTTTAAATATCCTGGACACCGATAATTAAATGCTTTTCTATGACCACTCCATCTGGGTCTGCTACATTTCTTCTCTCCCGACCATGTGGGGATTTCGCGATCCCCTCCAGACCCCAGAAGGCTGTGGGACCATAGAGGAGCCGCTTCTCCCCCACCACAGCTGTTAGGTGTAACTACAAGCACCCTCCTCCAGCATTTATGTAGGGGATGAACCACTGTTGTTCGAAAAATCTCATTTATTAAATTTTGAAAAAAATATGGCAAAAGTCTGTGAAACAAAAGGAATATAACGAAAAGAAAATTTAGTTACAACATGTGTTGGGTGTCCAGGTCACACAGGATTCCCAGGAGCACACCTTCTGATTCAAAAACCCCGCTTTTAAACTTTCTTAAGGTCCAACCCCGTTTTACAACAGGCTCCTCTGTCCCCTCCTCATGCCAGGGGCGGAGTTTCAGGCAGTATGTCAGCCTCCATCTGGCCGCATGGTCGACCACGTGGCCTGAAGTTGCATTAGCTATATTCTTAATTAATATGCAATTGCCCTTTTCCCAAGCACTTAATCCCTGGCATACATTCCAAAACTGGACTGGATGCCTTACAACTTCTGTGAAACGCCTATAGGTTAGTAACAATCAGAAACAAAAATAAACTTTAGGTTAGTAACTCTCGTTCAGTTTATTTGCTTGTAATAAAACCAGGTTTTCTACTTCTCATACAGTGGAGAAGCTGTGGTTTGGGCTTTCTACAGAATCCTGAGGCTCCAGGTAAGGTGTTTTGTTGGGGATTTTTTAACCCTTGAAAGAACAAGGAAAGAAAAGACAGACAAGCAGAAGAAAATACATACATTATCACATCTTCTGCGTAGGAGCCTGCAGTCACAAAAACTGTTCTCTGCATACACCAGAACAAAACCCCACAGTGAACAACATAGCTGTGTTGGATGTGTTTGGATAACGACGAGCAGCAGAGTCCCCAGCTAATGCACTGAAAGCCTGCAGACTGCCTGTGTAACTCTCCTCACACACACTGTCATACTAAGGAGCCAACTAGAATGACTGTCACTATTTGAAAATATATATCATTCAAAAAATGCTTTTTTATGTCCTTGAAAAATCTTTTTCACAGCATGAGATTTAAATACTTCAATCCTGTCTCCAAAGTATTATAAATCACTGGAATGAAAAAAAAAAACAGACCAAAACAAAACAAAAACCAAACCAACCAAACAAAAAAACCCCAACAAAACAAAACAAAAAAACCCACCAAACCCAAAAAAACATACAAGAGCTTTGGGATTTTTTCTGAAAATTAAAAAAAAAAATAGATCACATTTAATGCAATTAATAATCAGCTCCCTCCCTAAACCTTATTACTTCCTGGGAAAGCTCTAGATTTCCTCAATTTGTAAGTAGAGATTGATGTCATTTACCCATACCAATGCTCATGGGAATATCTCTCTCTCACTCAGCCTAGAGGAGTAACATTGAGGGGCACCCCTGTTCAAGGGAGGACTCGCCACATCTGCACCTAAAGAAGGGATATGTTAGAAGAACCTACTGCATGGAAGTGGGACTGGAATTTCACAATAAGTGAATGACTGGCAGTCATTTGTCTCCAGGTCAGCTTAGCAGCTTACCTGCAAAATCTTGGCCTCATTATCAGGATGTTAATTTGGGGTGGATGTGTCACACTGGTTTTAGCACAATTCAATAGCAAAACCCTCTCTCAGTCCACCACTGATAGCCTTGCAAAAAAGCATTGTTAGAGTTGCATGACCACACTCCAGGGCAGAACATCCTGCTATGCAAGGGGTTGTACAGGCTTGCTTCTAATGGATTTTTATCAGAAACAAAGTCTTTGACAAGCATAACACAATAGAGCACTGAAATACAGCCACAAATCAAAATCTGTAGAAGACACAGTGTGTCTGTGGGAGAGAGGGGGTGAAATGTAATTTTTGTGTTAATATATACGTATGTGTATATATGTATAACTTAGTTTTTCCTCAAGTGAACTGCTGCTTAGACAACTTCTGAAATGTAAATGCCTAGAGCCCAGCAAAGACAAATCTACATTGTTGTTCTTGTTATAAAATAAATGAACCCACAGAAAGCTAACTAAACACGGGCTGTTTTAATACAGCATTGCACTCATGATTTTCTGTGCAAAAAACCTAAGGAAGGACAGCAGAAACTGTCATAGTTAAGACATTGGGATGTTATCAATGTCCCCAGTGTTGCCTTGAGGAGGGGGGGAAAAAAACTTTCCAAGACAACTTTATGTGGGTAAAGTACAGAAGAGTTCTTTTACTTATAGGGTTTTGGGGTACAGAATATAAAGGAGTATGAAAGAGTATGTAAAGTATAAAAAAAGTATAAAAGAGTACAACACGTGTTGACAAGTAACAGATAGAAAAGACTGGTGCTAGGTTGAACTCAGGGCCTCAGGACTACCATGAGAATTCTTTTCCAAGCACCACCGCTTCAAAACATGCAGAGTAAATTAAACTGAAAGGCATCCCTTCCATTTCATTCCCAGCTGGACACACACCCAGCCAACCCCTGAGCCACTCTGCCATGTCTTACCAAAGCAAACAAGGGACAACAACCTGCCCCTCCCAGGTGAAAGACCCTTTCACCCACAGGCTAGGAACATGACTCTTGCAACATCTGGGCCCAAGTCAGCTCACCTCCCAACCCACTATAAACAAGGGAGAAACTCCCTTTTGCAGCTGCTTCCCTGCAGCTCAGCTAGCCCAGCAGCTCATACTGGTACCAGTTCCCATTACTGGTCTCGTCTTCCTTCAAGCAGGACTTGAGGTTCTTGAGGTCCAGTCCGGGAGAACAAGGGAGGGGAAACATCTTCTCCCCCCACCTTAGGAGAGCAAGGGAGGGAAAACCCCCCTTTGCAAGCAGAGCTCTTCTGAGCTCATCCCCCTCCCTGTTTTCAGGGCAGGGGTGATGGAACACAGGGCACCACACCAAGCTGGGCAGCAGAGAGAGTGTGTGTGTGTGTGTCTGAGAGAGAGAGAGAGAGAGAGAGAGAGAGAGAGAGAGAGAGAGAGAGAGAGAGAGAGAGAGAGAGAGAGAGAGAGAGAGAGAGAGAGAGAGAGAGAGAGAAAATATCAACAAGGACATTTGTAGGAGCTGGAAAAAACCTTTTCTACATGGCAGCATACTAATTTTATAACACTACTCAATTGTCATATCTAAAAGTTGCACCCAATCTAAGACCTGTCCATACCCAGAACTTCCCTTGGTTCTGCCCCATGGCACGCCTCTCCTAGAATTGAGTTGGAGGTCTTAAGACCCCTTGCTTCATCCTTTATCATCATCTTCACACCACTTTCCCTTACTGGAGCTTCTCCAAGGTTGCTGGGCTTTGCTTTCTTGTTTTGACTAACATGGTATCCAATTGTCTTAGCTCCGGTACATGTTTCCCAGGCATGGTGTTCCAGCTATTGTCTGACATTTAAGACAGGTAGCACAGGGTTAGAGGTTGCTAGCTACTCTATATGTGAGAAACTACCTAGAAGTATAAAAATCTACAAATTCATGAAAACCCTAAGGCATCACTGGAAAACTATTATAACACAGATCCACTGTATGTGACTCAGTTTTCCTTCCTTCCTAGATGCTTCTAAAAGAAAAGAAAACTTTTCTGTTTCTGTGCATCTCTCTTTGGTAGTCTATCAATGGCCACCAGGTGCTGAAGGTGCTCTCTGCACCTTAGAAAGACCACGGAGAACCCACCAGAAGAAACAATATTCTCTTCCAGACTTTGCTGTTACCAGGACTGCCCTGCAGAGCAAGCTATACAGACTCATTTTCAGAAGAGCACATGAGAAATCAGACATATATTCTGATAACTTTCTGGGAAAGACAAAGCCTAACAGAGACCTGTATTTAATACCAAAACAGATTTCATTGGTAAGCTCTCTGATTGAGGACTTTGCTAAAGTCATATCCTGTATGAAGAGCTCTACCTTTTGCAAATCAGATGCTTTATAAATGCCTAATTGTTTTATAGACAGTATTTTCCAAGATGTTATGCTGACTTTTTATCTAAGAGGTTAATCCTCATTTTAGAGCTCATCTGGTGTCCATGATGGGACAACTGAGTCAAGGAGAGAAACTAAGTCTGGTTTCCCATCAAAAGAGTTCTTAATTGAAAGGTCTGGTCCTCAGAGTCATCAAAGGAAGCTGGGTATAGGCAAATTAAAGATGTCCCTGCCCAATGTGGTTTGGGGATGGACTAGATGATCTTTAAAGATCCCTCCCAACACAAATCACCCTATAATTCTAATTATCTCCAGCCTTTGATAGCAGCACAAGACACTTGAAGAGTAAAAACAAATTCTCTTTTGGAATTAGAGATCAAACACTGATTCTGCCTGCAATCTCATTCTTACGATAGCAGCATAATAACCTATGCATTCAGTCAGACCTTTCCAGGAATTTTCAAATATCACCTAATGGGTAGGTTATGATATCTTCATTTCTGTCCTGTGGGCTCCTCCAGAAAGCCAACTACCCCCCCAGTAGCCAGGAGCTGCTGTCAATAGAAGAAGCCTCGGAGCTGATAGCTGTCCTGACCTCAGATTCTCTTACAGAGGGAGATGTTGCCATTTTAATTAACTCCTCTTTTAACCTTTGAGCTGATGAAAAGACGACACAGAAGTGGTGAAAACAAAATTACTGAGGGTTACAACTTACATCTTCTCCAAGTTTTCCTCACAGCTGAGCTCAGCTGCTGTGTCAATAAACTTCACCAACAGCCAGGCTGTAAATACTGACTTAGATTATCTGCTGGTGTACATCAGTGAAGCTTCAGTGACTGTTATTTGCACCAGACAATGATTGAGTCGAGCATGTTTGTTTAGCAAGGTTTAGGTCTCTTAAAATGTCAACTAATGATGATCTTCCCAAAGTCCTCCAGCAAAGGAGTGAAATCAAGACTTTAAGGAACTTTTCAGGATCTCTAAATGTAACTTACACAACATACTTCAGAAAAAGCAAGAATTTTGCTCACTACTGGTTAATTGCACCAGAACTATACCATACTTCTTCAACTTCAGCAAACTGAATTATGTGAGAGAGAACCATGCTGCAGTCAGTAGCAGCTGTAGTCTGCAAGTGATATTTATCTACAGACTATATATTATTTATAACAGTGCATCCAAAGAAAAATCATTTGTACAAAAAAAATTCAAAAAATATTTCATCTATTACCTATGAAAAAAAATGGATGAACATAGAATGATAAGCATATGCTGAGATGGAAGGGACCCATCAAAATCATTGAGTCCTACTCCCTGCACAGGACACCACAACAATCCCACCACATGCCTGAGAGCATGATGCCCAAGCACTTCTTGAACTCCATCAACCTTGGTGTGACCACTTCTCAGGGGAGCTCAGCCACCCACTGGGGGAAGAACCTTTTGCTGATATCTAACCTGTCTCAGCTCCATGCTGTTTCCTTGAGTCCTGTCACTGGTCCTGAGACTGAAGAGATCAGTACCTTCCCATCCACTGCCCCTCAGGAGGATTTTGAAGGCTCCAGTAAGGTCTAACCTCAGTTTCCTCTTCTCCAGCTGAACAGCCCAAGAGACCTCTGCTACTGCTCATACAGCTTCCCCTCGTGGCCCCTTCTGGACACTCTGCAATGGCTTAATGTCTTTCTCATACTGTGTCCCTCCAAACTGGCCCAAAATTGCAGGTGAGGCTGCCCCAGTGCAGAACAAAGTGGGACAATGCTCTTCCTCACCCGGCCAGCTATGCTGGGCCTGGTGCTCCGAGGACAGGGATGTCCCTCCTGGCTCCAGACACTGCTGACTCGTGGCCAGTTGGCCACCCACTAGGACCCCCAGGACCCTTTCTTGGCTCTGATTTCCAGCCGCTCATTCCCCGTCTGTCCTTCCATCCGGGGTAGCCCCATCCCAGGTGCAGAATTGGCACTTCCCCTTGTTGAACTTCCCATGGTTGGTGATTCCCAGCACTCTGATCTGTCCAAGTCTCTCTACACAGCCTCCCTGCACTCAAGGGATCCAACAGCTCCTCCCAGATTTGGGTCATCTACAGACTTGCTCAGTGCCCCTCCCAGTCCTGTTTCCAAGTCACTGATGAAGATGTTGAAGAGCACAGGGCCTGAGATGGAGCCCTGTGGAACCCACTAGTGACAGGTCACCGGTCTGATGTCACCTCAGTCACTGTCACCCTCTGTGCCCAACCTGTGAGCCAATTGCTCACCAACACACAGGATGTGTTTATGCAACTGTGGGCTGGACAGCTTGTCCAGAAGGATCCTGGGAGAGACAGAATCAAAAGCTTTACTAAAATCCAAAAGGGTCACATCAGCTGGCTTCCACTGATCAGCCAGGTGGGTTACCCTGTAGTAGGAGGAAATCAGGTTGGATAAGCAGGACTTTGCTCTCCTGAAGCTGTGCTGGCTGTGACCAATGACAGCGTTGTCTTTCAGGTGTTTTTTCAGTAATTCCAAGAATAATCTTCTCCATGATTTTACTCGGCACTGAAGGGAGATTGACAAGCCTGTAAATTCNAGTCTGCTCTCCTCATGGCCAGAGTTGAGGTTCTGCTGGCACTTTTCCTCCTCTCAGCAGAGATTTTAAACTCAATCCCTTCATGGTCCTTGTGGCCAAGAGGGCCCCAATCTCCACTTTGCTCATGAGATCCTCTCTGTGGACAATTAGCAGATCAGCAAGGGCATTGATCAGAGTCAGGTCCCTTAGGATCTGTTCCATGAAGTTGTCATCCAGGTTTTTAGGAATCTTCTGGCCCAGGTCATACCAGCTGTGTGATGCTCCAGTTACTTTCTGGCAAGTTGATGTCCCCCATAGGGACAAGGGCAGTTGACTTGCAAGTGTCCCCTAGTTCCTCAAAGAATAACTCATCAGTGTCATCCCCTTGGCTGAGAGGTCCAGAGAAGACTCCCACAATGACATTCCCCCCTTGATTCTCACCCAGAGGCTCCCAACTGTGCCACTGCCAGCTGTGGGCTCCACACATTCTAACCCTTTTGTTACACACAGTGCCACGCCTCCAACGCTTCTGCCCTGCTCATCCCTTCTGAAGAGCCTGTGACCATCCAGCAATGCCCTCCAATCACAGGACTTATCCTACCAGGTCTCACTTATGTCAGTGATGTCAAATTTCTGGGGCTGGGCCAAAGCCTCGAGCTTGGTACCTTCCTAATGGCAGCAGAGCAGTTTCTGTATTACAGGTATTTCACTGATTACCAAGATCTAAACCACAATCTCTTCTGGTTTTTCAAAGATGTATTTCTAGTGCATTTTGCTCCTAGGACAAAATCTACTGCCCATCTGTACTGCAACAGTCTCTCTTAAGGGGCCAAGAAGAGATGATTGGAATCAGAACAGTGAAGTACATTTTGGAATCTAAGTACCTCCGAGTTCAGGTGTAAGGGCAATGCAAGGACTGTGTCATGTACGGCAAACACACACATATACACACAATTGAGTCCAAGCTTCTTGCTGGTACTTGCCTTCACTACATGTTCCTCTTTTAAAAACAGTTTTGCCATCTGCATTTTTTCTGTGCATTCATGGATACCAAGAATAGAACCCTTCCTGTGAGGTAATCTTACCATACATCCCAGCCTTACGGAGAGTTAAATCAGTAACTGGCCAGCTGCAGCTGCCACAGCACATGTGGGAGGTGGCTCAGCTGTTTCACTTCTGTCCATTCCCTCCTGTCTTTTGACACAGGGGTTTCAAGCCATTAATATACATATGGTCATGTTCACTGCCATAATATGGCAAAACATTGCTTAACAAACACACCTACTCAAAGCACACATTGTTGAATACAGGGGAGCAAAAAGATGACACTGGGACAAAAAGAGCAGAAGGAAGAATGAAGTCTATCTGTCCCAACAGCCTGATGCTACAAAGTCTGACAGCAGCTGCCTAAGGAAGAATGAAAAAACAAGATAATGCCAGGATCATCAATCAACATTTCCCTGAGGTGCTTGTCTAGCTTCCAGAAGGACTAGGGGGATTGGTAGGCACCTCCCGAACCAGACATGGTCTATTTCTATTTGGTATTTAATTAAGGACTTTTTTCCTACAAATATTTCCAGCTACATTTTTGTTTATTTGTTTGTCTTCCAATTGGAAACTTCTGGCATCTACAACAGAATTTTACCACCAGCTTAGTGAAGAACAATCTCTCTGTTTTGACCCAGAACCCCAGGGTTTCATTTGGCTCCTGCTGGATTCTGATCAGGAAGATATATTCACCTCCCAGTTCCCTAGACCTCTTCAGGCATTTGTTGTTCAGGCAAGAGTCCCATTTGTTCCCTTTATGGAGCCTGCTCAGTATATTTGATCATTTGGGCTGCACTGTTATGAGCCTTTTCCAATTCTGTTGTACCTTTATGAAGATGGGGCCAGAGCTACAAGCAATATTCAAGATGCAGAAGTACCATCATGTAGTGTCATAACGTTGTTTTCTGGTTTATTCTCATTCATCTTCCTAAACTCAAACAAGGCAAGTTGTTTACTTGAAGACTGTGGGGAATTCAGCCTTCTTTCTTACCCCAAAACTTTGCTATTGAGTTACAATTCTCAACTGAATATGAGAGCTCAGGATTGCTCCCCTCACCAGCCCCACGTAGCTCACACTGCATTTACCTATATTTCACCTTTTTTTCACTCAAGTGCTCAGCACTGGATTTTTTTCAGTCAGCCCTCATCTTCATTGGAAAAACTCCATATCTCCAGTGAAACCTGCCATCTCCCTGCTCCTTTTTGGGTCACCTCGGGCAGGTTTAACACACTATCACCACAGATCACTGGACTACTCCGCCTACTGATGACCTATCTATGGGAAAAGTTACCATTTATTTCTATGCTGATTTTCATAAGGAGTCCTCTCTAAAGTAAGGTTTTGGAACAGAAACTGTCCTCAGACTCCTCTCCAGTTTACCAAACAGCAGAAATCGTTGATAGGGTGGTCTGGCTTTTGTTAGCTTGGTTTAGTACCACAATGCGTACTCTCTGGTTTCCCTGGCAGATTTCCTCTTCTCTTGTATTTCAGAAAACTGAGGTGTTTGTTTTGTGCTCGCAAGTCTTTCCCTCTTTCCCTTGTTTTTGTGCCTTCATGCCTTATATATCGATATTGAATGAATAATCCTATTGTGAAATACAACCTGCATTTAGGCCCATATGAAAATACCACACATTCTAGGAGTATGAATGCCGAAGGCTTAGTGTTTATACCACCATTATAGTCAAAAGAAAAATATGTGAAAGCATCACCAGGAGCAGGATTAGACCTTTAATATATGAAGCTATTAAAAACAAAACCAAAATAAACAAACAAAAAAAAACCCAACAAAAATAACTGACTGACTACCTCAAAGCGATTAACAAAATATCAAAGGAAAAGAGACTTACTTATGGGAAAACATAGTATTTTACATCTGAGAAGGAACAAAAAAGGAACCAACCTGCTGAGAAAATGATCTACACATATATTAATAGAGACTATTTTGACTCAAAATGGAAAGAACCAGGGCAAAAATGACAAAAGTTATCAACAAAGCTTTGCTATTCAGTCACTAAAGGCAGCAAATCAGACAAGGAAGCATAAATCATGCAGAAGTAGTATTTATCAGACCAGAAGGAATATTTACAGCGTAAAATGACTATGTAAGGACAGATAAACACTTTGCTATTCTACACAATTAAGCACATTGTAGCATAAAGCAACCTTCAATATGACAACCACGTAAGCAGCAGCATCTTTGCTTTCACTTGGGAACCAAGAGCAGCCAATGCAATAAAGTCTGTACTTGAAAACTGAACACAGAAAAGGTCATATTGGCAAACTATCACAGTTATCTTTGAAAGAAACGCAACTGTCTACACTTCAGAAAAATGAAATTATATGTATGGATAAGAGTGACTTGTTTGAATACTTGCAAGTGACCATAGAAAGGAGAAAAATGAGGGGAAATGTAAGTCTATTAAAATAATTCTTCCAACTGCTGTGTCTTCCTTGGAGCATCGTGCATTTGGAATTAATATTTCTTGAGTTTTGCTTTAATTTTGTAGGAAACAGTTTTAGGAAAGAAAACCACATACTTAATACTAATACTTGTATTTATCATGCTGAAACAGTAACTTGTTTTTTGTTTTCCTACCTACAATAACTCTCCCAAAGGTCCATATCAGGTGATAACACAGAGCATTCTTAAGTACTACTCAGCAATTACACCAGCAAAGTAGCTGGTTTATAGCTATAAAGCAAGCAGGAGAACATTTAATTACAGAGCTAGCTATCTTTTACCCTGTAAAAGAGGTAATTTGGACCGGGATGCTCTAGTGTAATGACACATTCATTCTGCTTTAGCATCTCATTTTGAGAGCAGGGATTAGTAAATTCAATGAATTAATTGCATTGGAACCTAAGGTGGGATTTATGATGCGCTGTGTCCATCCAGGACCACTCCTTGGAAGCCATTACACAGCCCCAAGATTTCTGCCTGAATTTAATATAAACAAACTTCTACCTAGTACTCTCTCAGGAAAAGCAATTCAGAAACAGTAGGAACTCAAGGGAAATGATCATAAACCAAACCCCTGTTCAGAGCTGTATTTTCCTGAGTTTGGCTGAAAACAAAGTGGGAAGTTACATATATTTGCAAGCAGATAAGGTACATTTGATATGTCTGAGTATGTCACCATCTCCTTGATATTATAAGAGAGTATCAATTCAAGTTGGCAATTACATTCTCATTTTCAGCAAGACTGTGGGCTGTGCCTTGTGCTGTATCAGTCTTGGAGAGACAGATGTAAATACTGTAGGGTGCATGTCCTGAAATGTAGCTTTTCCACTTAGTGTTTTCCCAAACACTTTGCCCTCCAGCTCAGCCTTGCTTAGTGCTGAAATGAACAGAGGCTGCCCATCTAATGCTTTCCCTGCCAACAAAAATGAAAAACAAGGAGGGGAAGAAGAGTGGAAACCCATTTCTGCATTTTCTGGTATGAATGATACAATAACTCTTTCAAGGTCACAGAGTGACTCAGTGGAGTCAACTAAAGCCTGTGAAATGCAGTGAATCCCACTTCACCGGGCTGTATTTCACCTCCTGTAACTCACTTCTAAGATCCCCTGTGACATTTCTTCAGGGATTTTTCATTTCTTTTTAAATCCTATAGAATTATACATTTTCAATCAGTTACAGATCATTAGAACATCATGGCTGGACACAACGGGCAGTGAGCTGCCCAGCCTAGACCTTCCGAGCTTTGCCAAGTCCCTCTACAGAATTTGTACACTCTGCTACACAACCCCTTGTTCTTTAAATTTTTGCATGTCCTGCAAAATTTGGGAATGATGCAGAGTATTGAGTNGGTTCAAAAGCAGGAAGTTTTCCTTGGAGCTGGCCTTCATTGGCCCTGCTCTGTAGGATGGAGAGAAACTTCCAGAGGCTTCCAAAAGAAGCCAATTTTCCTCTTATTAAAAAGAAAACCCTAACCAGATAAACACATGACACTGGCCCAATTTGTTTTGTTGTTGTTGGCTTAATCTGACATATTTCTGACTTTCCATGCTGGTGAGGCTTCCTGAAGTTAGAATTTAAAAAAAAACAATAAATCACAGGAAAGCTTGGATTGGAAGGGACATCCAGAGGTCATCTAGTCCAGTGCTTCACCACTCTCATTCTAAGACTGATTCAACATAGGTTATAGGTTAATCCCACCAGTAAATATCTTACAATAGGCAGAAAAGTTCCTTTCTTGAAATGTTCAAGAAGAACAAAAGTGTCTTGAGTTTCAATGCTCCTGCAAATGTCAACCAGCCACAGAAAATGAACAATCGCATAAATAAACCCCTCCAATCCCATCCTGTTATTTTCATACAACACCAAGAAGGTTATGGACTTGGCTCATTACACAAGTTAATGCGGAACTGGGTGTACATTTTCTAGAGGCAAGATTTTACGCAAGTGATTGCTAGAAGGAGTCAAAATTCATGTCCTAACACTGAACAGTTTAATCACAGGCCAGAACAGGATATCCAAGCACAAAAACAGGTACATACTTTTAATTATTACAAACATGACTCTAATCTCATGGTTGAATGATCTGTATGTGTAGTGTAAGACAATCATCCAGGGCATAATTTAAACCATCACAGAAGACCCTTCCCTGAAGAACAGTTAACACTGTGTAAAATCTTCCTGTTGATAGAAAGCAGAATCTCTTTTTTTCCACTTTGAGTATTAACTCTGTAGAATAATCTTTGATTCTGCTCCTCATACTAAGCATTACGACATTAGCTCTCAAATATCTGTCTGCAGATGGTGTTTGTCCTTTCTGTCAGATTGGGATTCTCCAGAGTCTTTGGCCAGTGGAGCTCTGTCAGCTTGGATTACAACTCAACTGGCCAAGTGAAGTAGCAGGTCCTAGCAAACAAGTAATTGCCATTTTGAGCATGTAATTTATGGCCCATGACTGGACAGTGTAATGGCCCATATACCTATATACATTCTACTCCCATCACACCAGCACTCCTACGACAGCCAAGAGTGCAGACTCCACTTGCTGCTACCCTAACTTATCGCCACATCTTTTCATGACCTCAGGGACCCTCTAGGCCTCTCTCCTTCCTCACTCCTGCAACTGATGACTGACCATGTGCACCCCTTTTACACACTGGCTCAGCTCCTTCTCTTGGCTTCTGTACCTCGCTCCCTTAGGCTGGAAACCTTTGGAGGCAGTGACAGTCCTGGCATGCTTAAACAGATTCTTATGAGAGTCTCACACCTAATAATATTGAAAACTACTATTTTAACATATTAATGCTGTGATATTATTAATAATACAACTACTATTATTCTTACTGCATTAACCATACAATATTAGTAATAATTCATTATATTACCCATTGCCACACACAGTGGTGTGAAAAAGAATGACATCTCTCCCTGGCAGAAACTCTGTACTATGGCATGTCAACCTCACCTTTTGCAGGCACACCTGAGATCCCATGCCCATATTTTAATGCAACTAGAAGCTGTATTGCATTACTGCAGTCTCAAAGTAACATATTCTCTGTTAGACAGAGGCAAAAATTTATGAGGAAATGGCATATTATATGACTGCTGCTGAAAGGTCCAACATATTACAGACAATTGGGGAGAAAAAAATAACCAAAAAAGGCAGTTTGGAATTTCTGTTTCAAAGGGATTCCCATCTCCCTAAAAGCAGGAGCTCCCTGGCTCAGAACTATGATACATAGATTTCTGTTACCACCAACTGCGTCTAAAATGACACCAAAGTGTCCTGTTTGCTCACGTTATTACTCTTCCCATAGCAGCAACTCTAGAAGAGCTTGCCTTTTTTGACTGACAGTGCTGAGAGCTCAAGCTGAAAGCTGGAGAGACAAACTATTCTGACAATGGGAGCCCTGAAAAGGCAGGCAGGGCATTGATTTTGCTCCTGACCAATATTCTGTCAAAGTTCACAGCCAAGACCCAAAAAGCTAATGGTGTGATACCTGTTAAAAGAAAAAACTGTCTCAAAGGGAGCACTTCTTCCCAACAGGGACATTTTGAGGATGAATGGAGTACACATGAATGGAGAGATGTACCCCTCAGAGTCACAGGAGGTGTTCACAGCCCTGTACAGTCTTTTTGCTATTGCAGACCCATGTAACACACTACAGAAATGGATGATGTCACCCTCTACACACACCACTGCCTCTCCTCACAACCCCAGGTGAAACATGACAGGCGGCCCCAGGTTTGGCTCTGCAGAATAGGAGACACTGCTTAAGTGTCCTGCTAAGAAAGGGAAAAGCTGCAGGAATTCCACCCAGGTGTGTGTGTGTCCCCAAAACAGACCCTGCTGCTCCAGCTGAATAGGTGCTGTGCCAGCAACAGCTGAGTAAGACATCAAATGACTTCAGCTAACCTTTCCATCGATGTTATTGCAGTCTATGCCAATGCTGATAGCAGAGGGAGCAAAGAGAGCACCACTCAGTTCTCAGCTAACAAGTCGCTGGCTGCAATAATAGCCTGAAAAACATATTTTTACTTGTAATCTGAACAAAGTTGCTATGCATATCCCTGAGAGAAAAACCACAGCAAATCCCTTAACCACTGCCATACCAACCTGGCTTCCAGGAAATCTAAAATACCCTAAGGCATTCAATATCTAGCTAGAGAAAGTGAGAAAAGCCATCGTATAGACAGCTAAGGTGTGCCAAAAAATACATGCATATTTCAGTTACAATTCAAAATGTTACTTTTGTTGTCAGAATTATTCAAAAAATGAAAATCTGATACTACCAACATACATGACCTTTGGATTCATTTTACCAGTTGCTGCTGTTGTGAAGACTTTCATCTCAAAAACCACATGCAAGGAATTTTGAATGCAACTTGTCTCCTTAACTTGTCAACTTAATAATACTGTTTTACATTTCTATAAGCTCTGAAGGCCTTGAAATCCCTTCAGCTTTTGAAGCCACCTGCAGTACCACAGCTGAGACTAGGACATGGACACAGTCACACATCACAAAACAATGAAAAAGTGACATGTCTCTAAAGCTCCCAGAAGGAATGTGGAAACTGTATTTTACTTCTCAGCATTTCCGTGTAATTCTTCACCTTGTTTTTCTTTACAGAATCATCAGGGTACTACTAAGAAAATTATTAGATAAAAGGCTTCATGGTGTATTAACTCCCAAGCTGTAAATAAGGAGCTATAACTCTTGTTAGAGAACTTGTTTTCTTACTTTATTTCAGCTTGGTTTTGCAAAATAAGACCTGAATTTGACTTGACATTAACATGTCATGAGAAAACCCACCGAATTCTGAGAAATTACAATTGTGTGAAAGTGGTACATTAACTGAGGTGGAAACCCTTCACCTGGGAATGGAGGGCTTGGAGGGAAGGTCCAACCTGCAGCTTGCATACCTGCAAAGCTTTCCATGGCACATCACCACAACACAGGTACCACACAGACAAAAGTCCTGACAGGTGGCCAGGATCCCTCCTGGTACAGATCTTGTGAAGGCAAACAAAATTTCAGGACACTTAGTGGAGGAATGAAGTGCTTCTATCTCCCCCACGCTTTTCTTCAAAGTACCAAGTTCATTACTTCTGCCACCCTCCCACTACAGTAGGAAGAACAGGCATTAAAAAACAGCACCTGAGCAGTGCAGGTGAAAAGCGTTCCCCAAAATGAGTCTGCCTGTCTACCTGTCTGTCTCGGAAAGCAAAGCCTCCTTAGCCACCTTGTCCCTGAGACTGAGAACAATGTTGTACCAGGCATGAGAACACCTCATAAACTTGCACTTGCAACATAATAACATATACACAAGTGAAAAGCAAACTCTTTCCCTCAGTTTACTACCTTAAGTACCTTTGCTACCTGCTCATCATGGATCCCCTCCAGTTCCACACCTGGTTTGGAAAAGAGACTGACAGTCCCAAACTCCCAATTCAGGTGTGCCTCCAGACCAACAGGCTCTCCCTGCCTTCGTTTAAAGGCCTGGCCACCCATCCCAGTTCAGTTTTCAGCTCCAATCAGATGGAGCAGCAGGACCACACTAGTGACACTTCCCTCTGTGTCATTTGTCACTGGGAATGATGTGCGTAAGGGGTTTTGAACCCAGGATAGCTAACCAGCATTAACTGCTGAGGAGAGGACAACACACTGGACAGGTTCATAACAAATACATCCCAGCTAGTGATATTAAGTCACAAGAAACTATTTCAGGGACACTGGCTGATTGAGAATAAAAGAGCATTTTTGACTGCCAGGTTCAAAGTAGTCTGCCATTCTTCCCTAAGGATCAAGGCTGTTGCTTTCCATACTGCATGTGCACCCTGAAATCACTACAAACACTCCTGAAAAACTGTGAAACCAAAACCAGGAGGGAGAGGAGTAAATATGAAGCTGACAAATTGAACAGAGTCAAATTTAAAAAATAGCTAAGTTTAAAGTCAGAGGAAAAAATTGAAGTGAACACCTGTAACAGAGGCAGCAAAGCCCCCCTGTCTCAGCCTGTCCCCCTCCTGGCTGAGGGGCCAGAACCCACCCCTGTGGGCAGCAGGGAAAGGGGCTGGAGCTTAGTCAGCCCTCTAAGGTCTGCAAGAGGGGAGCAGGTGAGGCCAAAGGCCACAGCTTGGCCCTGAGCACTGATCTCTGTGCAGGGAGCACTGCCTTCTGCCACGTTTCCTGGGGCTCTGGTGCACACAACTCACTCAGTGATCTAAAGGAAAAAGAAAAAAAAATAAAGGAAAAAAAAAAGAGAGAAGGATATTACTTCACTGGCATGATTTTTAAGACCATGGTTTCTTGATGAGTGGCATTAGCAATACTTAAAGGACAATAAAAGGCTTATTTCGATGTTTCTTTTTAAATGTGAAATATCCTAATATATTACGTATCCAGGAGAATAATCCAGAATCCTAGCAATGAGGGTTTATTCAGAGACCTAAGATTCACCCAATTCTACATTGGAACAGGGTTTTAAAGATAAATTAAAGAAAATTTCTAAATTCATCAGCAATGTATTCTTTTCAGAATACTCAGTTGGAAAGGTATTTGATTCAGAGGGATTCTCCTTTCGTGTTTTACCATCTTCTTTCTTAAACATTGCTATGTATTCCCATATTTTATTTAACATTTCAAACTTTCCTGTTTTCTATCATTTTTCTAAAAGATAGGTTCAGAGCCCAACTACAGCTATACTAGTCCCTCCACAGTGATACTTATTTATGGAGAATTGTGCCTGGGTTTCTGTTTTTTGCTCCCATTCATTAAACAACAAACACTTACAAAAATGGGATGCACCCTATTATTTTTCGTAATATTCATATTTTCAAACAAACAAAAAATAAAGCAAATCCAGTGTTTTTTAGCATAAACATTACACAAACTGACAGGTGAGGAAATGAAGCTGAAAATCAGGGGGTTACAAAAGTTCCCCCAAACCCCAAGATATTGTTTATACACAAGCCTTGCCAGCTGACTCTTCCAAGTTGCTTTCCACTGATTATCTCTGCTATTTCCAAACATTAAAAAGATCTCGCCATTAACATTTGGGAGCTGGGTTAGACACACTGAAAAAAAGACTGCAAGAGTCTGCCTACTTTTATGGCATTTACATGCTATAAAATCACCAAGAATTAGGTAGTTTTTAGAGATCTGGAATAGCAGTGTTGCTGTTTATCTTGATGCACAGAAATGCTGCGATCCCTCTAGAGCCTTTCCATCACAGATGTACAAAACACTCTCTTCAAGCCAGTTCAACTGCCCCTCCTTTCCAAAAAGAGTGAAAATAGTAAATTCACTTAACTCTGCCAGACAGTTTTACAGTCCAAATGAAAATGGAGTGGAGCTCTGACAGGCCCATCACTCCCTACTGCCTCCTGGGACTTCTTCCAGCGGGATATTGGAGGCAAAGGAGGAACACCCTGAGATTGGGTGACGTGGAAAGAGAGGAGGGAGGGACAGGTTCCCCCATCTCCACCTCATGCTTTGCATCCTCGTCACTCAAAGAAAAGAAGGTTAAAAAAAGGTAGCATTAGACAAGATGTCTCCTTTAGACTAGATTAAAATATAGCAACATCTCATCTGCACTGCACCATGTTTTGCCCAGCAAACCATCCCCTCAGAGGGAGGTGAGGCAGTGCACAAAGACAGACATGTACCCAGCCTCCCGTGTCCTTGTGAAATAATTTTGTAAATCACTGATGTGGAGCTCTCAGGTGTCAGGGAAGGAAAGTGAGTGAATCATCTGTCAAATATACTCGAAAGTCCATTTTCCCGAATTGTTTTCTTTACTCAGCTTGTTGGTTCCTCCTATGTGAATGTCAGTGCACATCACTGAGGGCCTCCTGGTAACCCTGGCAACCCTCACATCACCACTGGCCCCGGAAGCCACAGCAAGTCCAAAATAAGTCTCTTTAAAGTCAAGTGTAGTGACTGCCAAGACATTTCCCAATGCTGACATATTTAAGGTCACACTGCTAAAGGAATGGGGCTTCTCTCTATCTAGAGAGAGTCAGAGATTCCTAAGCTGGAAAGGTTCATTTCCTCTCTCCCCAGATCTGGCAGTGGTTTAGCTTTTGCGCCCATGCTGGGCTTGGTGAGAGCAGAGCAGAGGTTGTGTGTGTTCGTGGGGCAATAAACCATGCATTAATCCCACAGCTGACACTAATTTGAGCAATAGGGTGCTTGATGATGTTTTTCCTTTAATCTAATTAATTAACAGAAGCGACAAACCAATTCGGTTACAAAAAATAATGAAGAAAAGATCTCAGATAATTAACCATTAATTCAATGCCTATCCATTACTCCTTTTTGCATTGTAAATTGGTTTGTAAATTCTAGGGCCCGATATTATTGCTTTTCATGAGCCCTTGAGTGCAACAACTTGCAGGGCAAACCCATTAGATGATACATCAAGGCAAAAAAGCTTCATATGATCACTTCATTAGCCATGCTTTTCCCACAGAGGCATCATTATACTAGAGCTCTGTGAGAAATTAGTAGGTGAATTTTGCCTTGAGAAAGGATTTTTGTTAACAAATTTTTTGTTAGGTGACTGAGAAGTTCTCCAAGTGGTATAATGCTTTAAATTCATTAATTTTTTCAGCGTGAGTCCAACACAGATATTTTGCAAACACTTGGTTTCAGTTATATAAATTTATACTATAGTGGTTAGAAACTGGTTAGAAGTGAAATATTTTACTCTTTCTGAATGAAATGACTGATCCCACCTATGTGGAGCAACCAAGAGGCACAACTTTATTTAGTAATTTGAAAACCTATGATCACCTAGCAAGATCCCAGCCAGCTGCAGCAGATGCCTTATCAGAACTTGTCTCTGCTGTGTCACTGCTACTGCCTGTGAAGCTCAGGCATTTGTTTCCACTGAAAGGAGAAAACTAAAACAAGCAACTTGACAAAGAATAATTAGTGCTTGAAAAGGCCTGGTTTATAATCTGACAGTGTAGTCAGAGTATCATACTGCTGTCCTTGGCCACGGAGAGAGCATCAGCCTCATCTTAGCAGAGTAGCAAAGGAAAAGCAAAACAGAGTGACAGCCAACAAGCTGCAGCAGCAGGTCCCAGCCTCAGACCCAGGCAGGAGCCACACTGTGCACTACACACAGCACACACAAAGGCCTGGGCTGAAGGGGAACACAAAGAAACAGGAACTCTAGACACGAAACTAAAAAAAGAGAGAAACGTTCCCTTCTGCTGCTGCTGTTTGAGAGATGTTTTCCTTTCCTGCCAGTTCTCACTCGTCACTGTTCAATCTTTCAGTGACAGCTCACTTGGTTCAAGCAAATCCACTTTCTGTAGAATTTTGCCCCATTCAGAAAGTGCAGCTGTTCAGAAGCAGATTATTGACAGCCAGTGCCTGCTGGGGCATTGTGAAAAGATAACAGAACTGGCACAAGCTTGCAACAAGAAGCAGAGTGGAAGAGAGGCAGAACCAGCAGGAAACAATTCTGATACAAGCCAAATAGATTCCTCCATCAGCAGGTAAAAGGGCTGTAGACAAATAAGGCTAGAGACATTCTGTTTATTTCTCCTTCACATCTGCCCCCTACTTCTTACCATCACCTCCATGGTGTAATTTGGTTGCTGTGGCTGGTTTGAGCTGTTTCATTTTTCCTTGCCAGGAGACTGGCTGGGTGACATAGGCTTCTACTCCACACTGTAGGCAAGTTCTCAGGTGTTTGGGTAGGCTGTCTTGCCCATGCTCCTAAGAATAAATTTGTTCTCCAGGGTGTGGAATTAAGAATTGGCAGACATGCTGAAAGGATTTCATTTGCCTTCACTGCATGGGCCCCTGAGAATCATCCAGGAATCCTGTCTCACACATTCCTTGCCTGTGCAGCTATCCATGACATCAGTGATGTCCTTAATCTCTTGCATAGCACAAACATCCAAATGAGGTTTTTGCTCGTGCACAATGGATTTTATGCAGGACTTTGAGAGGTGTTTTGCAACTTCAGGTGTTCAAGATGAAGCTTCCATCTGTCTTGCTCAATTTCCATTTCTCCTACATGGTTGCTTGCCATTATATGATGGAAGAAAGGACTTTAGGAGCTGCTATTGGATCTGCCTAGAGGTTTCTCCTCTCCTTGATTTACAGAAATCTCGGTTTATTTCTGAATATCGCCTGAAATTCCCTCCAAATTGTCAGAAAATATCTGGTAACACTCACAGCAAAGGATGGATCCGGGTGAATTATTCCATAGGTTTTTTGCCTCCAAACCTTCCCTGAGCTGCAACACTCCTAGAACATGGGAGCATTGCTAAAAAATGTCAAGATGAGCATACAACTTGACTGCTTTCTTGGAGCCCCTGGTCCAGCAAAGATTGACACACTGCCTTAGAGATTTAACCAAAGGTACAAAACTCATATCTGTCCTCTATTTCAGAAATAGAGCCAGTGACTATGAATGGGACAGTGGCTATTTAAATGATGGGAGAAATCTAAAGTACACTCAATGGAAATTCCCTTCTGAATGATCCTCATAATTTATTTTATGCCACTTAGTTCTTTAGGTAAGCAAAACTTAACACACTTTGCTTTAGAGGCTCATTTATTTTGTTGTGTCTACAAACCATTTTGTCTCCCAGAAGAGCTGATCTTGCAGCCAAACCATTTTTCCTCGGGCTCAGAATTACCAAGAGCGCCAAGTTACTATGCAAATACACTGACCAATAAAGGCAGCCCAACACTGTGAACCCTTCTGTATCAGAAACAGCCCTTCTTGCCAAACACAAGTGTTACTGAAATTGCAATGACTAAAGCAATCCTCAGTTGACACTGTCACATGAGAGGATATTGATGAGAGATTAAGTCTTGGATCTAATTTACTCTATTTAAACAGTAATTTAACATTGCTAGGAGCACAGTAAAGGCCTTTCTAACTCATTTATTTAAAAGGGCTTGGCCAGGATTGCTAGCTGCCTCTAACGTGTTTCAGAAGGATCGAATTAAAAATACAAGAGTTCAAAAGGATCAAACAGCTACTAGAAACATTTAGAGGGAGAAAAGAAAGCAGTTAGCTAAAGAATCCACTTTGAAATTAAAAGGGTTCATTCAGGATTGATATTTATGCAGCTGGAGTGATTCTTACCTTTTGCAACTGGCCATTGCAGCATATGACAGAGTGAAGGATTCTGTACAGTTTAGAATGTGTCACATCCCAGCTATTGGGCAGGGAACACTGACAATGCTACTCAGACAGGGAGGCCTAAAGCAACAGCTTGGCAGCTGGATATTCCCTGGCCAGGAAAGGGCTGGAGCTATGAGCAAATCAGGCAGGACACTATGATTTCAGAGGGAGTAGACTAACTTCGATACTCTGATTTCGGAGGGAGTAGACTAACTTCAATACAGCATTTCTCTCCCAGAAAACAAGTTGTTATTTTCAGAACCACCCAGAACAGGTCTTCTATAGAGCTATCACAGAATACATCAAAGATGAAGATTTCTAGTATTGCTGACAATATCCAAAACTGAATAGGCATATGAAAATAGGGGGGACAGGGCCCTACAAATTGACCTGCCAAATATTTGAATTGCTAAGCCAAAAGTTATCACTGGACATGCCAGGGCCCCTTCCACTGCTATTGCTCATTGACACGTAACACTCCACTGAGCATAATGAGAAATGGTTCATTAGCATTTCTACCTCTGCATGAATCAAGATAAGAAAAAATCCCTTAACAGAACTAAAATAATACCTTTAAGGCGTTCCCCCATGTAGAGTATTTATTGACATTCATGAAGAATTTGCAGAAACTCTGTGTTTGTTTAAACTGAGCTCTCCCCAAGTTCACCCTGCCTTGAGAGACAGCATAAATTCTTTAACCTGCATTCTGCTGCATGCTGACCAGATAGCTGTGAAGCAGAGCACATTAGCAGTGTTGCTTAATAAAGCTCTCCCACATGGCCTTGAGGTTGCAGGATAGCTTTCTCCTTCTTTATAACTCAGTTTGCAAAAGAGCTGCAAAACACCGGGGTTCAGCCCAGACCTCTCCCACTTCGCAGTAGCCACTGCCGTGGCACACAAACATTTTCAAACTTTCATTTGTTGCAAGTACTTTAAACACCTAAATTATAATATTTTCTTTAATAAATACTATATTTTTCCTTGTATGTTTCTGAATTTTAGTAATCAAGACAGATTCACAGAACCACATTATGGTTTGAGTTGGACGGGACATTAAAGACCGTCTTGTTCCAACTTTCTGCCATGGGCAGGGACACCTTGCACTGGACCAGGTTGCTCCAAGCCCTGTCCCACCTGGCCATTTCAACTTGAAAATAGCCTATAAAACTAAGGTTTTGCCAAAACCCACTTAAATAACTGGGCTACAACTCTGGAATATATTATCTATTTATCTAAACATGCCTCAGTAAAGGATTAAGTGCCTTAGCATTTGCAGTGACCACAGGGTAGATGATCACTATCACAGAATCAAGAAATACCCAGACACACAGTGAAATGATCCAGTGTTTATACACTCCTCTGCTCACATGTCTACAGAAAAATTCACTGTGAATCAAAACAGAAAATGACAGTTCTGATGGCTGAGCTAGCCCTGATGGTATTTAACTTGACAGAATATTTTTCCTAACATGATTTGAATGCCTTGCAGCTTTTCTCCTTCCAGACACATCAGGGGAAAAACGAACAGACAAACAACAAACAAACAAACAAACCCCGACCCACATAGTGTTCAAATAAAAAAGACAGAGGCAATCAAGAATGAATTATGACAATTCATGTCCAATGAGCCCGCTATCTGTTCCTTCTAGACTCAAACCCTCCCCTCTGCCTGCACACATCACTACATTGCTTCAACACCCTGAGGAGGAAACTGGCAACACTTAGATGTAAGGTTGAAATAACAGGGGTGAGGATTGGGTTTTTGGTTTGTTATTTCCCTATTTTTAAATAGAATAGAATACTAGAATCCAGAACCTTAGTGTAAATTCAGGGACTTCTAATCATCCCTCTAGGGAGAAAAATAATCTAAATTTTAAAAATGGACAAGTGTTTGAGCATTTTGCATCTGATTAACAAGGGGAAAACCTTCACTGGTATATGAAATGCAAACCCTGGTCCACTTGAAGCCACTGGGAAAAGCCTCAGGGGAAGAGGTAAAAAGCCTCATCTGCATAGCACCACTGTGGGGCATTGCCAGCTGCTGTGAGCAGGATGTGCTGTGCCATCACAACAATAAATAAGGAAACACAGGACATAACCAGCTTCTGAGTGCAACACAAGGTGTGAAAAAAACAGGCAAAATTGGACAGGACTGGCTTTTAGGGGAAGAGAGAGAAAGCAAACCAGTTCATTTAAAAATACTGATCATTTAAACCATGGATTATAATGGAGATTTTTCAATAATAGATAGGCAGGCACCAAAATTTTTTTTTTCAGGAAACTTAAATCTGAAAAGACCCAAAATCAGTTTAAATAGACAATACTTTCTCGTTAGCAGATCTAACACCACGGCATTTTACTGCTCTAACAGAATTTGTAAGAAACTCTAGTTTTCACCTTTCAGAAGGTATCTCTGGAAATATAAACTATTGGTATTCTAGCATTGTAGAAACCACTGCTGAGAAAACAGACATGCACCCCAAAAGGAAGAGCACAGACACAAGGTGCCAATTTCTGTGATTTCCCTTGATCCTCATCCACTTTGAGGTACAGATTTCTCTCCTACATGGTAAGAGGAGGGTACAATGAAGAGCAATGAAATTTACTGTACCTGAAATATCCATAGGTTCCTGAGAGCAGCGAGCTCTGGAAACAGCCAGTTTGTTGGCTCTATTTTGTTGCTCTATTTTATCCAGGCTATTATTTAGCAGATTTTGCAACAATATTCTCTGGGGTGGAGCCATGTGAAAGTGGTCTCAGTGCCATCATTTGAACAGCTCTCTCCATATATTCACTGTTAAATCCAAATAGTGCAGTTGAGAGAGAAAGTTTCCACATTTTACTTTTCCTCCCACAGATCAAGCACAAATGTAGGGGAAAATTTCAGTGAAAAACTACAATTACAGACTGAAACAAAGGTAGCACAGTTCCTGAAGTGAGTGAAAATGCACGAGTTACAGTCAGGACAGAATTCTGTAGAAAGTTCAGCAGGATTGCTTGTTGGGGACTTGTCAGCTCCCATTAGATAACAGTTACAAAAAAATTAATTGCATTAAATTTCTGGACCTCTGTAAGCAACAAAAGCAAGGGACACAAAAAACTACAGAGAACAAGCAGATTAACTTCTGAACAGGCATGCATTCCTCTCGTGTTTCAGCTCTGAGTGCAGCCAGTGGCAAGCAGTTTGCTGAAGTATTTCAAGGTATTATTTTTTTAAATACATATATTTGTATTGATCTGCAATTTACCAAAAAACAAGTTGAGAAATACAGCTTTACATCAAGAGGAAAGGTCATATAACAATGATGAGCAAATGAATCCTCTCTCCTGTATTTCCTGACCTGGTCACGCAGGCTGCAAGAGAAGCCTCCCTTCAAAGCAGCAAATTGCAGCACAGGAGCTGTTTGCTTAGTCCCATCCCAATGCACAGAATGAGCAGCTCTGTTCTGACTCTTAGCTTAGGAAAACACACAAACTGATGCTACACATAAGGCTCGATGTTAATCAACATTCCGGGTTTGACAGAAGAGTCCAGTATTTCACTGGGGTGATACATTTACCATCTGGAATACGTGAAACTTCAAGTGAGGGCAGTTGTAGAACACTTTTCTTTACATGTCAAAAAGCCTGTCCATAGGGGCCCAACATCACTTGGGCTCTGGTTTTAGTCGATGTTATGATCTCATCTCAAATTTTTAACTTAAATATTATTTTTAGTCCTCATCTTAGTTAATTTTATTTCTAGCTCATCATCTTAAGGACTGTCCTAAGAACTCAAAAGAACAATGTACAGATTTATTTTGAGCCTTCTACTCTCTACCTTATAAAAGGGAAGAGCAGAGACAAATGAGAGGCTGCATAAGCAAAACAGAGAGCAAGACGAAACAAACTTGAATTGGTAAAAATCCCCATTCTTCAGCTGTTATGTATAGCAGTCAATAGTAACCAGTGATCTCATTTTCTAAATAAGAGTAATTTTGGTCACCACAAAGGCAGAGCAAAGCAGTGCATCGTCTAACAAACTCAGTTTTGTCAAAAAAATAGTTGCCTGAAGCAAAAACATTTTGTGGCAACTTACTGGCATTGCTGAATATTATTCCCACTGCTCCAAAATGCCATAGTGAGGATGAATCCTGACTTCTAAATTCCTATGAGAAACCTGTCAGGTTTTCTAACAGGTTACTTGATAACATCAAAAGAAAATGCCAATAACCAGAGAGCTGCAAAAGCCCTGGAAATTGGTTTTACTCCATTTGCTGCTCACTGTTCCACATCTGAAAATAAGAAAGCTGCAGTCTTGATTCACAGACAGAGCCCAAGATTCATCCATGTTTTCCTGGGTTTCCAAATACTCTTTCAATGGAAATGGAGCCTAAAGCCCATTCCAAGTAAAGCACAGAGGCTCCAGCTCACTGCTTTGTACCAGCCCCACAGCAACCATGGGGTGCACCAGTCCTGCAGATCGTATACCAGGGAAGTTCCCCAGCATCACCCCCCTCAGCTCAGGGGCAAAGAAGTCCCCAGGTGCCCATGTTGGACTGGGACTCCTCCAGCATGCAGGCTGTAAGCCTGAGCCTGCAGCCCAGTGACTTCCAGCTCTACACATGACACACAAGATGGGTTTGTTCACGCCACCCCTCCAGGAGCATTTCCAGATGCCAGGGCAGCTGTTTCTCCCTCCCAGGGAAAGATATATGAAATAATAACAACAGTAACAGCAACAAAAAATGTTGCTGGTGCTGCTGTTATTAATACTACTACTGCTACTACTACTAATAATAATAATTGTTGTTAATAATGATAATGATACTGCTACTACTACTAATAATTTTTCTTAACATTTCCATTAAAAGATATGTATGAATTGCCATACAACATTCCAAGCCAATAACATTGAAAGCTGTTATTGGTATTTCTGTCTAATGAAATGCCTCTCACCTAGGCTTGGAAATAAGCTCAGATATTTTTATTTATTTTTAACTTCATAAAATATAACTAAGGGGATATGTAAGAAACCCAGTACTTTAGATAAAAATGGGGTTAGGAGGAAAGCACTCTCTACAGATTTAGCTTTCCACAGTTCTTGCAAATGAATGTTTTGGTTTGCTGCTTTTGAAAATTGCAATATAATTTTATTTGCTATCATAACAGCAGAGAAATACACTTGCAAGACTAGACTCTATTCTAAAAATTCTGTATGAAAATTATAAAATATGAATTCTAAATGTTCCCATGCCAGAATGCCTTACTTCATGGGCAGACAGTATTGTCTTCCTGATTTTGTTGTCATTAGAAGTCGTGATTATTATGCCTGTGTCATTAACTACTTTTCAGCTCTGCCTCTGGTTAATTGTTTGCTTCACAACAATCTTTTTCTCATTCATGAATTTTTTATGAGGCTCTTAACCAGCTTCTTGTTTATTGAGATCTGATTTACTTGATGATACCCTCATCCATTGTTGAACTGGAACAATATTCCTCATGGCTGTTACAAGGCTCCAGCCATTAACTATTGCTGTGATATTGTTTCTTCTGGATGTATCTTCTGTCAAGTTATTACTTTACAAAGATTTGTTTTCTGCAAATTGCCTGTGGCACATTTATATTTTTTTCTCTGAAATATATAGATAACAGAGTGCTTGCAGAGGAGTAGAAACACAATGAAAGTGAACACAAGTGAAGATCAGAATTAAATACATTGCTGTTTATGACGCGTGTTGGCATCAATTTGGCTCACAGCTTAAAGAAATCATGCAGATGGAGAGATGTAAAATCAGTGCTGGCCAAAATTGATGTTTTCAGGGCAATCAGGTGAACGATGAAAGTCAATTTAAAGAGAACATATAGGTTTTTGGAACAGCTATACATTTTAGGTCCACATGACTTGATTGCCAAAAACATAGAACTTATTTTGCTTTAAAAATAAAATAAAAAAATGTTGAAATAAAATGCTTCCGTTTTTTTTCTATCCTCATGGTTTTCTCTACATGTACGGGAATATGCTGCCTTGACTAGTAGGGACACACCCTGTACAGCGTCAGGGCACGATGGGTTTGTGCCAAATGATGGATCACTGAGTAGCTGCTCCTTCCAGAGAGGAGCAGACAGTAGTGCAGTAGGAGGCAAAGCAATTTCTAGACACATGCAGATTACAAAGCAGTCCAGATGAATATATTTAGAGTAAGTATGGTATTATGAAGACACAACATCACTGTCTCTGACTTCTCACAGCAAATGGTTACCTGTGCTGTCATGCTGTACTGATACATATACTCAAACAGGTAAAACCACCTCCTGACCACCACAGAGGTACAGACTCCACGTGGACTCAAACAGCCTATTGAGGCAATGTGTCCTGTTTAGTATGCAAGAGAAACTCTGCTGGAATAAAGCATCTCTGTGTAGATATAGGTGCATCCATGCTCATGTCTGTGCCTACAGAGTGATACCTGTATAGTGGAATTTTTGGTATAGCCTATAGAAAAAAATTAAAAAATAAAATTCGGGTGAGGAAATACAAAGTTCCTTGCTTCAGATCTAACACCTGAAAACCACCAGTGAGCCACAATGTAGGTGTTAAAATTCCAAGAGCTCCTCAAGGTCAACGTACTCACCCCATGCTAAATGGCACTGGGATCACTGTCATTCCCAGACATGGTTAAGGAAATGAGTTAGCCACATTTATTTCTATAACAAATGAAGTCATAGACTTCTTTGAAACTGGAAGCAAACTTTAGAAAGAAAAATAGATGAAGGAAAAGGGCTCCCTTAGTGAGAGCTCTCACAGCAGCAGCTGTATGGATTCTTTCCCCAGGCTGTCCCAGTTACCAGGTAAAGGTGCTTAGAAGCCGTGGCTGCCTTTGGGAGTGGCAGGTCTCTGCAGCTGAGTGCTGGCCTAAGAACAGCACTGCTGTACCCAGGACTCTCTCCTTCCCTCTCCCAGGTGAGAACCAACTTTCTTCCCAATTCCCCCTCTTCTTTACCTTGCATTTCCACTGCATTCTTCAGCTGTTCAATACATTCCTCTTAATTCCAGAGTAACAGTTCCTATTTCTAATATTTCTGAAGGCTGTCATATAAATGCATTTAACAGTATCAATTGCACTTGTGTCCCATTTTATTCTTAGCGTCCATATTATAATGAATTTGGCTAGCAGTCACATATAGTATGTTAATAATATCACCATCAGGTTAAACATTTAGTGTGTCGCTTCTAGGGTGAAAGAGCTGAAGGAGGCAACATTTTGTTGTCCCAATTCCCTGAATACAAAGCAGGCACCTAGTAATGGCTTCTTTGTTTTCTAAGATTTTACTGGACTGCCACTCCCCCTTTAGAACATAAAACAGTGGCAAAAGATCTATCTTTCCTTACTAAAATTACTGTAAGAGTCCTGTTTTATATAATGCACAAAACCTGGGACTATCTCTTATTGCAAAGCTTGAGAGATACAACATTCCTCAACAGTCAGAGAGAAGGCACTGACCAAAAGGGCAAGAGCTTTTTTAAACACCTTTTAAACAAGAGCCTTGGGAATGGTTCCTGATGGGGATGCTCAGAGGCAAGAGTGCTCCTTACCCCGGTCCATACAGCACTGCCATCAGTAGTCCCCAGCCACAGGGTCACTGCAAAGCCTGACGACTGAGGCTTCCTTTCTCTGGGTTTTTCCTGTGCTGCCTGGAGCAGTATTTCAGCTTGTTTAGCTGTAACAACAATTTTTTAATGACTACATGGCTTTTTATGCTTTGCTTAGCTTTGTATAATCATCTGGTGCAACCATAACTTTGGTATAGACAGTGAGTAGTTAGTCTGTGCAGGATGAACCATGCACAATCCAGCATCTAGAAACAGGGAGCACAGGATATTTCTGAGACCAGGAAAACAGGAGCACGGATGCAGAGTAGACATAAATGAACTACGTGAGAAGTGTAGCCTTAAAAGTGGTCCCAGGATGACACAGGTGATCCCAGGGCTAGGAACAGCTCACCAATGGCCAAGTGCTGAGATGAGTGCTGAAGGAGTTCAAAGACGCAAAATGGTTTTAGTGGAAACAATGACCACTTGCTGGGGGACTGTGCAGGCAGTTCAGGGCAGTGCTGATTTAGCCAGGCTCTGGGCAGGAGAGAGCTGCCTTCTCCGGGCAGAGGTAGCTGCAGGGCACTCTGCATAGGTTCATGATGCTGGGCCTCTGGTTTGAAGACTGATTCACAAGGTGACTTCTTCCCCTCAACCCTCTCCTTCAGCCTGCTGCTTTCCCTTTCCTGCTTTTCCTGTGTAGGAACACAGAAACTCTCACTTTGTGATTAAATACCTGCCCACAAAACATGGATACCAAGTGGTGTTTTCACAGATTCCATTTGATTAGGCAAGTGCCAGCACACAGAGAATGTGGCTCCCCTTTTCTTTTAATGGCTGAGATTTGCCTGTCTCAGCCAGGGCCACTGAAACACTCTAAGCTTGCTCTGCCCATGATTGCTAACACACATTCCAGTGAAAACTTTCATGGTGGACACCCACCCTGGCCACAATGATTGATTTCACATGGGACACCCAACATAACACATTTTAGTCTGCAAAAGGTGCTACAGAAAGCCCCAGAGGTTCTTTTTTCAGATATTCTCTCCCAATTGTCTCTGCACATAATATCCAGCAACTGCTACTGGTATCCTTGTATGCAAAGAACATAAACATCCCATTTTCTTCCATTTCCAACATTTTCCAAAAGTGCGCTGAAGTAAGAAAGTATAATCAAGCTACCTTTTTCAGCTAATAGCTTTCCTGGACCACAGAGTCTACCTAATCCTGCTGACTTCTTTGTGTAAGAATACACTGCAGGGCAGAGAAGTTGATGATTCTAGGGACTCTCTTGCTAACAAGTAATCCCAAAAAGTAGTGTAAAAGTTATGTTTCTACAAACCTTTTGTATTACTTAATATTCCTCTGAGAAGCCAATGATGATACGAATTATTTAGTATCCCAAGAAAATCTGTTTAAAATAATTTTTAGCTGAAATTTCTTAGGTTACCTTTACTTTCAATTACTAATTTCCTGGGGGAAGGAAATGCCCTCACTAAAAGCATAAACCTCTTACAAAATATGAACCCTCTTTTTGTTTGGTTGTTTTAATAAAAATACAAGAATATATTTGTGTCCATATCTGTCAGTAACCTATGAGTAAATGGATTCCTTTCCACTAGAAAAGACTTTTGCACATAAACTTCTCCAGTGCTAGTATGAAATAATTCAGTTTGAGAAGAACCTTTACTGCCATAATCTTTGTCATTTTCTTCACCCTGCCAAGCCCCCCTTTCCTCCCTCACTGTGGTTGCTGCACTGCCCCCAGCACCCTTTCCCCACCTCTCAGAGGCCCTGCGGTGTTCTGCTTTTTGCAGAAATGCCAGCCATGTCCTGTCTAGAAAGGGATATAGCTCCAGCTGTACCCTAAAAGCTCTGCAGAATACTTTCAGTTTCTAATTTAAAAGTATTGGTTTGCAACACACATGCAAAACTCAACATTTAAACCTGGTTCCCTTCTTCTTTCTCACTTCAATACTGCAGTTTACCTCCTGGGTTCTCTACTGTCCCTGAGAAGATGGAATAACTACTTCTTGGCAGCTCACTAGGAAGAAAAAAAATAAAACTGGATAAAAATAGCAACAAAGAAATCGACTATGTATGGCTTAACCAAACAATGACAAAAGAGGATGTGATTACTGGAAACTGCTGAAGTTCATAAACATTGAAGGTGAAGTTGCTGAACTCATATTCCCTATGACTGCAAAGGCAGGGTGGGAATTTGTGGGAAACTAGCAGGCCTGTGGATTTCTTGACAGAGCAAGAAGAATTCGACCTTGACCAGACTGCTCTGTATTTGTAAAGATAAACAGCTTGCAGAGACTGAGAGAACTCAGGAGCAGCAGAAGACAAGTTTGTACAGAGACAGTAGTTTTGTAACTTTGGCCAATGGGTGATTGTTTGTGTGTGATGAGCACCAATAATGTTAGTGCACGTACACTTAGGGAACAGTATATTTGTAAAAAGGCCATTAATAAACTGAGCTTTGTAGCTAACTCATATTGGGTCATCTCATTGCTTCGCAAGCCCACCTCCAACAGGAATTCTTCCCAGCCAGACAGAATCCAGAGAAAAGAAGGTTGAAGACAATTTGGAGGAAACAAGAGTAAAGCACTCCCACCACTGTGGAAGATTGACATCAGAAGAAGTGATTGGGAGCCAGAAAAGGGGGCTGGACTTAGTAGCATCCAGAAGCCCCTCACAGCCACTCTGCAGTTCTGTAGCACAAAAACAAACAAAAAAAAATAAAAATTGCAGACAACCCTGTTATTTAATAGCTTTTTCCAATCACTTGGAAATATATAATTTCTTCTCATGTCTTTCCAGTAAAAAATAGAAGAAAAAGTTGCAAGTGTTGGAGGCTGAAAGTAACTGCAACCAGGAGGAACTTTCTTTCTTAATGAGGTTTGAAGTAAACACCAGAAAACCACCTCATGTAGGTGTTTTGATTCTTTGTTACTTAGAGCTTTGAAAAGAGGATACAATGTCTATATTATGAGATGCTGTTTTGATACAGAAGTTACATGTAGGGATGCTTTCTCATGGGAAAGCAAAAGGGAGTCGTTTGACCAAGGTTAGCAGATGGGTGCTGTAAGATAAACAACCTTGCAGGCCCTGAGAACCTGGAAGCAGGCTAGATGAGGTCATACATTAGCTGCCTTCTGATTATAACCAATGAGTAATTGTTATGTGTGTGCTGTGCCAATAGTCTTAATACACGTATTGTCTGAAATACTATAAGTATAGTACTTTTCTTTAATAAAGTGGAGTTTTGCTGTAATCCATATTGGATGGTCTGCATTCTTCCTAAAGCCCGTTAACCTTCTACAGTTACACGTTTAGATTCAAAGTAACTGCATGGAAGTACCTGATCTACTTAAAATCCTAAGGGTCCTCATGCCTATTGAACTTGTACGTGTACCTTATGTCTTAGTTGTCATCAGGGAGAAACACACTGAACTCCGTGGTCTCACTGTAGGCTGCTTCCATCAATAATTTATGTCATATCTCCTAATTAACTAGGTGGATAAAAGTTTCAAATACTATAAGCAACAACTTAATCTGCTCAAGGTCTTCAATTTCTGGCAATACAACTCCATGACTGGAAAGAAACAAAGTCCTAATACATAGCAGTGAGGTCCACCAGCAGTCAAAGCACAAGCACACTCTGTGCATGGGCAGGTCTCACAGGACCCTTAACTCCACAGAGCGACACCGTAAATCTAAGCCCTTGTCTAAACTAAGCTCACAAGACAGATGCTCTTCACTGGAGCACCAGGGAGAGGACACCCCTTTAGCCTGACTGGTGACAGCAGCAGAAGCAGGAACTGCAGCGAAACAAAGCTAAGCTTTACAGCCAGGTACAAAGGTAGGAAATTGCCATCCAGCTTTTCCTTTCTGACTCCAGGCTCCTGGGCTGTGTTCCAAAGCTTTGGCTGAAGTAACAGTTCCCAAAGAGCATGCCTAGTATTTCCCCTTAGACAGGTGTTAGTTCTGACAGTTTTCCTAGGGAGGCCAGGGAAACCTGAATCAGGTGGACAATACTACAATTGCCGAATGATTTTGGTTTGAAGGGACCTTCAAGATTATCTAAATCCAACTCCCTGTCATGGGAAGAGACATCTTCCACTGTCCCAGGTTCCTTCAAATGCTATACAACCTGTACTTGAACACTACCAGGGATGCGGCAGGCACAACTTCTCTGGGCAACTCTGTGCCAGAGCCTCTCTACCCTCACAGGAGACAATTTCTTCCTAGTATTTTATCTAAAGCAGCCCTCTTTCAGTTTAAAGACATTGACCCTTGTCCTGTCCCTCCACCCCTTGTCCCAAGTCCCTCTCCAGCTCTTCTGGAGCCCATTTAGGCACTGGAAGGAGTTCTGAGGTCTCCCTGGACCCTTCTTTTCTCCAAGCGGAACACTCCCAGCTCTCCTAGCCTATCTCTATGGCAGAGCTGCTCCAGCCCTTGGAGCATCTCTGTGGCCTTTCCTGGACTCACTCCAGCAGCTCTATGTCCTTCCTGTGCTGGGGGCCACAGGGCTGGAGGCAGCTCTGCAGGTGGGGTCTCACCTGAGTGGAGCAGAGGGGCACAGTCCCCTCTCTTGCCCTGATGCCCACACTGTGGGGATACAGCCCCAGATTCAGTTGTCTTTCTGAGCTGCAAACATATCCATTCACCCTTTCATACTGTGCATCAGTGCTACATTTCCTAGTGTTTTGTACAACCTGGTGTTGAAATTCTTGGTATGCTCAATATCTTTCTAGTGCCTATTAACCTGTGTCACTTCAGATTACAATTTTAAGAGCTGATGTTTGAGCAAATGGTTTGATTTTCAGCTGGCTGCTGTAAGGGGATGACAGAATATCAGCAAATGTCCCCCTGCAGACATTCACAAGTCTGAGGAGATGCTGTGACAAGCTGTAGTAATTCTTCAGTTAATAAAGAGGAATATCTAAACTGCTTAAGCTACATGTGTTCCTATGTCCAAGGGAATCCTTTATTTCTGACAGCCTGCCCCAGTCAAGTACACTGATCCCACAGCCCAGGGGCTCTTTCCTTACCCCTCTGAAACAGCATTTCAGTTTCAGTGGGATGTGAAGCAGTACCTCTGCTTGTACTATCTCCCTGAAAAAAATGTTCTTCAGGCACATTCATAGTTGGGATGAATGGCTGATCTGACCATCCTGCAGATATGCCATGTCCCTTGTCTACTTGCAAACTTTCTCATTAGGTTTAAATTTCACAGAAACACAACTCAGCATATGTTCTGCCTGCAATTTTTTGACCAGAACTAATATTTCAAATAGTTGCTGTCTGTAATGTGCCATCTGCACTATCTTCAGGGTCACACTGCATTTTATCTACTCCCTTAGCAGACAGAAGTAATTTACGTAAGGAATTTATGAAATAAGCAGATTCAAATTCATATTCATATTCATACTCTCTGGAACACTTTTGTCACTAACATTTCATCTAACAGAAATTCAGTTTTCCCCCAGGAAAACAAATCCAATTGTTTAAACACTGTGTAAGCTAATTATTGGAGTTCAAGTCTCACACAGGGTAAATCCACTCATTGCAACCAAAGTGTGCCAATTTACTGCAGCTCAACATCTGCCCATTTATCCAAATAAATGCTGCAGATACCTTTCTACTGTGTCTAAAGCTTAGCAAGAGGGGTAAATTCAGGGTAAGTGTGGCTGCAAAACCTCACAATGTGTTATCATCCATGAACCCTCATTAAAACTGACGGAGAACAAACTTCCCCGACTTTGAGTCTCAAGATCCCTTGAAGCAGAAGTGGAAAATCAGCTTACCAAGTCAGCCAGATAAGGATAATTTTTGTTGTTAGGGTATAATAGAAGATGTAATATCATTATTACTGTTGTAGAAAGATAAAGGAAGAAATGGGTATTGAGAATTACAGGAGCAATAGAAATGCTCAACTGTGAAAGATATTGACGATGATCTTTGGTTCAGGAGCTTGCCCAGACATGGATTAGTTGCAAACTACCTTTCTCTGTCAACAGAAGCAAAGACCTGGATGTTCTTCCCAGTTAAAGCACGTTTGTATGTGTGAAGGTGGATGGGTGTGTATAAAGGAACTGATGTTTCAGCTTTATTTCAGTCTCAAATGCAATTCATCAACTTAATATTCTTCCACTCTGCCCATATCTTCCAATGATTCACAGCTTTAGAAGACCAGATTAGATTTTGGCTACACATTCAGTACCACAAAATCCTTAAGTCCTTTAGGATTTCCCACCATTACTTTACCACGGAACACATACAAACTTCTTCCAATAAATCTACCTGCAAATTCTTTTTTAAGGGTACATTTTTTCTTTTTTACACTGACACCTCTGAAACAAACAACAGCCTATGTAAAAAAGTGAAAATGCCTTGTATACAGCAAGAATTCAAGCAGATATTATTGTTAACAGTAAGGATGAGCACATTTCCATAGGGTGAATGTTAGAAGATCAGTGAAATTCAAATGTATAACCAGAATTGCCTGTAGAAGGCAAAAAAATAAAGTTAGTATTGTAGAGAAAACCACAAAAAAATATGAAAAAAAAAATTGCTCTAAGCTGTAAAATCATCAGTAGGCATACACTAGGGTTTGAGCTTTGCTTCCACAGGGGAAAAAAGGCTGAGGGAGGCTGCTTTGCCTAGGTTTTTAATCCAGTTATAGCATAGAGAGGAAAAGTGGGCTTCAGGGACTGCTTCCTCCTAGAAGCATTTAAATTAGGAGCAGGTAAATACAACATCAGCACTCATAGCTGTAGCAGAGTTCCTGAAAATGATAGAAATGAGGAGAGTCTGATGTTAAGGCAGTAAAAAAGCTTAGCCTCACTGCTTCATGCATATCAGTGGGGTGCCCCAACATGTCACAGCTGAAGAGCTGGATACCACTTGCTGTTCTTAGTTTGAAATTGCATCATGCTGGAGTATCTGGAGCAGGATGTTTAAACAAACCCCCCCACATCAGGCAGCAAGGCCTGGGTTCACTGTCATGACTGAGGATTCCTTCACCACTGCATGGTTGCATTCAGTAGAGAAAAACGGGCTCTTCAAGCCATGGGAGACACCTGATCTGGGGCAGGTGAAACAAGAGCGCTGCCCCAAGGGACACACACTCATAGGTAGCCGTAACGCTCTCACACCACAACCAGCCCTGGCACTGAAGGAGGGAGGCTGATGTGCCCTGGACACCACAAGGCAAAATATTTCATGTCAAATCCAAAAGAAAAGGCCAGACTTTATTCCCAGTATGCCCACGGCAGAGTAAAGGCACCAAGTCAGACCTCAAGGGGCTGTGTCTTAATTCTGCCTGTTTGTGGCAGGAGAATCCACAAAGCCCATCAGCAGCCACATCCCCAAGCACGAGGCAGAGAGAGGGCACATGGAAAAGGGCTTCACATTGTTCTGTCAAGAGTTTCTCTAGAATCTGACACCACAGGGGAGTGCTCTGCTCTACTCTGGGTAGGCTTCAGAGGTGCTTGGGAATGAGTGGTGGTTCAATGCCCTGTGTTGCTCCTGGCCTGCAAGAGCAGCACACATGTTAGAGTTCGGATGTGCCTAGAAACTGTGAGACACAAAAATGTCACAAAGGTTGTTCCACCTCCCTGCAAAGCATCACTGCCCAATGGCTGAACTCAACCCTCTGCCCTGAACATGAACTGCTAAATCATTTACTTTTTTGGAAATAGCAGAATAGGAAGAAAACCCTTAAAATGAAGAGCATTCTTAGTGATGTAAAACTGCTGTAAATGACCCTTAAAACTACAAGCAAACTTTTTGCCTTAATTAAAATCTCATACACATGTAGATGTACACAATTGCTGGACATACTAGGTTTTGAAGCCATCAGATCTACATGGGAGCACAAAACTACTCTGTATGCTTACCTTTCCCAGTTTAATGACCTATCTTGTAATCTCAAGGCAAAGAGCTCAAAGCAGTTTACTTTCCTAATGCTCTACCTCTTCTCCCTTCATTCCTAATCCCAAAATTTTAGCAGCCAAATAAGTTTAAGTAATTGAATCTGCAGTGTAGAACTTGCTCCATTTCTTTGTAAAATAATTTGTGATTGTGACAGGAGGAGAAGAGGTGAAATTTCTGGTTAAGATCACATTGTTTTTGTTTGGATTTATCAGATACTATTTTCATGTATTTCACAATGTTACTACACCATAAGCTCAGAAGCTTTGTATATTATCAGATATTTCCCATTTCTTTTCTGGCACAAAATCATAAAAAATTTTCAGATCTTTAAATAACATAAACGTTCAGTGTGAAGTGTAAGACCGACTGGGAACTGAGAGAGTTCAGTGCAGCATAATGTGAGTAATAATTGGCTTTATGGAGGTGGAAAAACAAGCTTGTTGTTAAGAGATTTTAACATTGGCACATACTTAGCATGCAAACACAAGTTCATGCACATTTTTAATTTGTCTGCCTCACCAATTGCTCCATGTTATTAAATCTTTCCTGTTAAACAGACCCTGGCAGGTTTCTGAAAGCACTTTCTTTCAAAGAAATTGTTATTAGATGGATATTCTTGAAAAGATTCCAGCAGCATCTCAGCAACATTGGCAGTTTCAGAATATTTATGAACTTGTAACAAGTTGGCGTTGGATGCAGCTCCGGATGCAATTAACATCCTTAGAACAGAAATTAAAATTGTATAAGGTACAACTGCATTGCTCAAGTGAAACAATGACCTATACAGCTACTTCTGAAAAATCCCTTTTTCCTTCAGACACTTTTCTTCATGGAATAATTTCAGTGACCAGGAGCAGAGTGACTTTATAGTAAAGCATCATCATATTTCAGAGTAATGGGCCTGCAGAGGGAATGTCAAATGGAGGTTCCAGAAGGCTGTCCTAGCACTGTAGTTATCAGGGACACTGTTCTACCTCCACTTTTCCTGCCACAGGAAGGCATCCAGCCCCACACAAAGGGCTGCGTGTGAGGGCTGGGAGGAGAAGAGGCCGCTTGTGGGTATATTTGTGTTGGGGGAAACAATGTAATGTCAGCTTGTCCTTTATAACTGTATTGAAAACAAATGCTGAGGACATGAATCTATATCAGTGTTCACTATAAAAGTCATTGGATATAACTCTACAGTCCATATATGTGGCAAATACATACACCTTTAGGACTACTTCTGGTCAGAAAGAAATGTCCCTATGCAAGAGGCGCACAGAGCAATGGGAAGATCAGAAAGATGGAAGAATCGGATCTGCTTAGCCTGAAGAGCAGCAGGAGGAGAGGATACTGCAGAAGCTGTTAGACAACAGGCTGCTGGAAGGAGGGCAAGAATGACCAGCTCTCTGTGCCCATGATGGATGGGACATGAGCAGGAGGGACCAAACGTATAGTTGCAAAAGACTGAAGATAGATGCAAAGAAAAAGGAAGAAAACCCCCACAAACATTTTAACATTAAGAACAGCAAAGTAATTTCCTTTGTCCAGAGGGCAATGGGTGGGAAGGAATAACTGATTTGACCACAGATTCGTAGCTCCTTTTTTTTTTTTTGGCCACAAAACTGTGCAGGTTGTTTGTACTTTGCTTGATAGCAGCTTTCCCCCCTTACTTGCCTAGGTTTGAAAGGTCATGCATTTCAGTCACCATGTCCCAACATCTTCCCTGTCCTCTTTATGTTTGGTTTTGTTACCACCTTTTAAAATTACATTTAACTATTTGGCCACAAGCCCTAAGTTCCTTGACTAGACACCCTGTAGTCCTTTCCATACGTATTTTTTGCTGACTCCACAAATTTATTACAGATGTTAAGATTCTAAAAGTCAAATAATGAAATCAACAGACAGTTCTCAGTATCTGATCAGAAGGTTTTGTGTGGTTATTGCCTTTGTTCTCTATTGCAACTGATTTATGACTATTTATTCAGACTGTGAGATGCCTTATGATATTAGCTTTTCTTTGTGTTATCATGCAAATCCTCTCATTTGTACACAAAGCATCTCCAAAATATTTTTCATTAATTCCTCACAGCCCATTATTTCCTACAGCTGCATAAATAGGGTGTTTTTCCCAAAAGAGATGTGTTTTAGTTTGCTGTCTTACTATTAAAAGACTATTGGCTTTAAAACATATTTTTTATGTAATCAAACAAAAGTGATATTCAGTATATTTTCATATAATTCTTAAGTGTTATGAATCTGAGGAAGGGTTAGGGTTAGGGGTAGGCCATACTAAGCCATCTTTCATAGGAAATGATAAAAAATGAAGTGCAAGGAAAGAAGAAAAAAGCTGTGATAGTCAATGAGTAACAGGAGCAGCTGCTTTCTAGGCTATAATCTGTCCATTTGTTGCCTTACATATGTCAAAGGACTTAGGGAAGGAGAAGCAATTTTGCTCAAATGTCATTAATAGTTTTTTTCAAAATTAATGTCTTATTTAAAGCGAAAAAGAATAAATTAAATATTCAGATCTCATTTATTGCTAGTTCCAGGTATGAATCAAAGAAGGTGCTTCAAAACCACACCGTCTCTCAGGCAAACCTTCTGTCAGTGTCCTGAGTAGGCCCTGGAAGGACATTGCTCTGAAAGAAAGGAAGAGTAAACATTATCTACATCTCTCAAGCTGATTCTTACTGACCCAGGTAACTCAGGCAAGAGATCAAGTATAAATCTGCCATGACCTTGCACCTCCACTACAAATTTCAATGTACTAACATAGCTTACAAGAGAAAAGAGTACCAGTAACACTTCGCTCCATGTTTAGAAATAATGGGGGGGTAGAACCACAAAGAGGATACCTGGAATAAAAAAAAGACATTTCCAAATTAAAAACATGCAAAGGAGAAGTTTTAGAACTGATATCATCCACTCAAATCCCTAAAACTTGCCTGATACTTTCAGTGAAATTCACCATCCTAACAAAAAGTTTTCTAACATGATTTTTGCTACGATTTTCTGGTTCATCTAGGAAAAATTCCATGCTGGCTTTGTCTAGGGTAGCAGAGAAGAAGATAAAATTGGAAGAAAGACCCTCACTTAAAGATATAGATCACTTCAAAAAAATCTTGCCCTTTCCCTGATATTTCACCAATGTCACTTCACATGTGGCAGCCGATGCATTCTCCATACACACATTTTCCTTCGTATTCAAATTAATATTTGCAGATTAACTGTGACACAGATGCAAATACTTGAGCTGGTTTCTTGCAGTTCAGCTAAGATCCCTCTGAGTTTATTCACTTAAGCACAGCCAACACCTGAACTAATGACACTCACCAGAGGCACTTACCCACTAATAGCAGGAGAAATCAGATATCGGACAGGTAAAGAATTGCAGCAAAAAACCTGAGAGCCTCTTCTGACAAAGACAACTGAAATTCCTCAGGCAAAGAAGGCTGCAGCTTCCTTGGGAGAGGTGACAGAAAAAGAAAACAAATACACAGTAATTAAAATGTCATTCCCTTGGAAGATCAATGGGCCATAAAAATGCAGGAAAGCCACAGTGCTGCAACTGGGAGCAGTTCACCAGAAAAGATTCGGTTTCCCTCTTTGATTTTTTTAACCTTCTGCTAGACAATTCTCAAGCTGCAGCCCTGCCACCCTGTTAAGGGGGATTATATTAGCTGGGTCACGTATTCGAGCAGGGACTGCTGGTGTGTGCCCTGATGCTCCCTCAGCCTCCTACAGGGTAATGACTCTGCAGGGGAGGGAAGAAGGGGTGTTAGCCACATCTATTTAGGTAGTAAGTAGTTGTTTTTACACAGAGAATCTCCTACAACCAGTCATGTGCTCCAGTTTGAGAAATGGTCCCAATACCATACTGGCAAGTGCATTTTTCTCTCCACATATCCCAATAAGAATAAAGATTATTTTACTTTTAAACATGAGCCAAGGCCAAAGTTGATTTGCATAACATCTTTCATGGAAGGAATACATGCAACATATGAAAAACCAATCCAAAGTTTCACTTCCCTATAATTAAGTAGATTCAGTTCATTAACAAAAACCCTGAGACCTACCATAAATGCCATACAATCTATGCTTTTTTCCTCAGTGTTTTCTTTTCCTTTCTCAGTTATTTTTCCCAGGACAAGAGCTTGCCATAAGACAGAATTTAAATTCTATGAAAAAAATGTCATTTCCAGATTTGGTTTGGCACACCCTGGGATATACTTTGGCCATTTTTACAGAGCACTAAATTTAAACCAGCAATCAGCAGGAAATGCTTTGTTTGTTTCAATAGGGATGCTTCATTTCATTACTTTGGGAACAAATCAGTCTCTTGGTGGGTAAGAATTATAATTAATACTTCATAATTTTGTATAGAAACTCAAAGAAAAGGAACAGCGGGTCAGGGTTTGCAGTGCTGACAGAGGGAAGGCTACTTTCTTTTTGAGGACTGGAGGCTGACAAGGATTTTCAGCTGTTTTCCATGTACATGATTTGGTTCTAGTTTCCTGGGGCGGCTTTTTAAAGGACACACAGGCTAATTAGGAACATCAGAGACTTCTGGAAATTGCCTTTTGAGTTCAGTCACTGAGGAGCTATTATTTACATGCCTTTGTGTTCCTTTTGAGCTAGCATAAACTTTGCTTTAACTTCACTATTTCTCATCTAAAAAAGCTGCTAGGACTGAATTTCAGAATAAGAAATAAAGAAAATGAAAGTTACAAATTAGGTGTTTCTTGACAAGGATAAAAGGAAAAAAGAAATAAATAGTAGCAGCATGGTGTAGAACTCTGTATTTTATATATAAAATACCTGGAAAATATTTTTGTGCTGTTTTTTTTTTTAGTTTGTTTGGGTTTTTTTTTCCTCTCTGAAGGACAAGGAAAAAGAAATTTTAAACAGGTAGTATAATATAGATTGTAAATACTATTAACAACTGAACAGAGCCCAGGGAATCACAGCAGATTTACAGGTGAATGGTAGGACTTATAAAGGTAAAATTAGCCCTTCACCTCCAGTGACTAAGAGTAAAAATACTCATCCTTTTATTTTGGAAATTGAGCAACTTCTGTACTACGTCTTTGATTTGTACCACAGGAAGAAAAATGCTCAGCTTTGACTAAGCCATTAATCTAAGTGGGAAAAGGTGAGATGGAGCCAGGAAGCAGAGCTGGCACCTCCCTGCCTGGAGGAGGAGCTGGCACAGAGAGGAGCATCAAGGGAGAGCAGAAGTGGGGAGCAGTACAGTTTTATACTGGGGCCTTGGGAACAGTTGCTGTGCAATCACAAGGCAGAAAGCCTGAAGAAAACACATCCCACACTTGAGCCGAATAACCACCCTGTGCTCACAGCAGCCTTTGGCTTTGCCAATTTGATAGAAAAGCAACATCAACAGTGACATTCACCTGCTTATTTTATCATGTTCAGTCAGGAATTCACTCTTGCTTTGTTTGTAGGAGTTATTCGAGTGATTTTTTTGAGGATCAATGAGATGTTTTCCAATCTCAGGACCTGTGTAAGTGTTGCAAAATACTGGGAGTTCACATGGTGAAATCCCAGCATTGATGTCAGGGTGAGTTATCCTGTTGCCTTTACCATGATCCAACCAGAACATGTGTTAAAATCCATGTAATGCACTGAGCTTTTAAACTTATCAGTCAGAAGACGCAATGAGACCCGAGCCTGTGAAATTCTCCAGCCTGGCCTGAAATTATCCTCCTGCCCCCTTTCTTACTGCTGGGATTTGCTGGGTTTTTCTTTTTAGCTCAAGCAGCAGAGTCTGTCATATCTCATTCCCTTTGCCCTTCATGCGCAGACACAGAGCCTCAGACAGCTATAGGCCCTTTGGGAGAGAGCTTCTCTGAAGGGAAAAACTTAAGGCAGAGAACTGAATGTCTCCTTAAAAACACAAAACGAGAGAAACAAGTTCTTTTCCTCTGGGTAATGTCAGGCTCTGGAGTTTGATTGTATTTACAACACGTGCATGTAAATAGCAATGTTCAACTCTGTTTTCATTTTGCAAGAGGTGAGCTAAATAAGACCACAGAAGCCTTAATTTGGGGACTAAAATAAAATTTTTAGCATTGCTTTCATGAAATTTCCAGTATTTCGGGGGGTGACCTGCTCACCTTTGGGCCTCTCAGAGGCTTTGAGATGTCATTGTGGCAATAGCACACCATGTGCACTCACCCCTGAGGACAGGTGAGACCCACTTGAACCTTCATGCTGCCAAGGAAGACATCTGGAACTCTATATGTTTGAAAACTGAAAATTGGAGACAAAGTTCTTTATTCCTGGGAGATAAAGCCTCAATATCTGGTGACATAACATAACCCCAGCTTTGCAATTACCTACAGACTGTAAGTTGGAAAAGGTACTTATTTTTTGGTTTTATGAGGGAGAAAAAAACAAAAAAAAACCAAAAAACCAAACTGAAATCCAAACCAAAAATGGAAGCAAAGGAAGAAATCATGTATGAACCACTTCAAACAAAGAAGCCATGTGCTTGCAATGTCCAATGCTGGGTTGCCACAGGGGATTCATTCAGGAAGTTTGACAAAGCAGTAAACATTTACCATTCCAAGTTCCATATATGTGACTTCTTCCAACATGGGAATTAATTAATAGTTGTCAAACTGTCCTGCATTTTCAGCAGTAAATCCTTCCTCCACAGTTAATGGCTCAAAGTAAAAGACTGCATATGCTCAAGCAGAGATGCTTCAGAGAGACTGACTTCCTCCTGGAATATTGCTCCAGAACTCATCTTCATCTATGCTTCCATTCCACTGGCAGCATTCTCCCAGTGCACAATGCTATTAAAAATAATGGTTTAGAGCATCAATAATATACTAAAGACGGCCTCCTCAACATAGCTGTGGCAGCAGCATAATAAAATCCATCATTCTTTGAGCATTTGCAGCCATACATCTTACAGTTAATGATGTGGCACAACTCCATCATCAAGAAATGAGGGAAACAGAAGTTGAAAGCAAAGAGCCATAAAAGCTTGAAACTGAGCCCAGGAAAAGTGCAAAGACTTCAAAAGTGTAAAACTGCTTAACTCCACACCCAAGAAGGGAGCAGGCTGTTAACAGGATATCCAAGTCTGTCACAAGAGATGCCCTAACACTGATGCAAGGAGGTTGGACTCAATCTTCACTTTAAAATCTGTTTGGTAGCTTAACAGTATCTGAAGACCTACATCATGGAGATGACAGGACTTACGTCACTAAGTTTCACCATCAAAAACAGGAACCAGTAAGACTGAGTCACAAATTTTGGCTTTCTAAATTGTCAATGGAGAGGTACAGGAGCCTCCAGAAAGCCACCTATCTCTGACTCCAGTGTTGGTGGAATTACTCACTGGAATATGACTCTCTTGGATTCAAAGAGATTACTCAGTGTCCCTGGTGAACCATTAATATGTGATTTTATGACTAATAAACATCCACTTCCCATCTGTGCACATTAATTGAAAATTTTAAATGATGTTTAAAAGCACACTGTTCTTTAACTTGAGCACAAAATGGACATTTTCCCAGATCTGTTCATTAAGTTGTGAGTACTCAGAGTAAACAGTTATTCCCACTAAACCTACATGACACCTCTTCACTTTTTTCTCTGGTAATATTTCCTGTCATTTTTATTAAATCATCAGCTTCTCTTCACTCTGCTTTCCTTAAGCCCTTCTGTACTCCAGCTCTGATGAGGAGGCCTGAGAGCACCGTACAAGTGTCTTGTCCTGGCAGCCAGTGTGTTCTTTGGCAATACAAAGGAACCAATCCATTCACACAGACATACTGCAAGCAGGAAATGGAGTATGGGAACAGGCAAGGAGAATCACCCACTCCAAGAGAAGGGAAAATCCTTTTCCTCCTGTTACGCCCCAGTCCAGCTTTATTGGGTGTACATTTTAATTTTAGACATCAAGAGATTTCACTCACATGAACCCTTGTAAAGCCATTGGTTCTTTGATATCTTGAGTTCATATCCAGAGAAAAGCTGCACACTTTTCTCTAAAACATTTCTTTTCATTTGATGAGAAAATAGGCATTTTGCCAAAAGGGGTCTTACAGAAATAACATGCAACTTCACAAAAGCATTAGAACAGATTACCAGGACTGGCAAGCTTTGCTATAGAGTAGGGAACCTTAGTGACACCCAGCAAATGCTAAATCTTATATAACTTAAGAGAGATACACATAACTTAAGAAAAGTACAAAAAATAGGTGTTTAAGTTAACAAGATGAAAAAGAGAGTAGAGGAAGAGAGATTCACAGAAGAATAAAGAGAGAAAGAGAGGAGAGAAAAATAGAGTTACCACTGGAAGGTCACATACTGACAGGTCAGGAGGGCAGGTCGAGCCCAGATGGACACCTTGTGTGTACCTCTTTTATCTGCTGTGGCCACCCCCCCTGGACAGGACCTTTGGTTCACTGTCCCCCCGTCCCCCTGGCTGAAGTGACGGGTGCTACAGACAATCAGGACTCTGGGATGTGGTATGGGCAGTCACCAGGCCTGACAGGTACCCCGTGTCTGCTCCGGGCCATATGGCCACAGACCCCTGTGGGCATCATGGCTGACCACATGGACACTGTGCTGGAGGCCTGGTCCCCTCCCCTCACACACACACACACATGGGTCTGACCCAATAATTACTGATCTGGTGACTAACACCTCCTAACAGACCTAAGAATAAAACATATTGAAGGAATAGCCCAAAAGGAGACCTGATTCAGCACCAATTCTCACTAAGTTCAGCAAGTTGTATAGTTCCAGGTTTAATTAATTTCCCATCCTGATTCCAAAGTTTCCATTTAAGTACCAATAAACAAAGCTTGTAAGATCTACTTGTTTTCAACAGATAACAAAACCTGTTCTTAGTGGAACTCTACAGTCTGACAAGAGTCAGATGCCTTTGACAGTAAGGAATTCTATCTTAGAAACTGACTGACTTCCCTCTATCCCGAAAATCCAGTGATCTACCTTTAGGTCACCTAAAATTCTAAATTATTTTTTGAATTTCTTCATAAAAGGAGCGTCATGCAAATATATGCTAGATGGAGCTAGTAGTAATCAACAATAAGGCTGGATTAAATTATTCAAAAGACCTTTTTAAAATTACTAAACATTGTCAATGATTCATGTTTGCATATTTGAAATGTTTTGTTTCTGGCATTGGTGGAGATTTGACTGACACTAGATTCACACATATGCAAGAATGAGCAAATTTCAAATATTCCTATCATGAAAACATTAGTGTAATAAAGAGCTATGTCTAAACAGTCCTTCACTGATAGTAAAAGGAAATTTAAGCCTGGTCCATTTATAATCCTCAGGTAAAACAGAGATTTCACTGTTCCAAAGTGAGCGTGTTACAAATTTCTTCCACCATATACACTAATTGTTAGGGTTTTCATATGTGTCACTATCCAAGAGCAACATAAAGAGTGCTGTGTATGGATTTAGTTTTGCACTACAGAGAGGATTTGAGGATCTCTCTAGTGTCTGACACTTACTTTGATTCATTTAACTTGGAATTCCAAGGTTGTCTTTAAGCATCAGAAATTGTCTTGCACAGACTGTGTGATGCTGACTAGCACAGCAGCACCTCAGAGAGCATTTCCTTTAGAAGAAGACATAAGTAAAAGAGAAGTACCAATTTAAACCAGTAAAAAATAAGTGTGGTACCAGAGCTTTCAACTTACCGTCTTTCTTAGGTTTGAAGAATGAGATATGAGATTGCTCTTTAGTTCTTCCATTTGTAACCTGTGAGCTGTGTGGTCCTATCAGGCAACTGATATTCAGCTGTATGTGACTTACAGCAAGAAAAAGAGCCATTAGCTTCAGATAGAGTTTGTTCCTCCTGAGAGTTTCAGCTGAAGACTCCTAAGATATGAGAGACAACTGCATATTGACTTGATAGCTTAAAAATAGCATTTCTGCAGTAGAACATGAAACGCTATGTTAAATTTCAAGTGTGCATTCAGACTCACCCTCATTTCAAGACAAATCTCACAAAATTTTGTCAGCATAAGGGCACAGAGATGTGGCTCAGCCACTTTTTCTAGACAAATAACAGAATAATTTTCTTTTCTCTTTTTGTCTGTAACAGTGGGAGTTTTGATACGAAACAGAAAACTGCAACTGTGCCTCTGAACTCTTGGAAAAGCCGGAATTGCTGAGCGAGCCCAGGCACAGCCATTGCAGTGGAGCTCTCCAGGGGCAGTACATACACATGTGCTCAGTAAACCCATGATGCAAGGCCATATCCTCATCCTCCAGGTTCACTCTCTGTTTTTAATAAATAAGTACACAAGAAACAATAAGGAACTTGACAAGGGAGAAATTCTGAAGGAACAGACAACAAAACCAATGGCAAAACTAGTCTGCAAACATGACTGATTTGAATGACTGTCAAAAAAAAAAGGGAGAAAGAAAATCATTACACCATTATAGTACCTGCTCCTCATATAAAACAATTAACTTGAGGGGCAGGTAGAACACTGATTATGAATTTGGACACTGATTTTGGCTGTGGGTGTTGCTTACGCAAGTGTTAATAATGTTAGAACTTACAGCAGGCTGTGCAGCCACAACATCCTTTCCCTCCAGTAATATCCTAACTTGCAGCATTTGCTGGGATCTCCTAAAGAGCCAGAGTAATTGCAACCACACATATTAGCCAAAAAAAAATATTCTCATATCTGTATTGCTGAAAAGTTTTACAGAGTTCAGTCATGAGAGCTGCTAATCAGAAGGCTAGCTGGATGCTCACTGAATCCTTTTCTGAAATACCTCATTCTTTTTAGGGCTGCAAAATGTATTCAAATTCTCATAGGAATAGGATTTTTTGAAAAGATTCCTATTGCCCTGGAGAACCAGAATTAGGGAAGAACTTCTCTCTTTCAGAGTTTGTTTTTCTGGTCTCGGGATGGTGAGACTGAGAGTAATAACAGGAGGAAGTGAAAAATAAATGTGATATTTTGAACTTAGGTTTTACTTGAATTTTCTCTATTAATCTGCACAGCAAATTTCATGAGTCAATTCTCATTTGACTTACTAACGTGGTTGGTACACCGCAAGGTATTCCCTTGTGATATCGAGTTACAAATGAGTCCTTCCATTATTTCCATGTTCTACTTATGACTTTGTATACAAAGTATCTACATCAAAACAAAACCAAAATTGCATCTGACATGCAACCCAGCAGGTTGTGAAAGAAAGGCACAATCAATTCAAGATCCCAAGGCACTGAGCAGAACCAGTGCTACCTTTGTAGTTTTAAGCCTCATTTAAAAGCATTTCATCTTCTAAATTTTGCTATGTTGCAAAGAAAACAATTCAATTTGCCTTCTTCTTTAAAATATTTATTTAATTCTTAATTATTGACTTACAAATGACTATTGACTTGATGAGAAATTTATATTTTTCACAATATTCTACTCATAATATTCTGTCTTTCATTGGGATCCACATCTATCCATATCTTGTTGTGGATACATGCTGTATCCTGGGCTGTTAATTTCTTTAGTCACCCCAGCAAAACATTTTTGCTTTTTGGCCATGTTATTATTTTTTTTCCTATTGATAAGGGAGTTTCAAGGAAGAAGCAGGAAGCTGTGGGAAAAGCCATGCCTCTGTTAAAACGAGGAAGCTTTAGAGAGCTGAAGAATGAGACCCATAAAATAAACAGCTATGATTTAAAATTGCTGGGTTCACTTACACTTTCTGAACACTACACATACACAGTCAATATGAATGAAGATTAATCCTATGATTTTTGGAATCACCTGAGCCTTCAGTCCGTTCCTGCAGTCTTTCTCTTCAGTTGACTGCAAGGCCACCTTGGGCTGACCTCCACAGAAAGTGGAAATTTTGAGAATAGAAAATATACTGGTTAAAGACAAAGTCAGGAGAAGAAAAGAGCTGTGATGATTTTGTGCTTCTCAGGCCACATCTCCACAGTTTCTGTGCCAGGCATGCTCCAGTGTTCCTCATCTCAAGGCAATTGCACACACACATGGATTTCAGTAGGGAGAGAAACCCTACCTGCATTAAGGGCCTCAAGCTACCACCTCACATTTTCCAGTAGGTAGAAAGAAAAGTATCTGCCACTCATCACTGGCAGTGATTTTCAGTCTGCCCTGCTCTAATCCTACACCCTCGGAGAGGAGGTGCAACAGCCTGGCACAGCCTGCTGGCACTGCCATGTGCATCGATAGGGAAACCATGTTTGTCAGCAGGTGGAATTTTAAATGCATATTGAGAGGAGAGAGAACAAAATCCCCAAGTTTTTTTAGAAGTTGACAAGATGTCCATATTCTCCAAGAATGTAGATCATTTTTAGAGAAAAGAAATTTTCTTTCAGTGCTGTTTTTATGAAGTCTAAGGAAAAAAAGCACACTAGAAGTATCTGGTGATAAGAAAAGTGTTGATTCAGTCCTGCTAGACACATGGAAGTCATACCATCTTACCTCAGGTGAAGGAATTTTAAGGAGAAGGTGATGGGAATGACTCCCAGCTAATCATATTGTGACCTTGCTCAAGCTTGCCCATTTGTTTCAGGAATTGATCAGTTTTAGCATATCATGATTCTTCTAAAACTGTAGCTCTTTTTACCACATTTGTTGCCAGCCTGAATCATTTCCCAGTCCCTGGTTTGTTAGGTAACTTCTGTCAATCAGTCTTCTCTTTACAAGGCTAATGCTGTGATTCCTGGAGACATTCAATATGCAAAGCAAACAGAAAAGCTGCATGGGAAATGTCAGTGAGTTTTAAAGGGATTCCTTCCCTTTGCTTGAACAGTATTTTCTGGAAAATCTTTTCCACAAGAACACACAGAGCCATGCATCATCCCAATGATTATACCAAACATCTTAGTTAAAGGGGTGAACTAAGATATCTATGTTGGCCAAGGAATAATCCCTCTCCATTAAATTTAGAAAACAGAACTTTAATTAGGAAAAATATATATAAAGAAAAAGATAACAGTTCTTAACCACAATACATATATATATATATATATCCAGAAAAGAACCAAACAACAACAGTTTATAATAAATCCCTCCACCCCCAAATGACAAGGCAAACAGTGAAAAGGTCTTTTTGGCTATCCCCCAAAAAGGGAACTGCAATTATATTTACGGACAGCAGGTGGCACTGTTGCACCTCTGCCACTGGCCGCTCCCTCTCTCAGGGATTGCAGTTATATTTATGGATAGCAGGTGGCGATGTTGAGCCCAGCCAGCTGGCCTCTCTCTCAGGGGAACAGCAGGAGCGCAGTTGCCGAGTCAGCTGCCGTGGGTCCAATGACAAGCAGTAGAAAACTCAGCCCCTGCAGTGTGGAAAAATAGGCCTGTTTCTCTTCTTCACAGCGGTCTCCGTGGTGTTCTAGGGTGATCGGTGAAACCAGAGAGCAAAAGACACAATCCTGGTCCCATGTCAGACCTGGTGTGTCCCGTCCTCCCTCCTCTGCGCCGAGCCGCTGAACTCCTGACCTGCACAGAAAAGCCAGAAACACCAACCCCTTCCCCCACCCGAGCCCGTCTTCCCTCCCCCTCCCAGACTGGGGAGAGATCAGAACAAAAGGCTGTGCCTAAGGCACAGGATATGCACATAATTTGTGTCCTTTGTTAAACATCTTTACTGACACTAAAGCATTGGCTCCAAGCTTTTTGGAAGGAATTCCAAACTGAGGTTTGAAAGTCTAACACCAGAACAACTGCAAGTGGAGAACACAGGAACCACACTGGGTGTTCTCTGAGAAAATAGAGCAAGGCAGATTTTTTTCCTACACACAAAAGAAATATTTCTGACAAAATGACATTAAAAGAAAAGCTGTTGTGGTGTTTCCTTGCCAGAGATGACTATGGTGTTGAAAGACAGCAGTTGGTAATTGGGAGGTTTCTGATGAGAAAACCGTAAGGGAAATCTGACTTAAAATTTGAAAGCTGAATGTTTACTTCTGTCACAATTTCTCTTCCCAAACAATCACCAGTTTTTAAAACACAAACAGTCTATACAGATGGCTGCTTATCCATTAAAAAGACTCCTGTTCACTATTGCCTGGTAGACTGAGCTTCTCGGCACTCCACTGGGGTATTCCACCTCATTCTCTTTCCAGGCTCACTATTTGACTTCTTTTGGTAGCAGGTGCTATTACTCCACATTTGAGTTGTTCTGTTATTCTGGACTTTCTGCTCAAAACTTGTTCTTCCAGCTCAAAGAGCCAATGAACCCAAAATCACTCTTTCAGTGATAAAGCCCCCGCTGAGGGAGTTTGCTGGCAACTGATCCTTTCCATCTGGGACATTTCTCTTGACTTCCTCGTGGTGAAATAAGCCAATAAGCAATAATAAGGTCAATGTGAAATCTTTCTAAGTTATCAAAATTCAGGTCTAAGTTCCACTAAGATTTCTCCCTCCCTGTGCAACTTGCCAGTCTCGGACACTCAAGGATTAGAGATAACACTGGGTAACAAGAACAGGTTCCACCTGATCCACAGAAAGAAAGCCAGCAGAGTCTTACTGCCTCCACACATCATGATTGTTTAAAATCCAATGTGAAGGAATTGCTGGGGGAAAAAAAATTATTTAGCACTTCAAAAGGCAAAAATTCACCTGGAGATGATTTCTAGTCATTTGTCTCTCCTTCACACTGTGTTACCATATGATCCTCACTAATGTGCCTTCCTGGGCAGTATTCCACATGCAGCATGCAGAACCTTAAGCACTACAAAATCCTGAAAAAACTATTTCAGAATGCAACATAAATTACATGCAAGAGGGACAGCAAAAGTCCTCTTTCCTCACCTAGAGTCTGTACTTGCCCGGATAAACGTGTTGCATTCCTGTAGCTGCTGTTTGAGGTTTGAAATGTTTGAATTTCCATACCATTAACACAGAGGTATATTAAACCATACAGTTCAAAAGTAATTTTTTCATTATTTTATCTGTCCCATATTGTGTATTTTGCTCCTTCACTACAAATTCTTGTTTTTCCACTACTTGCAAAGTTTCTGCGTCCTTGTAAACTGTTATTTACATGAAGGTAATAAAGGATCATTTCAAATAAATATTTTAGACAGCATTAGGAATGAGGTAATTTTTTTTTCCCTAAAGAATCAAAAATCATCACTTTCTCAAAGTGTAATTTTACATTTTTTGAAAAAGATTTTCTCTATAAGAGGAGCCAAGAACTTGACTGGGCTGCACAGCCCTTTGTTATTAATTTATAAGAGGCTGTTTGGATTTCCAAGCACCTTTTTAGTTTGTTAATAGCTATTTGGGGATATGAGTTTATTGATTTATAAAGTCATAGCCATTTTTCCTGTCTCTGATGTTTACAACAGTGAGTTGGAAAACAATGCTGGCTTTGCAAAAACAGCAGAAGTTTAGAGCAGCTGAGGTAAGATATTATTTTCTGGAAAGGGAAAAGGGAAAAGAAGGAAACTTGTTTTAGAGGCTAAACAACAGCCCAGAGTTAGGGAACACTGAGGGTGTTTCAGTCTATAGTTATCTCTCGGATCAATAAACCTTGATGTTCACCTCAGTGAAATCAATATCTGCTTAATTTAAGTGTTGTTGCTTCACAGCTCAGTTTTCCCTGTTTTCAGGATCTCATTTCAGTACTTAAGATTCCAAACTTGATCATCATCATCAAACCTGATCATTGCATTTCCAGAATATCCACCATGGACTCAAATGCAAAAAAAAGGGTAATTTCTTTCCGTGAGCATTGGAGACAGATTTTTCCATATATCTCAATCTTTATCTAAGCTGGGGTAAAAGTAAGGAGGACCAAGGAAGTGGCTGTACAGCCAAAAGTAGGGGCAGGAGGATTAGCAAAGATGCTGGCATCCTTCCTAACATCTCATATGTGCTGAAAAGTGGTGTTTTATCTGTTATCATTCTTCTTAATACCTGGCTTCTTGTGTGGGGACAGTCCTTATCAGATTGGCTTTATAAGCTGGTGGGATGTTCTCAGTTATATCTGTACCTGGTCTAAATCCTCAAATCCTGAGCTCCATCACACCTAATAACAATCCAGCATTGAGCACTGGAAACTCTGGCTGCTTTCTCAGGTCAAGATTTCTGTACTGCCCTGCAAGGAAATGTCAGCTGAATCCTTAAAAGGTCTGCAGCAGCACAGCTCTTACCAAGCACATGGAGATAACTCTTTCTGCTGAAATTTGAACATCAATTACGAACACTTGTCAATGAATTCCTCTTCTCCTCCTCTCCACAGCTGGACCTGGGTGTTTTGCTAGCATTTCAAACATCAGGAAGCTCATCTTATCCTTTTAACCTTCATCTCTCCTTCTTTCTTTGCATAAAATCGCATGAAACTCTTTTCAGGTTTGCTGAACCAGAGGATGTTTTGGCTGCCAAGCTGCATTAAGAGGAAAGAAAGAAAGCTCTTTCATTTGGTCTTATCACAGAACTGATAATAACATTATTATAAGTGCAAAGAACTCCATGCTTGTTTATCTGCGGCAACAGAGTGATACATGCAAATATACATATGAAAGGCCCAAATAGCTCAAGCTGCTGAGAGTTCAGCTAGGAATATTATATCTTCAAAATGCAAACTGAATTATTTACTCACATCAAGTATACTAATGCTTCTTAGTAATTTTCTGTTTTCCTGTAACGAGCCCTGCCAGGTTCACTCCTTGGTTTTCAGAGAAATAATCTGAGAAGGAAAGATTTGCTTTCTAAATACTTTGCAGCCTTGATAACGAGCATCCTCATACCAACTAGGATTATTTATCCTTTGTTGTACTCTATGTCTTCTACACAATTAATTTTTAAATATAATTCAAACTCTAAAACAATTTATCCTCATATCCACTGCCAAACTAAATGTTAGAACAAACTTAACTGATATTTAAATGGATATACCTTCAAATCATGGCCAAAAAGAATTGTTTCCTATAGAGTATCTCAGAAACACACTGTCCTGTAACCACAGGTTTGGTTTGCTTTGCTTGCAAGTTCCATATTCCTCCCTTCCACCCCACTCTTTTTATTTCCCCATTCAATTTGGCAATAGCTCCCACTCATAGTAACTTATCTGTGTGTTACCACACAGCTTTTAGAGTATCCTGGTAATATATTATATTTTAAGATTCAGTCCTATATCAGGTCGGGTCATTGTTCGCATGGCAGAATAAATACACAGCCTCAAACACTTTTGAGAACTCAGTGGCATCTGGATTTCTCATGCAGATGTTTCACCTCTCCACTGATATTCTCATTATCTCTTCTGTTGTGAAGCCTTGCACCAGCCATCCTGGGGATGGATTGGCATGAAGTATACTCAGATAATTAGGACATCCCTGGAGTAGTGGGGCTATCTTAAAATAATCATGACAGAAAAGTAGGCTTGCAATTTCAAAAGGCATGGAAGAAAACCTTATAACCCAAATTTTAATCTTTTGCTGACCAAACATGACCCCTTCAGCTGTGCCCCAAACTCCACCTTTTGTACTTGCCAAGGACACCACTGGCCCCTAACGGAGAGCCACTTTCTGTGATGGGGCTGGGGCCCCACACACTCCCTGCTCTTCCCAGCAGGACACACCCAGCCCCACAGTATCCTCGCTATCAGGGACACATCAGGGAAGGAGGAGGGCACGAGTGTCCCAAAATAGACAAGACCAACACTGTCAGGAAAATGTGCTGTCCCACAGACTGGAGAACACCTTCCCTACTCCTGCACATGCCAAAAACACAAAAGCAAGGGAAGTTGAATCATTCCATCAGACTGAACTGTACAGGAAATGTCCCTCCCAGGAGGACCACAGGTGCCTCCACAGCCTCAGCACAGATGTCAAGGGCTGTGATTTGTGCCCCATTAGATTGCCAAGACACTCACTGTAAGGCTAGTGGCCCAGGATACCCACACTCCTTGGAGCATATGGAATAAAACCAGACCTCATGCTTACCAATCAGCACTCCCCCAGGGTGTGATTCATCTGTGAGGGAGGACTGCTTGCCTCTGCCAAGAGACAAGATGAGTTTCTGAACAATTCAGTGCCTGAGGCAGGAACCCTGGTCCTCCCTGGCAGCAGGGGAGGCACTGCAGCCTTCATTGGGGATTTGGAATGAAGAGGAACATCTGGCACAGATTCTGTCCAAACAAGCAAGCCCAGTTAATGATGAACTCACTGCACACAAGAGTGCATTAAATGAGAGGAACCTTCCCCCTGGACAAGGGCAATGGTCCAGCTCCTCTGGCACTCAGCTGCCATTTTTTGGCACCTCCAGACAGGGACAAACCCCATCTCCAACCAGGCTGCATAAATCACTGCCTGGGTGTGCCTGACCCCTTTTTCCGTCTTGAAAGGGAAGCAAGAGAACAACCTTGGCACTAGAGGCTTGACTTTTAGTTAGCTATGTGTGGGGTGAGCTAAATCTGGGGCAGGTTGTCAAAATGGCAAGCAATTAATTATTCATGCACCAAGAAGGTGATGCCAGGGTTGCAGAGCATGAAGTCTACCCACCACAGAGTTGAACTGCTTCCAGGACCATATTTTATCTTCTTTTTTCTCTGGCTCCTAGTGTTATTCTTCTGCCTTTCATCCGTGACTTTCCTAGTAGAACCATTTAATTGGGTGATTGGCAGAGTATGGCTCCACAGGACATGATAAGATGATGTATTGGCTCTACTGCCAAAAAGGATGCACCCTCCTTCCCAATTTCTCCTCCTGCCCAATTGCTGCTGCTACTACCTTCTGCTGACTCTAGCTGGTAGCAAAGCCCTGTCTGGATCCCCTAACATGATGGAAAACTGCAATAAAGCAAAAGAGTTTAAAAAGGCAGACAATTTTCTGGTATGTCATTGAACTGGCTCATGGCAGGGTGAAGGGGGCCTAGGGCTGGGGAGAACAGTCAGGGGGAGAGAGGAAGGGTGTGCAGCACAGGGCAGAACACAGCTCCCATCGCTCACTGGGAACAAGCCTTCAGATGAGCTCTGCTCCTTCTCTGTCACCAGTCCAACCTACCCAAACTACACCTGATTAGTAGCTTGGCTGATCACTGTGTAGTTAATAGGTTGCAGGGGAAGAAAACCAAGAGCAACAGTGTACAGGCTCTATCAGGCCAGAGAGCCCATCAGCTGGGGAGGCCAAGGCGCACAGCCCTGCTCCCCACCATGCAAACTTACGCCTCAAAATTCCCTACCAGCCCTCACCATCAATCAGCTCATAGCTGTTTCTGCAGTGATTTGTCATTAAACTCTGAGACAAGAGGGATTCAAGGCTTTACCCAAGGTGATCCAGGAAATTTTAGGAGGTCAGAAACTGAGTTCAGCTCCTTTGGGCACTAGAGCGGCAGGTTAATGGAAAACACATCTTTTCTCTTCCATGGGGGTGTTGAGAACAGTTCTGTGTTCATGTTTCAGTGTGCAATTGGACTTTCTTTAGGAAACTTGAACAGATCTGGGGCTGATCTGACAAAATGCAAAACTTTTCTGTAGATTTCTCATGTAATTATTTTCCTTTCCTTAACTTTCTGTTCTTTCCTTCCCCTGAAGTGTTTGTGAACACTTTTGTTTTCCTCACTCAATTAATGATCCCTTTTACTTTCTGTGCTGTTCTTTTTGTTTCTCCGTGCCGAACAGGAGGAGTTTTGTAGCTGTATACTACAACATTATTTGTTAACAACAAGCTATCCCTCTCCAATTACTTTGCTGGGATTTTTACTACCTTGTCATTATTTTATCTCCAACAATCTGCTGCAATTTTTGACTGGAGAGAAAAAAGAGTACTTGCTATATAGCTATGCCCAGGGACCATAACTACAGAAATGCAGAGCTATTCCCAACCAACACACTGCCATTTCTCCCCAAAGCATTTTACCTCCAGTCCCCATTGTGTCTGGAAGACTCAGGAAGATCACTGGGAGAGCATTAGCAGTTGAATTTCAGCCCTGGAGATTGAGACATACTATTTTAGGCTGCATTATTTTGAGTAACACTTGCCAAGGGCACTGAAAAACAAGTCTACTTAATTATGAAAGACAGGTCATTGATATGACTTGTAACAAATAATTCAGTGAAGCGAGTATAGCATTCAGAGAAGCAGTATTTGTTACTGCACAAAACCATATCATTATTTAGTATGATGTCAACAGAAATTTTGGAAGGCTACTGATAACATTCCTTCCTGGTCTTTTCATCTTTCACTGTCTGAATCATTCTCTCCTGCCATTTCCCCCTCTCTCTCATACAAGGGCATCCAATTTTGCAGCGTGTCACCTCCTGAACACCAGCATCCATTTTGCAGAACAGGGTCCTTCAGCAGCACTTCTGTGGATGCACTAACCTGTGTGCTGAACCTCATCGCGTCTGGAAGTTCAAACACAGGAGGGAGCCTTAACACAGCACAGTTTTGGAATGAAATTTTCTAAGTCCTCTCTGTTGTCCTGTGTCTTATTGTGAGGACAGTAGCCCATTTCCTGGGTGACCTGAGATTCATTCTCCTTCCAAAACCTACTCCTGGCTCCAAGAAACCATGGAACCCCTCAGCTGTATTCTGCTTTCTCTGCTTACACCAGTTTTCCCTCTAGCACCTCCATTCCACTTCAGTTGCCTTCCTCAAACCCCCACTTAGATGTCTATCGGCAATAACAAGAAGCACAATAACAGGAGTTTCAATAGTAGATCTCCAAGGAGTGTGTTAAATACTGTGAATGTCCCTCAATGAAAGGGAAAAATGGAAACAATGAAAATTGCCTGTTACTGTCAGTAACGAATTCCACTCTAATTGCTCATTGCCTGTACAGAGCAGCCAGCCCTCAGTGTGCTCCAGTCCTGAGGCTGCCCTGCCCTGCTCAATGAATTGTTGGAGGCTACTGGCTCCATCTAATAAAAATGGCTTAATCTCACTTCAATAGAAGCACCCAGCCCCATCCACAGCTGAGCTGATCCTTCAAATTCTTCCACCAATTAGGCTGTAAACACTTCAGTTTATAAAAACTTAGAGCTTATAAACTAAAACAATTTCCTTGTACAAAAGAGGATGGGGTTTTTTTCCCCACATACAGAGGGAAGGAACAGAAAAGAAGCCACAGTTGTTTCCTGCAAAGAATCCAAGTCCTAGATTGCTGGGCTGTCTTTCACATCTTAAATACAGTATCTGTTTTCATGTTTTGCCCATATGGAGCCAGACTGAATAGGTGTGACTCCATCCACCATAATGCTTACAAAGACACATTGATTTCAGCTACTGAACAGAGGGCAGGAAGAAGAAAGGAGCACCATCATCTCCTTGTCTTAATACAGAAGATGCAGCACAAGCTTTGAGACAAAGCCCAGAGTAACTGAGTCAAATGGCTTTTTTTGACCCTAGCATATATTCTACCCATTGATTCTTTTTGATACCTTAACATCCATAAATTATATCAGTCTAAGTAAACTTAATGTACTTAGATGTGTTATTTAGTGTTGTAAAATTAATCAAGATTTAGACTAATTCAGAACAATACACAAACATCAATGAAGCTGCCACGTGCTGTGTTTAGTTCATTTACACCCATAATTTCTGGGAAGAAAGGTCCACTGCTTACAGTCCAACAGTGAAACCAAGTTCCATGTTATTGAGGGATTTCCTGGGGAAGGGTGAGAGTGAGAGAGGAAAGAACAGATTTCAGGGAGGCTGGTTTTGGTGTCTATGAAGCAAATGCATAGTTTCTCATTCCCCTCTAGCTCAGTAAGGTTTTTGTGTAACAGAATAAACTTGGAATTTATTTACTATGTCTTCTTTAGATTCAGGGCAATTGAAAGCGTCTGACAAGCCTTTTCTTCACCATCAAACTGGGCGGGCAGTTGCAGCAACCATTATGTGTGCAGTAAGAGTTAACACAGCCTGGCACAAATCTCTCTTATCCAAACAGGCAGTGCTGGCTTAGAAAAGGACATAGAGGCACTACCTGGAATGTTTAATGAGACATCAAGGGACCCAGCAAGTGCAGAAGCCACTAAAAAGACTGCTCTCTGACTGCATTCCTGTCTCAGGAGAACACCTTACACCCTGTTACACCTTGTGTAAAGGCAAGAGTCCCCCAGTGTCCCTCTCACTGCACCTGGTCCTGAGCCACCTGCCTCACGTGGGACCCCACTCCAAACCTCCTGCCAGAACTCCCAGGGGTTTGCCTGCAAGGTGTAGGATTTGTGGGAAATGAAATGTCTGCTCTCACATACTATCCTGTACCACCAATAACCTGGGCATCCTTCCAAGTGCCTGACCCTGTCAGCGATCCCCGAGATGATGAGCATTGGGAGTGCAGCAGAGGAGCCCAGGACAGAGGAATCTACTCAGGACAGAAGACGCTGGGATAAATTTCCTCCATTGTACTCTCCTCAGTACTGAATATCAGAACATCTTAATGCAATGAACTTCCCTCCCACCCCCCAAACCAGGCCATAGTACATGACACTATTGTAAGCTGTAACCTTGTTCTCCACCAGAGCTCATTGTCACCTGTGAAGCCAGCCCAGAACAGTCCCCATGGCTGCATCCAGGTATGGCAACCGGGGTGGCATCCCTGCTGAATGGAGCAGGGAGCTGTCGGGCCAAGATTCCCACACTTCCTTGGCAGCATTTTCATGTTTCCCATCCCCTAGTGCAGACTGAGCAGAACCTGTAATGCGAGCCCGTAGCCAAACCCAGGGACACCTCTGAGTGCAACTCCAATGGGATCTTACACTGCTGCTACTTCCTCAGTAATGAGCCAAACAAGAGAGCTCTTGCTTCAAGCCCTGCCTGGCACCATGGACTCCAGGGGAAGTGATGTGGGAGTTTCTGCTAGGGTGTGCTTAGAGGAAAAAAGAGTACAGATGGATGGAGAGCTTGTCACAGTGGTCATCCTTCTGGTGTTGTTAAGCTTCTCCTTAATTCTGTTTTGAAGATCTTTATCTCTTTCCAGCCTTATTTTGCCCTCTTTTCTCCCAAGCTTTTTTCAAAACCAGCTTTTTAATTCAGAAGAACAACTACCTACACCAGCAGACCGTGGGCAAGGCATTCCTGGTGCAAATCACCATGCACCACTTTATACCAACTGAACACCTGGCCTGTCTTTTGAAAGGATAAACCCAAAATAAAACCATGGCAAACTTTCATTAGGATAATTAAAATAGAAATAGAAAACACAGGAAAAAGCAAATCTGCTGAAGATGCTAAAATCTGTATGACTGCATCAAAATGCAACAACTTAGGAAGCCTAAGGATCTTCCTCATTTTTTTCCCTGCTCTGCAAAAATGCAATACTCCATTATGAAACATTTGACACACCATTGAATACACTGAAATTTAAAAGCAATTTGTCCTGAGGGGCATAGCTTATGCTTTTCAAGCAGCCTGTTATTTTTGGATACCCTCTGAGAGGCAGGTGAGCAGAAGCCAGGTGCAGGGCAGGGCTAAGTAAAACATGACCACCCTACAATAAATTCCTGCTCAGCAGAGGACTGGGCTGTGTTCCAGCATAGTGGTGTCAGTGATGGAGCCCCCAGAAGGTGGCTGTGACAGTGTCTGTCATGGAGGGAAAGGGGGAGAAAAGGTAACTTCTTGCCCACATTTCAGGTAGGGTATATGAAAGCTGCAGCCTGATGATGTGGCATTGACTCTGCCACCTTTTGCACAGGTACCTCTCACATTTCTCAAATGAAGCTGCTCCTGCTTCTCAACCAGAGAGGAAACAAATATCTTCAAAGAAGATTCTGTTACTGTCTTCAAATACCTGCTTTAAGGCAAACAAATCCTTTCTTGCAGTACTTGAGATATTGTTTAAGTTTCTCAGATAAACTTATTTGGACAAACCTGCCCCAGCTTGGACAGGAATAATTTAAGAACCCAGTTCTGCTGAAAGCTCTGGGGTCATCTGAAAGTGCTAGTTGTCCCACAGTCAATGAGCCATGAGTGCCAAAGCCCAGATCTGCAGCCCTCCCAGGGAAAAGGGGGGTTTTGTGAAAGAATTTTATACTGAAATCTGTAATTACATGCTTATTTGGAATCAAATTACTGAAGGCTCAGGCTCCTTTTGAAGGGTGGGTGCTTCTCACTGAAAAAAGTAACTATGTATTTTCTGATGCTTTTGATGTTGAAAGCTATTCCAGAAAAATTCCAGGTAAAACTGAAATTACAGCAGTATGAAATTGCCCTCAAAGAAGCATTTATAGAGCTGCATATTTATTCTGACCATTTTGCTCACTGAAATTCAAACACTCTCACTGTCATATGAGATTTTCAAAATGTTTTCACCAGTTTGGAAACTTCACTTGCCTGCTGGGAGTTTTGAAGATCAAGAGGCAGCACAGAATGAATTCCTATAGCAATATCTTGCTTAATTGAATTCTGCAGTTGCCCCTAAATGAAATAAAGCAAGAGGGCAGAAGCAGATGTGAAAAGTGAACAAAGACGTGTACAAGTTCTGCAGGGTTTGGAAAACTTCTTTTAAAGTTAAGTTTTTCCATTAAGTGCCAAACTGGAGGTACAGCTCTTTGCACCTTTGTGTCACTTAGCAAACAGACTTCTGAAGGTGTAAGCCTTGTAATAGTGTCCCAACACCACTGGGCCAGGGGCTTGATTGCTCAGCACTGCCAGGAGCCCAGTCCAGTGCTGGGAGGCCTCTGATGAGGCTGTTCTGCACAGGGCAGTTCAGCTTCTCCAACAGTGCTCAGGGTGTCAGAAGCAGGGCTCTTTCTATACAGCTGTAATCCATACCACCTTCGCTGTATTTATCTATACCTCCTTTGGAGACCATGAGGTTGAACTCGAGCCAGTGGTGCTGCCACAACACCTCATTGACTCCAAGGCCAAGCAGAACTGTGATAGGAACCAAGTTACCCGAGCCAGGGAGAAAGCTGGCTCTGTCCCCTCCAGCTTGAGGATGTGGGCTGGCACAGAGCTAACACATAGTCAGAGCTGGGTTCATGCCAGGCAGCACCAGACTACCCAGGAAAGGTGGGCTTATAATTCTCTGGAGCAAGGAGCTCCTACATGTGCTGTCTGGGAAATGTAATGGAAGGTGTAGGGCTTCATACTTGGCTTTAGGCTGTTGGTGAAGGATGATGATACTCCATCTCACGCGTGTTCCCAGTTGCTGCCAGCCACCTCCACAGGCTGAACACCTTATCCTTGTTGGCTGCTCAAATTATGACCTCTGGTTTATGCAGTAACAGCGAAGCAGACAGGGAGCAAGAGAGGTGCCACAAAAGCAGGAAGAATCCTTTGAAATTTATTTTCTCTCCAAAATGAAAAAGGGACCTGAAAAAATATTACCAGTCCCCTAGCTTCAGAAATTTGGGGCTCGGTGTCTTCCAACAATATCTCTTCTAAAACTCGCAAAATGCTGAAGAACTCAGAGAGACACCCACTGTACAGTCCAATGGCTCAGGTGTACCCCAAAGGTAAAAGGAACACATTTACACAAAGGGGGAAGGTTCAAACCATGACACATTTACCTAAATGCATCCCCAAACACCCCAAGTTTCTGATGTGGATAGATCACTCCTTCCTATACCCTGGTTGAATGTTTGGCTTCACAACCCAGTCATGGTTTTCTGTAGTTCAGATTCAGTGACTGCATTTTGCTGCCTGTGTTGATGTTCCCCTACAACAGTGTAAAACCTCGACTTTAAGCCTTTTCTATCTAGTCTCTAGCTGTAGCTCTGTGCACATATGAGCTGTGTGAAAGCCTTGCAGCAGGTGTAGCTCTGATGCTGCTGAACAGCAAAAACTTCCCTTGCACAGCTCACCTACTTCTCAGTGACAGCTGACTAAGAACTATTTTAAGAGAATAGCTGTACCCTATGTGATGAACTCGAGGAACATAAAAAGTATGGATAGAATTCAATAGCAAGAACTGATCAGAGAGAAGATATTGAAATGAACCGTTTCCTTTCATAGGTGACTTTTTTCTTATCTGCAAGCATTCCATATAGGCAAACACACTCTTCAATATGTGGCTCCATCCCACTGGCCCAGGACCTGCATGCAAACAGTGCAATATACACGAGTGGTTTTCAAAACTACCCTTCATAAAAATAACTTCCGTGTGCTTGCCTATTTCCCTTTGTTCCCTGGATAGCCTGGTAGCTCTTATGGAGTGTTAACATCCATAATGCTGATAATGAGCTTGTCTAAATATATGATAATAGCTGTAGAACTACCAGCAGTGCCATCAGTAGCAATTCATTGTTTGCAAGAAAATTCAAGGCAACTGTCGTATATCCCTGCTTGGAACAAATACAGCAATCAGCAGTTTTCACTTAGATCAGTATAGAAAATAGATGGAGAAACGTGGTGTCATGTTGCTTTGCTTTGCTGCCTCAAACAAAACAGTATTTAATTTCTGTTAAAATTCAGTTGTGGGAAGATCATAAATTCTTTTCAAATGTAAGATTTTTGCTTTGGTTTCTCAAACAGTAATTTTAATTCATTTCCACCTTGGACACCATGAATCTTGACACAGTTTCTTATATTGGCACAAGCCCCAATTGAAAATGAGATATTCCCACGCTCCATGAGAATAAAATGGAAGAGTCTTTGACTCTCAGAAGTTTGCCAAGCAACTGTATTTAAGTCACTTTATTCAGAAAAAAACCAGAACTATTATCTGGTCACTGCCTATGAGGCCCCAGAGCCAGCCACGGGTGCTTCAGGACTGCTTTTGGCTCAACCAGCAGATTCACAGCTAGGAAAAGTAGGTTTCACACCATCATCATCATCATGGCTAGGCTTCACGAATGAAAATTTACAAGGGCTCTACCCACGCTTGCTACAAGCACGCTGGTGGCTAAAAAGGCCAATGTGAGATAGGCAAGTCCGATTGCAAAAGGCACAGTGGAAAGTCTCCATTGACACTACTGGCGAGGCACGGTTCTTCCTGTGTTGCCTTTTTTCCTCCAGGCTGATTCTGTGTGTGTTCTCAAAAGAAGCAGCAGCGTTATGGATGGTGTGTCTCCATTTCTCCTGACTGGAGGCCACAGTGGACCATTGATGGTGGTCAATATGGCCAAGGCTGAGGCATTGTTTCAGGGAGTCCTTGTATCTCCTCTTTGGGGCTCCTCTCTTGCAGCAGCCGGTGGTGAGTTCCCCACAGAGCACAATCTTAGGGAGGCAGTGATCCCCCATCCTGGAGACGTGCCCTGC
>WBMV01006613.1:280466-340349 GCA_013396655.1 Campylorhamphus procurvoides | reverse complement strand
CTTGGTACCACCCACAACACCCGCATCCACCCTCCTCACACCCTCCCGCCACACACTGAGATACAGCCACAACATTCCCCTCTCACTCTTATAATCAACGAATAATAAGGAATTGCATGGCACATTCAAACCTCACCTGGTCCCAACCCCTGTTGCCCTGGCATGGACACCACTCCCTAGACCACCTTGCTCAGTGTCTTATCCAACTTGCCTTTCAACACACAGCTCGGTGTCGTTGGTGAACTTCCCAAGGTTGCCCTTCATCCCATTGTCTCTGCTGCCGGTAAAGTTGTGGAACAGGACTGGCCCCAGTCCTGACCCCCATGGACACCACTCCTCATTGCTTGCCACTGCACAACAAGTTATCTAACATACCTCTTTGTGTGGCCCACCCACACACTTCTTTACACACCCAAAGATCCATCCATCCAATCCGTGCCTCTCCAACTTCACAGACAAGGATGTCCTCAGGGACAGTGTCAAACACATTGAATCTCTCCAGGCACACAACGTCCTTGCTCTGCCCCCATCCCACAACGCTGCCTTGGTCCACCACTCGCCCCAACACCTCCTACCTCCTCTGGAGGGCAAAGTCCAGAATGGCACCTCACTGACTTGCCTCCTCAGTCACTGACGTGAAGAACTTCTCCTACACACATTCCAAGCACCTCTGGGATTGCCTCTGCCCTGCTCTTCTTTTCCCTCCAACAGGGAATGGAGTGATTGAAACCCCTCATCAGCAACAGGCCTTGTAAGCAGGAGAGCGCTCCCAGCTGCCTACAGAGCCCTTCACTTAGTTCCATGCTCTAGTAGGCAGACTGGTGTTACGCCAAAAGTTGGACTTCATGATCTCAAAGGTCGTTTCCAAGATAGTTGTTCCTCTCATTCAACTGCTCCATCCTCCTGGCTCTGCCCACTGTACCAGATGCACACTCCCACATCCCCTCTCCCTGCCATCAAATTGGTCTGGATGCACATGATCTCACGTGGCTCCTCATCCTGCTCCATACAGAGTTCCAGGCCCTCCACATGCCACTGTCATCGGCGCCTTCTCCTGCTCCTTCTCTCCATAGCACATCTTCCAAAAAAAGTGCAAAACCCTCTACCTCTTATGCTCCACACACAGCAGCCAGACCACCACAGCTCCATGATGACATTCATACCACAGCCATCGAGATGTGCAAATGTCTCCAGTTCCTCTCCACTGTTCATTCAAAAACATGAGCTTGAATAAAGGTATCAGAGTCTATGGACAAGTCTCCTCTGCTCCACGGTGAACAGGAACAGATCCCACAGCCTTTACCCCAAGGGAAGTGCTCCTCTTCCCCACACAATCTCCTTATACCTATGGCACACATTTTACAGGAGCATCCTATCTCTTCTGGAAGAAGGAGTCTGGCACTGCAGAGAGTGCTCCAAGGCAGCCTTCTCGTGAAGGTACAGTACTGCAGCCCAGGGCACTGGACACCCCTTTGCTTTATTGGGGTCATTCATGTTGTGATCTTGAGCCACCTCCTCTCACAGACAAAGAAAACACATCCAGACCCTCACTCCAAGGACACACATGTGGGGCCAAAGATTGGTAACAAATACTGCACGAAAAGGAGCAGCAAAGCTCATCTTACCCTCCTCAAGCCTTCCTCCTCCCTTGTTTCTCCCTCCTCACCAACTTCAAACACAGCACCAGGGGCAGCTCCACTCAGGAACAATCCAGTGCTCCAGCACCAATACCCACAGACACCTCTGCCCAAGGTTCCCAAGGAACCACAGGCACTCCCTGCAGGATGGCATCCCCAGCCACCCATCACTGACATCACTGCACAGCCCTGCCCAACTCGAAAGGAAATCCACAGCCAACAGGAAAACAAAGGCAAGCCACAAAGTGAAAGGAAAACCAACCACAGCCACCACAAGGCAAACGCACACGCAAAACTCGCCGGGGCACAGAGACATTTCCCCTGCACACCACAGCAACTGCACCTGCCCTGCAGCTGCCAGGGAACCCCCAACACCCCTCCCGCACACACCTCACCCCAAGCCTCTGCACCACCACGGCTTCCACATCCCCCACTGACCCCCTACACCCACCCTTGCCCACCACAACACTGACACCGCCCTCCCCAACCACGCACACACAACCAACCACTGCCCCAAAACCAACACACCCACCAGCCCAAACTGGAAACCACACACCGAAACTCTCGGCAATCGGAAAGCGATGAACGGAAACACCACACGCCACATAAAGCCGCACACCCGGCACCCTCCCAAGCACACCGACCACCACCAGCACCACGCAGCCTCCCCACGCTCCTGCCCAGCACCACCCAACACCACCCACAGCCCCACGGGCCATGCCGCACCTCACAACCCCACGGCCCCGACGCAGCCACGCCGCCCCGACACTTCTGCTCCTGCTCACGGCTCTCGCTGCCGCCCTCGCCTGCCAACCCCTCTGGACCCACGACGACACCTTCCCCTGGGATGCACTTCGCCTACTTCAGGACGCAGCTCCAAACTCCACAGACACCTGCCAGCTCCACCACCCGCCCTTCTTCCCCGACACCCTCCTCCACACCCACCTCACCCCACAACAAGCCGCCGCCACCGCCCTCCGCATCCTCCAGCGCCTCTTCCACACCCTCGCCAACAACGACACCTCCCACCACTGGCACGCCCACCCACGACACCGCCTCCTCAACAAACTCCAGCACTACATCCACCACCTCCAACACTGCCTGCCCCGCAACCCCACCCTCCTCAAAGGACCCCGCAACCCGCTCCTCCCCATCAACAAGTACTTCTCCGACCTTCACACCTTCCTCCACGCCCACAACCACAGCGCCTGCGCCTGGCACCACCTCCGCCTACAAGCTCCCCTCTTCTTCCAACACCTCCACAACCTCACACGCACCCTGCGCCCGTAGCCCAAACACCCACACACACCCACACACTCCCAAACACACCCTCACCTCCTCACTGCCACAAACGCCTGCCTCCATTTATTTATCTATTTATTCTCTTATTTATCACTCAACAAATAAAGACCTCTTGCAAAACACTTCACGCTGCCTCTCGTCTCAGCGCCACAACAACCACCCTCTACCATGGCAAAACCCTTCTCCACTCCACACCTACCCCACGCCCTCACCCAAACAGGGCTCGGCACATCCCCTCAGCACTCTTCTTTCTCCTGCCTCCACTGGAGGCATCTTGTAGCCATTTCTCAGGAAAGAGTGCCAGGGTTTTCCCATCAGCGCTTCAATTATCTCTCGCACCCTCATCTCCTTTACAGTTTCCATCTCCAACCACTGATGGGTATATCTTGCGCCCTCAGGCCAAGGAAGAGATGGATCCCTTGGAGCACATCTGGAGGAACTGCATCTAGTTTGATCATGTGACACAGTACTGGTTCTACAGAGACAGGCTGAGCGGACTGGGTTTCTTTAGTTTGGAGGGAAGAAGGCTTCTTGCAGACCTTACTGAAGACCTTTACACTTCAGAGCAGCTTAGAAGAAAGACACAAACAGAATTTTGAACACTGGCTTGAGTGACAGTGAAAGGAATGTTAGGAAAGACTTTACAAGAGCAAGGGGAATGTGTTCAAATTGTAAGAGAGTGGGTTCAGATGAGGTGTTAGGAAGAATTTCTTTACGGTGAGGGTGGTGAGTCACTGGCACAGGTTACCCAGAGAATTCATGGATGTCCCATCCCTGGAAGTGTTCAAGGCCAAACTGGATTAGACTTTAAGCAATCCGGTCTAGTGGCAGGTGTCCCTTCCCAGGGCAAGGAGCTTGGAGCTGGATCACCTCTATGGTCCCTCCTATATAAGCCATTTTATGACTCATGTCAGGGAAGTTCTGTAGACGACTGTCTCCTTTGATAGGGACTACACATGGAAGCAGGGGAACAGTGTGAAGAGGAAGGAGCAGCACAGACATGTGATGGACTGATCGCAGCCCCATTGCCCGTCCCCCTCTACCACCTGGGGGAAGAAGGCAGAGAAAACCATGAGTGAAACTTGAGTCCAGAGAAATGTGTGGGGTAGGGGGAAAGGCTTTTTTTAGATTTGGTTTTATGTTCTACTCATTCCTGCACTTTGCTTTGATTGCTACTGAATTAAACTAATTTCCCCAAGTCAAGTCTGTTTTGCCCATGACGGTAACCAACGGTAACCAGCGAGTGATCTCCCCACCTTTATCTCATCCCAAAAACCTTTCATGACAATTTTTTTCCCTTGGCAGTTGAGGAGGGGAGTGATAGAGCAGCCTGGTGGGCACCAGGCATCCAGTGTGGTTGGCACATTGTACTGGGTCTCTCCTGGCTCTGCAACTTCAAATATTCTGCCATTTTTCTGCCCTGAAAGTAATTCCATTCATTTCAGTTTGCAATTCTTCCAAGTATCATGATCTTCTCAGGTCATGAGAAGGCTTCTTCTCACGACAACTTCTTTAAAAATTCTCACTAATGTGCTCAACTTTGTTTTTGTGGGTTTTTATATAGGACCTGTAGCTGGACAGGGCTTTGTCTAAATCATCCCTGTACTCACCTTTCAAGTAATTGACTGACTCCCCCAAGCTCCACATGTAAGACCTAGAATACTGCTTTGGACTGCAAATTACAGCACTTACCAAGTGATACTTCTTTCTCAGATCATTGCTCATTGCTCCATTCCTGCCTCTACAGATACACTGCATCACTTAACCAGGTTCTCAGTTACGTACTATCGAACTTTCTCTAGAAGATCCTTATCCTAGCTTTCTGAAAGGAAAATTCTTCACCATTTTGCAATCTAGGCTGAGGCACTCTTTGAACCTGTCTTCAAGCTCAGCCTGCCTCACATGTCATTTGCATTCTGGATACAGGTAAGGAAGACAACTTTGTACACTCTCCCTCCTGCAGGTCACCTCATCTTTTGCCACACAAAGATCTCCCCTTGTGAGGGCCTCCAAAACCCATTACATACTCTTATTGGCTTCCAGTTTGTGTACTTGGTGTTCGACCCTAGCTCTTGGTAAAAGAAAACATTCATGCTCAGATTTCTTCTAGATTTGAAAAATGTCCCAATGTTGCTACAGCAACTGGAAATTTCTCCACTCAGAAAGACAGAGCACATTCCCCCCTGCCTACAGATTTTGCAGAGGGGACACATGTATGATGTAACACTTGCACTATATCAATTTACACTGCCTTAGCGTAAATTTAGAAAACAAGATATTTAAAAAAAACCCAGAATACAAAACATGAGAGCTCTTAATCACCATTAAATGAACCAATGATGTGGCACAAACCATCAGCACTGAAGACAATTTGTTAAAATTAAATAAATGAAGTCATTCACTTACCATTGGCAGCCTGGATTGAAGCATCTGGAGATCATCATAACCATAAATCTGCTTAAAGACAGATAAAAATACAAGATCATTATAACACTTTTCTCTGATGCTGATCAATTTGGGACTTTGAACAGAGTTTGACTTAGGCCCATTCTGTAGCAGAGGTGTACAGCTTTGTGTTGCATTGTGCTAATGGACACTGTAGCATTTTAAGGCTAGTAGAACTAAGGTGAGACTGGCTTGTCACTCTGATGTTTCCTGATGACAGTAGTCCTCTGAAGGGAGTTTGTCCCATCTTCAATATAGTTTTCACAGATGCATCATTATTCAACTTACGAAAAATCTACAGGGCATTCAGGTTTGGGAGCAAGAGCAGCAGCCCTCTTTGCTGTAATCATTACTTCAGATCAGCAAGATTTAAGATTTGATGACTAGACCACAAAGCAAACTATAGTATCCCCTCACATTCACTTTTATATAGAAAAATTACCAGAATACAGCTTCTGATTCAAAAAACAGATAACAAAAAATACATCAATCCTGTTCAGACACCAAAAAGTTATCTGAAATCTTTCAGCTTGGCAGAGAGGACACATGGCACATTTCAACCATTACTACAGTAAATCTATTACAGTTACACAAACCTAAATGAGCCTAATTCTATTCCAAGGGCCTAAAACCTGGTAACACTGAAAACCATAGCAATGTGCATGTTTAGCTTCAACAGCAGCCAGATCAGGACTGCATCAACAGCTCTACAGTTTACTACCAACAGTAAACTGCTACTAAATATATTTCATATATTCTTTAGCACTTGGAACAAGAATTCCAGGTGCGACATGTGCCACCAGAAATGCCTTGGCATAGACAGTAGCAGGTCTGGAGGGCCCACTTGCACCAAGGGCTAAGCAATCAAGGACAGAAACAATGAAACTGCTTACTGGGTAGGCAGGCAGAAGTCCTCCAGGTCCCACAATATACTGGTTATGCAACAAGGGTGGTACACCTTGGGGCAGGTTTGGGGGAGCTTTGCCTGTAGAATCAAAATACAGACATTTTTAACAAGCCTTTAGAAAAGGCTTCAGCACTGAGACAATATAGCTCACAAGTTCTGGTGGCTGCACTGTCTTGGCTTGTAAGGAGCAGAACTATGCCAGAATAGTTTTGTGCTTCTGGGTGAAAATGCTCAAAACAGCCTGAAGAGTTTAACCATGCATTAAGAAAGGGAAAGCACAGGCTACTTATGACTGAAAACAGTCCCATCAGTGAACAGCCTGATTTTGTAATTTACTTTGTTCAAGAGAATTACAAGAATTACAGAAACTTCTCCTTTCCTCACTCCTCTCCTGAAGGCAAATTTAGACATCATTTGCAATCTGACAGAGCAAATTCTCTCTTTTCATTTTCTGCTCTGTCAACACATTCCCCCTTATCACCAGCAATAGACTGGAAAGCACTAAACGTTGCCAGCATACTTTCTGTGGGTGACTTACTGCAGCTGGGAATAGCAAAGAGAAGAGGACTGAAATGGTTTCAGCTGCCTCCATGAAGCAGTGCTAGGAAGCAGAACAGTAAAAGAACAATGCACTTCAGCCAGTCATCAGACACTTGATTTACAAGCTACGGAAATGAGAAATCCTTCTGTAAGTTAGCTTGATCTTAGTATTATATCATTCATTTCCCTTCATAGGATTTCCTTTTAGCAGTGCAGGTTTATTAGATAAGAAAGAGAATTTGGCATGGCTAAATTGCATATCAGTGCAAGAAGCCTCCCAGTCTTCTCTCTCCGTGGCCCCCCTTTCTGAAGTGCTACTTGCTGTGGAATGACCCAGCACCAGATACTTTCTTCCTTTCTGTACAAGTGGCAGTAGGGATGTGACATATGATAATGAGGACACTGCAGTATATTCTGATACTGCCAAACGAATTCAAGTCACAGAGAAGACTGAAATTAAAGCTAATGTGAACTCACAGCCAAGAGCTGATCTCAACCTGGAGTACAAACTGAGTGAATTTTCTAGCCCCAAACTTCCCCAGTCAGAACTCCTCTGGTGTCTATTTATAAAGCTCTTTGGGGACAGAATGTGCTATATAAATGCCACATAACACCCTAACAAAGATTTCAAATAGACAAAACCAGGCAATTTTATTTCATAAGCCAGCAAATACAGCATGCTGGAAATGCTAGTCAAGAGTGTGGACTTCTTAGCGCAGTTATGGCTGGTGAGGTGCTCAACTGACAGCCCTGCTGACTGAAATCCTCTGTCTATCCACGTGATCTGTCAATATTGCCAACCTGAAGACACTAGGGGAGCTGCCCGTGTGGTGGCAGCTGGTATGGACACACTGGTAACGCTCAGGCCAAGGCTGTTTGTAGTGTTCATACTGCTTGCCATGCTGACAACCGAGGAGGTGGTGCTAGTGGCTGAGGTTGAAGCAGCTGAAAAGGTTGTTGAGGGCTGGAGCGAAGTTGTGTTCTCAATACTAGTGTGCTAGAAAGGAGACAAAAAGAATGGGGATCACAGAGCAAATAAACCACAGTGAAAGAGGCTAAAGAGGGGTAAAAAAATAGAGAAATAAAAAACAACAAACTTTTAAGAAACAGCAGCACATGCAAAATATATGCATTATCTGTATTCCAAGCAAGCAACTAAGTTGCATGCTTGTGATTTTTCCTTTTGTGATTCAAAAAAAATTATTACGAGAGCTATATTCAAACTGCTGTATCATCACAAATTTATACTACAGTAACTTAAATGTAACATGTATCATTCCATCACCTGCATTTTGCCAGCTAATCTCTCCAGTGCAGACTGCTAACAGTCCACATTTTGGACACATTTCAGATTGCCACTTCTATGTTTGTTTTTTCTTTTTTAAAAATAAACTTGTTACAAGACACTTTTTTTTTTTTTAAATTTCACCCCCCCTTGCTGGCATGACAATTTCCCCCGCAGCTGTGTGACTGGCAAATCTCTGTGATAATTATTCCTGATCTAGCACAAATCACAACTGGTAAAGACTTTTTTTCCCACTAGAGGGCTGGCAGTCCCTTCCTGAGGGAAAGCTTTTGTTTTGGTTCTTGAGATACTGGGACACACCAAACTTGAAGAGAGGGTCTCAATTACCAGGTAAACTGACTATATGCCAAACTTCTGTTGAAATGCAAACAGGACTTACCACATGTGATGTGCTTGAAGACAACACAGAGGCAGGGGAGAGGCTGCTCTGATGACTGGAAAGGGAGCTAGAAAGAAATTGCAAAGAATTCATAAAATTAGTTTTCCTTAGAACTGTTTTTAATATTTATACAAACACAGACTGGCAGTAGGATGTTAAAGAATAAAAAATTCTAGGGGGGGTGTATAAACACATGCTTAAAGAGAAAAATTATCTGTGAGGGTGTGTATGTACATACACACACAAGTATGTATATTTCTTTCTTTAATTAATATCTTATTACCTTTTAATGAAAAAAAATCCTGTAGAGAGTCACTATTACTAACAAGAAACATCTCAAACACCATTCAATTATATTTTTTTCAATTTACTGTATCTTTAAAAAAACAATAGTTGCTTCAGGAATTACATAACAATGACTCCAGGACACATGAAAGTCCAAAATCAAACGAAGGTTCATGCAAACACAAGACCTGTTTCTCATTCTTTCCCTGAGAAACTGCTGCTGCCTGCCATGGGGACAGGTTTTAGGTGAGGCAGTGCCTTGTTTTGACTCATACAGTATTTATCACATTTTAAGCTGCAGAACATTAACTCGACCAATTAGAACTGCAGGGTGTTTGCCCCATAACTCATCCAGAGGTCTTTGAATGTGTCCCTGAAAGGTGACTGAACCTGGTTCTTAAACATTTTCACTGACAAAAGTTACACCTTACATTCCAGGTCAAGAATGGAACTTACTGTATGCAACACTCTCTACAATATTCAATAAACTGAATGAACACTGAACAAAGGCAAACAAAATAAAGATATAAAACACATATATGGTTTGATGCTCAACAAAGTCCCTCCTCATGTGAAATCAGAAGCAGAAGAGATCCTAACCATAAAATTATTGTAGTGCTTTGTATAGAAACAGCCACAAGAAAACCCAAGTATTTTTCACACAAAAGCTGAAGGCTAAATTAAATGCCCTAATTTAAGGGCAAATCCTTCTGGCAGCTCTTCAAGGTGTGGGACCAGAATAAATCTTGGCAGTTTTATAGATTAACTTTGATCCTTTAGAACTGTTTCCCGTCTGCAGGAATTATGACAACATCACTTCAGGCAGCAGGGGAAGGAGTAGTTCAGTCCAGCAAAGAGCTTTAAACCACACCCAGCCCCACTCTCCCCAAGCTCTTCTAATAAGCTTTAATTCACCATCTGACCTATGGCAGACACAGACAAGAGTCACCATCACAACCAAGTCAGACATGCTTGGGATTCAGGCATCCTGACAACAGCTGAAACTTGCTATCTGTCCAGCAGCATCAACACCCAACTGAAATTTCTATCAATGTACACAGCTTTTCAACAAATAGACATGGGGAGACGATGCTTCTAACGTGACTGGAATAATTCTTGTTTGACATATTTACTACTTTATTCAACAAAAAACATTGGTGTATTAAAAGAGAATAGACTATGTCTTACCTTTGAAAAATGAAAAAAAAATTATAGTCTATCAAGTCAGTTTGTTGTATTAACAGATACAGTACAAAGATGAGTATCAAGAATAGAACTCAACCAATATAGCTTCAGGATGTCACCTGAGGATGACACTCAGGTAACAGGCACGGAGAACATCAGACAGACTGTGCAAATGAGCCAAATGCATTTCCAGGAACATCAAAAAACATCATATCTTAAGGAAATGTCTTAGAAAACGAAAATACACATTTTCCCCGCGAAATTATTTCCGTTTTTTAAGAAATAGAAATATAAATGGAACTACACTATTTCAAAATTAGCCACAAAGTAAACTGTTACAGAATTATTTCAAACATATGACACTGAACAAACAGCAGGCACAAATTAGGAAAAATAAACTGGGGGAATCAATTTAGCTAATTTAGTTGGCATGATTGAAGCAAACTCCTTGAAACACAAAGCTATATATACACCACCAAAACTTGAGGCAGCAGCTGCTCTGCCATCAGGAGGCAGCCCAGAGCTCACACTTTGCAAGGAGAACCACCTGGTTGTCTTCTGAAACTCCTAATTCCTGTCGTGTCAGAGAAGGGGACCCTGGTGTCTGACAGCCCCAGACAGAATCACACCTGCTCTTTCCCCAAAACTGAGCCCCTCTGTATATCACAACTCCTACTGTACCTGCTTAACTGGGAGAGTGAGCTGCTGGCCAGATCACTGGCCTGAGGCAAGCTGGGCAAAGCTGCCACGTGCTGCGATGCTGAAGGCAGGAGCGAGGCTGTGGTGGACACCACGCTGGGCAGGGAACCAGCTGAGGGTAGTGAGGGAGAAGGCTCTGTCTTAGGTGCTGGAACTGATGAAGTAGCTGCAACAAGTTAAAAAGAGACATTCAAAGATAAATTCCAGCATACCTGACATGCCAGACTGGATTCAGTAACACATCAGCATTCTCCCTTGGTTTACAAGAACCTGACCATTAAGAACTGGTAACTTTATCAAGCAATTTGGCTACTTTTTCCCTTTAAGCTCTTTACTTACAATAGACTCACAATTTTCACTGCTACACATGTAGTAAACTACAGTCTTCTACATCTCACCTCCCGCTATCTGGATCATTAGCTTTTCCTTACCAGTAATTTTAAAATTCCTTTGTTTCAGTTCAGCAAACACAGTCCATTTGTGCCTTTTCAAGGCACGGTACAAATCTAATTTTAGCTACAGCTCTGTTTCTTCATTCTAACCTACACAGCACCTTTGGCGATCGAGATTGAGATAGCTGGAGTATAAGGGTACACACAACTTATCAGTTTGGTGTAGCCAGCCAAGAGTGTACTGCAGTATAACAAAAGAAGCTACAAAGGAAGCACAGCATTACTTAATGGTTATAGGGTTGTCAAATATTGACTCACTTTATCTAACATAGATAGTAAAAAGTGCTAGGTTTAATATTATACTTTTTAGGCTATACAGAGTAAAACTTGTTTATCACAGATGTGCCTTTCCAAAGGATCAGTATATTGTAATAAGATGCTGAACAATTCTACTGCCCAACATGATTCCCAGCTGATTCACTTATCTCTTCTCCTGCAAAAATAATATAAAGAATTAGAGGTACTCATTCACCAATAAAACTCAATAAACAATTGAGCCCTGCCTTCTGCTGGGCCATGCTTCCAAACCACACCACGGGCCACTCCTTGGTGCATCAGCACTAACTTGAAAGGCATGTGAAGACATTTTTAGACTGGTCACCAAACACAAGTCAAATACACACTTGGAAGTTACACATGATTTTCTTTAATTCATTGGTTTAAATTCTGAGCTAAATGACTCAAGTCAGGTTGTTGGGTTGCAAGGCAAACAGGAATCAAGAGGTCTTGGCCTTGGCAATACGAACAACAGAGAAGGAAATTCAGGTGAAAAACAAACACAATTATTAAGGCAGCAAATAGGTCACCTGATACCTCCTGGCAATACTTACATTAAAAAAGCAGTAAGTAACACTAAAAAGTCTCAATACATTTAGAGCAAGGTTCCCTTCTTGAAGAAAAAATAGATGCCCTCAACACAAGGGATGAAATCACCACCTTAAGACCTTTACAAGATGCCTGAACAAAAAGTGCAAGACAGAGAAAACCAGGAGACAAGTAGGATGGTCAGAGTTGTAACACATCCATCACACTCTGAACTAAGGGTTTAGGAAGCACAAGATGTGGGTATTTAGGGAGAATAATACTAACAGTGAGAGATGAACAACTAAGAACTTTACAGCACACACAGAAGGGAAAAAAGGTCAGTATTTTCAAAAGTTAGCACGGAAATTCAAAATCACTTGGATGTATCAAGCTGACTCAATGGAAGAAGACTGATTCCAGTTTATGTGCTTGAAATACACAAAAAACATTTATATGTACCCAAAAGAGAATTAGTATAGGAAAAGAAACTAATGAAGCCATTAGAGAATAATTTAAAAAATACTAGGAAATGTCAGATCTTTGTTTTTTATAGTAAAAAGACAAGTCCTGTAGTGAATTTCATACCTGACTTATTAATTCTGTACATGAAAGTAAGAAAGTTTTCCACTTGAAAAGTTGTCTTTATATATGTCAATCTTTCACATGGTAACTCTTTGGGCATATTCTCCTCCCGCTCATTTAAACTGAACTTGGCACTAACAAAACACTGTCCCACTAATGATCTACCTGAAGAAATGCCTAAGAGGAGGTTAGATCTAAAACTGACGTCCTAGAATACCAAAAGATGCTAATTCACACTGCTGTCCTTAAAACACCCACAGAGCAGCACATACAGGCCAGAAGAGTGAATACTATACTTAAATCATTTTAACTCCAGGAAGAGAGCTTTTGGGGTGCTACAGGTCAATACTACACTAGAAATAGTCCAACATGGAGAAAGAGTAACACCTGTACCAGAGCCAGTACTCTGAGGTATTGTTCTAAGGTATCCAGGTATCCAGCAGAGGGAATGTGTCCGTCATCCTTATTTCCCATGGGCCTCTAACAGGGTTCCATGTAGCATTACTCCCAGTGAGAGGCACACTCAAAGAATGTGACTTTGTTTCACTACAGCTAAATCCTATTCACAGCTTCCCAAGCGAGAACTGGAAGGACTGCTAAGAGATTTTATGCTAATTTTTAGTTTCATGTTTTTATTTTACATTAAATAACTTCTGGCAGGCAAATTCAAAAGGAAAAGCAGCAGCAAAGCAGCTTCTCTAATTCTAAGGTTGTTTAGGTTTGTAGATTTAATTGAGGTGCTTTCACACTTCAATTTTAGTCAAGAAGCAAGCAGTATATCCAAAGAAAGCACAAAATAAATTCAAATAGGTCAGCCATAAATTAGTCATGGAGAACAATATAAAACCCTAAACCCAGTGTCACTGCTGTACTTGTGTGCCCAGCAAGCAGCAAGGAAAGATCAGAAAGTCCTGTGCACAGCCAAGCTTTGTAAACTTACTGTCAAGAGTTGCCTGTGTTCTAACACCACTGTGCCCGTTCTGTAAACAAAGGAGAGATGAATGAATAAATTGTCTTAGAGGTACATTACATTTTCAGACTGAATCACACATCGAACATGCTTCATGCAAAATTCTATATTCATTCTAAATTGAACAACAATGCAGAAAATTAAATTTTTATTGGCTTTAACAAAACCACGTAATAAAGTTGTCTCAAGTACAAGGTGTCCTGAACATACAGAATCCCATACACTGCCCATAATACACCCAGCAGCAGCAGACCTTCCCATGTACTGCATATGACATAAACTTCAGGTTCACACCAATATGAAAGAAAGAATTGCATTAACATATAGGAAATGGTTGTGCTTTTGATCTAATGTAACTCACAATTTTAACTATCCAAGTTACACAGAGACGCCAATTTTTTTCCATTGAAAGATAAGACTTGAGAAGCACCAGTTGTTTTTTGGGTAACGCTGGAGTACAGAAGTGGATAGTCTATGCTTGATCCTCACCAGTACATACGAGCTAGTGCAGAAGACAAGTGTGACTGAGCCAACACATAACAAAGGCCAGAAGTAAATAAACTTACAAACTCTCACAAGTTCCTTAAACATTTAATAAATTAAGTTCCCTTAAAACAAACCTACATGCTATACACAGAGAAAATATGTGGGTTTGAATCTCCCAAGAGAGATTCTCTCTGCTCTGTATTAGACCTCTCCTTATGCTTATTAAAATAACACATGAAATTAAATCCCACTGGTGTTCAAATCCAACATAGAAGTAATGCTGGAGAGGCCACAAAAAGTTTGGGATTCTTTTGCTAGGTGCCATATACAGTTAATAAATAATACACCTCTGGATAGAAACTGTCTAGTCATGGCAAAATACCATGACTAATATTTAGAGGTACTTCCATTTTTAAAAGCTAAGCTTCAGGGAAGGAAACTCAGGTAAAATCTTAGATGTTCTTAAAAAAAAACAATGAGGTGGTCAAAAGGCAATCTGTCAAAATCCATAAAATCAGAGGTTCTTATATCCCAAATACAGTACTGCCAAAAACCCTACACACAAGTAGTAAAAACAAGTAAGCGGCTGGGCTTGGGTATCAAAAATACCACTTGGCTTGGTTAAAACATTAACATACCAGGGTAGTGCAAGCCTAACAAAGGTAAGAGTGTCTCCCCTTTTCCAAGATGTTATTTGTGAAGTCAGCTCACCGTAACTGCAACAGGGGTTGGTTCAGACGGAGCCATGGAGCTTTGGTACGCTATCCTACTATGCACAGGAGTCTGCTCATAGGAGGAAGTTGTTACTGGGCTAGTGCTCTGGGATGAGCAGGTCAGACTGGAAGAGCTGATGGCAGAGGTTGTGTAGGTGGACTCCTGTACTGTATTGGATATTGGCAAAGAGGTATTCAAAGGATCACTGGAAAAAGTAAAAATGATTCATCAGCTCAGTAAGTACCTCAGAAAATCTCAGCTCCTATACAGTTATCCAGAACTACTCTAAACATGCAGACAATCTACATGATTTATACTAGACAATGTAATAATGAAAAAAAGGACTATATAATATCGCTCTAGTCCTCATGAATCACTGCTTCAAAACATCAGCTACACCATGCACCATTTACCTTCCTCATTCCAGCCCAACCAAAACAAGAGTTTACACGCAAGCACTTTGCAGTCATGTTATTTCCACCTTCTCAAAGGATAAATTAATAATCATAATCACTCTTTTCTAAACAAGCAGATCAATCAAGTCTGGTATATAATGAGAAACACACAGACTCTTTATATTAGAATTCTAATGTTGCAGAATGAACTATGCAAAGAGTAAGAAAATACTTAAGAACATGCAGGAATCTTTTACTTTCCAAATAGTTCAAATCCCGTATAAAACTAGAAATTAATATGAAAGTTTATTTTTGTTAATATTTCTGAATTAACTTCAGGAAGCTTTTAACTGATGCCAATTTTTGGATGAATAAGGATGAAAAAGTGGGTTACTGGTACATTGGCACTTATCAGTGGCTATTTTAACATTTCAGTAAGAGCTCTGGCATACTGACAGACTGGTTTCTTTTCTCATTCCACAGGAGCATCAGGTCTGTAATCTGGTGCCAATCTACTAACACATATATATGGTAAAAAGGTCAACTCTCCTGGATCAAATAGAGAAAAATGTGGGTTGTGAGGAACAACCCTAAAAAAATCCCAAGAGCAATTAAACACGAGAAAGCACTTCTATAAAGAGTAGGTTACTATAAAGTTATTTATATTCATGTCATCTCCAGCTTTGCATCCACCTATCCAGGGAGATTTTGATTATCATTAGAGAATAAATTTCTCATTTTAAGATGCAATCCACGGAAAACACTTAGCCTTACATTTCATCGTATCTTCCCCTCCCATTACATTGTAACTGTCTTGATGCTTTTGGCACAAACTTAACCCCCTCAAGAAGACAAATGCAGGAGGGGGAACTCACACATACTTCACAGATTTTGAGTATAAGCTATTGTTGGTCGCCTGGCTGGTGTTCTCACTGCTTGATGTTGATCCAAACTCTGGGAGTGCAGGCTCTGATCCAAACTCAAGAGCTCCAAACTGAACATTTAACCCTGTCACATCTGCTGATCCAGGCATCTCCACTGCAGAGGCAGGAATCTTAAAGGAAGAAAAAAAGCCATTAATTTCTATGTATACACTATCTGTATTAGATACACCAGTAACTCACACTCTCTCCTCTCTTCAGCCAGTCTTCTTCAGTTACTGCCTCAGCCTATGCTGCTAACTAGAACTGTGACAACAGTTTTTATCACATAAATTGACTACATCCCTGTAACCTGGAATTAATTCATTGATTCTGTCCTGATCTGAAGCTGAAAGAGCAAACCATACTATTCTACAGTATATAAGTGCCATCTGTGTACAGCCCTCCCCTCAGCCAATATTCTAATTGTATCTAAAAAGTCATTTCAAAAATCACTCAGCAACAGTCATTTTTCCACAGAGAACAATCAGATGTGTGCTTGGAAAAGACATCACCATTGTATTTTTGCACCTAGTGACTATCCAGGTTAGAATTTCCTGCTTTATAAACATGAAATATACCAAGGTCTTTACAATTCATATACAATATATACAAAATAGAATCACACAGTCATTTATGTTGGGAAAGACAATTACTGAGTCCAGCTATTAAACCCAGCACTGCCAAGTCCTTAACCATGTCCCGAAGCAACACTTTCACATCTTTTAAACAGTTCCAGGGATGGTCCACCACCTCCCTGGGGAGCTTGCTCCAGTGCTTGACAACCCTCTCAGTGATGACATTTTTCCTAATATCCAATCTAAATCTCCCTTGGAGCAACTTGAGGACATCTCTTCTTGTCCTATGGCCTGTTACTTGGGAGTTGAGCCCAACCCCCACCTGGCTACACCCTCCTTTCAGGTGGTTGTAGAGTGGTAAGGTCCCCCACAAGCCGCCTCCTCTCCAGGTTAAACACTATCATCTTCCTCAGCTGCTCTTCAGAGGACTTGTGCTCCAAACCCTTCTCCAGCTCTCTTGCCCTTCCCTGGACCAGCACTTCAATGTCTTTCCTGTCATGAGTGGCCCAGAATAATGAACAGGACTGGAGGTGTGGCCTCACCAGTGCTCAGTACAGGTGGACAGTCACTGCCCTAGTCCCACTGTCCACTCTTGTACTGCTGATAAAAGTTACTCTGTTTTCATACGGACTAAGGACAAGCCACACTCCATTACCCACCTTGGACGCTGGAGTTATCCTTCGTTTTGGTGGTTTTATCTGTTTCTGCTGCGTTTGATGGACAGTCACTGCCTGGTTATCCATAGATAGAGTGGGAAGCTGTAGCATTTTGCTAACAGCTGTAGAGGTGTCTACTGGTGATGGCTCTCGGAGTTTTACCTGGGAGGAGGATGACTCCAGCCCAGGAGGAGGAACAGGAACCACCTGCATTTGCTGTTGCTGTCGCTGGGTCAGCTGGCTCAGAACTGGGGATGGTTCAGGCTGGGATTTAAAGTCTGGTCAGTGTTGGGAAAAAGAAATATCAAAATTAAAGCATTGAACTCTGCTCTTCGCTGTTCTACTCTTTATGGAAGAATCTGGGGGACCTGACACACTTGATATTATGATTTTATAGCATGTTCAAGTCTCCCTCAGGCATCACATAAGTTTCATGCTGAACATTAGCACTGTAACAATAAGGACAACACTTGATACCCACTACCTTAAGTAAACAGCTGTGGGCAAGTATTACTTAGTTTTCTCAAAAAATACAAAAATAAATCTACCTACACAGTCCAAATGTTATCACGTAGTCCTCAAAAACTGTTATGGATTATTTTAATCAAGCACTGCAAGTTTCACTGTAATTAACTGTGCTGATAAAAAGTCATTACTTCCAAGGGGTTGCAATTTAGAGGTATTGTGAATTAGGATTCCCTGCCCTTACAAAGGAGAAGATTTTCCAGACAAATAGAAAGTAATCTACCATATCACAATGGCTGAGAGTCAAAGAGATGCTGGACATTGACAGGTTTTTCACAAGTCTTCCCCTTTAGTATTTTTCAGATGCTGAAAGCCATGAAATGGCCCAGAGCACTGATCAACAACCACAACAGATCTACAGCATTTGCAGGGTGCCACTTTTTTTTATTCAGTTGGCAAAGAACATTAGAAAGCAACTTAAAACGTACAGAAACATTTATTTTTTGTCAGAATTTCTGCAAGTCAAAGATAATAATTGCTACCAAATTGGCAGGTTATCTCTACATAAACATATAGACATACACATGAGAGATAGAAGAGCTACCCTTTTCACAGTGAGAATGCTGCCAGGAATGACACTGCAGAAACCAAGTCTCTATCATTTTCATTGTTTCTACAATTTTGCTAAATTACATGAAAAATTCATACAATTATGAATAGACAAAACAAGCAACCTGAATCATTCTCAGCACACTAGAACACTGAGACACGATGTGCATTATGAAGAAATTATACAGTACTCATTCAAAATTCATGTAATGGTTAGAAGAGAGAATTTCTGGGCAAAAAACACCAAAACACAATACAAACTTACACTCAGCTAGCAGCAGCGTAAGTACAATGAAAGTAAGTATTTTCCAGCATTTGTTGAAAAACAGTCACAACGAAGTTCCACTTGAATATTCAAGCACACTAAATCAAAGACGTCATTACATGGAACACTCAGTAACTTCAAAGATGTAATGACATTTATGGACAGGTTTAAGCCTATCAAAACCTAGTTTGTGATATACTTGTGATGTCTATTAGCAGCAAGTAAATGTAATTCTTACAATGTTGTGAGTAATTGTATTACTGGGATTACATTTTTGAGAAAAAGTCTTCCATTAAAGCCATTTTAAACTGCGACTGATACTAAGACATCTTATGGGCTAATAGAGAGGGAAAGAGGAAAAGCTATGTCAAAGCACTTACCAAACTGACTGAGGACTGAGGACTGACTAATAGGTGGTTTTAGATCCCAGGATGATGCAGCAGCTGTGCTAGTGGTGGCAGAACTATTGTTCTGTTGAGAAGTAAACTGACCCAATCCTGGAGATTTCAACTGGTCCAAGATTTGGGAACCAGTAGAGTTTGCCAGTTTAGAGGATCTGAGTTCTCCGAAGCCAGAACAAAGCACTGCAGACTGCCAAAAGACAAAGGAGAAGAGTGGAGGGAGTGGAGTTAATTTTTTAATTACTAGTTGAAACACAATTACAGGGTCAATGCCTACAGCAGCTGCATTTGGCAGCAACTAAAATCTCTTCAGCCTTAAATTAGTAACAAATGACCTGGAAAAACTTCACCACCGTAACTGCAATAATACTAATTTACTTGGACCCACGCATCTTAAAATAGTATATATTTACTAATAGTTCAACTGATTTTCGGAGAATAAATGCCCAATTTCACACCCTCACAACTGACTCAGAAATAGGTATGCTTCCACAAAAAGCAGTCAAATATGTGCTTGGAAACAACACATTGGTTTTCTGGCCTACAGCTCTTCACTATAAACAAATCATTTTTCTCTACATCAGCAAGCAGTAAACACATCTGCTCTCTAATCAAAAATTAATACAACTACTTCATGCAAACCCAGAAACAACTACATAGCAAAATGAAAAGACATGATCTTTTTCTTAGAGGGGGGGGCACTGAATGGAAGGAATCGAATTCTTCCTTTGCAACCTGAATTTTACAAATACTTTAACACTTCATTAAATGTCCAGCACTGGAAAAGTTGTTTAACCTGATATATCTATTTATGGACAATATTTAGAATATCTACTTATGGACAATATTTAGAAAGCATAAGATAATTTTACCAGACTTTGAGGAGAATATGAATTTACAGCACTGGAGCTGCCAGCTCCTGATGCCATCTGGGTGCTGTGCTGAGAATTTGTGAATACTAAGGCTTGGCCAAAGGTCTGTGGCTGGGGAGCCTCAAATGAGTTGCCTTCTGTCTCTTGGGTAGATGTCACTGGCTTCTGAAGCAGTGTCACCAAATCAATGCTGTAAAACAAAGTAAAATTTGGCCTCAAACATTATCATTAAATTGCACTGACTCTGAAGAAAGCATTAACAATATTAAAGCTGCCATCCCAGCAACAAAATTATTCCTGATTAACAGTCTTTTTAATATTGCTTGTCTGCCATACAAAAGACATAGAACAGTTTTTTTACAGTAAAAAACAAACACAAAAAACCTCACCACTATCTGAGTCAGCAAACTAAAATATTTCCTAACATTACTTGAGGGACATCCACTGGAAGAATAGAAAACCGAACATACGAGTATATTACGTCTAAGACAGGAATATACCTGACACCATGTCTTGTGCAGATCACATCCCTATTATATGGAAATTTTTGCTGCAGTACAGAAATTTCAGGATGTTTGGGACCATTAGGCTATTTAGTTATCAGACCTCACGCTAACCAACTACCAAAATCTTCATCACAGAACTTCAACCTGTTCTCCAGGAACCAGAGTCAACAGATTCCACCTTGTCAGCAGCCAGGCATTTGAAGACAAAGGCAAGCAAAGGAAGACAGCAGTTGATATATTTTTGGTTCATGATCATAACTCTGTCATCAGTAAATGCCTATAATTGTGATGTTTACCAGGAAATTCACCTTCTTACCAACACGAGCTTTCACGTGAACACATTTGTACAACACTATGTTCTGAACACTTTCTGCATCTACAAGGGCAGGCTTTCCATTTTCTGGATACCAAAGCCAGAGCTTCCTTTCCAACAGCAGAAAACTTTCCTTCCCAGTTCCATTTGTTTCCTGCCTGTAAGCGGTCCTCATGCAGAAGATGCATTATGCTCATGGATTTGGTAAGTTTGTCTCCACTTCCATAATCAAAAATAGATAACTTAGGAACCCACAAAACCAACGATTTGCAGGCAAGGTTTTTGCAATTTTGAGATGAATTTGACCAATCTCTGACCAAGGTTTAATTCAGTATCTTAGGCATGCAAGCTAACATTGTTTAATCAAGTGGAAGGTTTTTAAAGTACAGGGAAAACATGAAAGAAGAGCTTACCTTTGCCCAGGAGTCACATGATTCTCAGCTGGAACAGAGGAAGCAGTGAAGACTTTCGTTTCAGAAAGCTGAAAAAGAGAGAGGGACAGTGAAGAGGGGAGGTATTTTAATCATACACATGCGTACACTTCTCTGCTGAAACATCTGCAGAAATTCCATCTTGGTCATGCACTTTCAAAATAAAAGTAAAGCCAAACTACCATTAGAAACAGCTACACTGCAGCTCTGCTTAAAAAGACAAATACATGTAGTTAAACTTCAGCAAAGTCATCTCCACAGAATCAAGTACCAATTTAATTGAAGCACTAGGAAATTTGATATACTGGAAACACACACTCACAACAGTACACCTGTGTAACTACACCAGTTTGGGAAGCTGCTTGGCTGAAAAACACACCATACAAAGTAATTAACATGACAGCCGGTCTATCATCGGCTCACAGGCACAACTTAGGGCTCCACAGAGCAGTTCTGATAAACCTTGTTGCAGGAAGCCAAGGCACTGCACAGCTCCCACTCATTCCATGTGACCCTCTCTCTTACATTTCGGCTCCAGCACCACCAGGCAGGTCCTGGCGGGACCTGGTGTGCTCAGGTAAGTACAGTGAACCACCACTCATGGTCCCTCCTTGACAATAACATCTTTAACTGATTCCTCTAAAAGTGCAGGTTTGAAAACAACAATAAAACAGGGACCATGTAATTGCTTACATTAGAACCACAAAACAGATCACCCACAGAAAAACCCCAGTTTTCGCCATGCTGTTACAATAAAGATAGATACTTGCACAGGTACCTGGGCCAGTGGAGCTGCTGGTTGGGGGTTTGGGGAAAAGTGGGGGGGTGTCTGGTTTGTAGGGGTGTTGTCTTTTCTGCAGTGTGGTTGGGTTCTCTAATACCTTTCTTATTTCAAAAGTAGTAACAGCTAAAACTTCCTAGAGCTACTTTGTTTCTATTGACAGGAGTATTTGTAAATCAGAATACATCTTCAGCCAGTTCAGATTAGGTTTAGCAAGACAGACATGCAGGTACAACACTTATATTTTAAATTTAATTTGCACAAAATCACTCTCAATTCCTTTGGTGTGGACTTATCTTTAGATTGAAGAATACCTGACTTATTCAAACACTCACAAAGACCACCTTTAGACTGTGCCATTTGACTTCCTCTTCCAGGAAGTGATGCATTTTTAATTGCATACATTGCTAGCAGCCCACTTCAAAGGACATTATGGGCATGAGTCAATTTCATCTGCAATCCCACAGGCAGCTCCACTGAAAGCATGTGTATCCCTGAACATGGACATCTGACAGGGACTCTCCCTGCTGATTTACAAAGGGCACAGAAGGGCTGACTGAGAGCAATCACCACTCAGAGGCCAAGGATGAATGTTTCACTGACTCTCCCAGCACCCACTAACACTGAAAACACAAGGTTATGAAAAAATTAGTACCACCACAGTTCCTCCCTACCTTTCTTTCCCCTCCCTTGCTGCCAATAGAGTACATTTGAAACCCTCATGTCTGGAACACAACTCTGTCCTAAGTGTAATGTTGCCAGCGCACAACTCCATGTATTGACCAAAACAAAGCAGATTCAGCTTAAGCATATTTCCAGTAAAAAAGGCTGTTCCTCTGTTGTTCAGCCCTTTCCCCACTGTATGTGTTACGTCAGAATTCTGTTTTCTGTGGTGTTACAAGACTCCTGCATTATATGGCACAAGAAGGTCAGCTAATGGCATGAGCAGCAGCCTGTGGTCTGCAATCCCTTGGTTAAATAGTAAATTCTTCATCAAGTCAATGGTTTCTTACACTCACAGTGAGGATAAGACCAACCATGGACAAAATACTGGTGAATCCTGAAAACAAAGCAAATTAGGGAGTTTGAGGATGTGTGTTACAACACAAAAACATGCTTGATGTGAGAGAGGAAACGTTCCCTACAAGTGAACCAGCATGCAGACACACCTGTCCAGCTGCCAGCTCAGCTGCCCTGAGATTTACACTACACTTTGCAGCAAACTCACTGCCACAAGCTCCAATCAAGCACTTAATTCCTAACTCTGCTGGGATTACAGCATTTGTCAAAACATGTATTTTATGCTGCAGCAAATGAAAAGTTTTATTACACAGATGTATTTAGTATTTCTTAGAAGTAGCATTTTCAGCTCCAGATCAAGTCATTATGCTCACTGTACTCTACACTCACAAATCCTTCACTGAGGCTCTCGAATGTGCCCAGAATTGAATGAACAGTCATGAACCATTTCCCAGGGTTGTCCTCACAAAGGTATCTCCTCCATCTGCAGGGAAATGTCCGTGCTTTCCAGCTCCTGTTTCTGTGATAAAATCATTCTCCAATCATATTTAACAACTAGCTACCAGCTCCTATGGTAGAAGAACAGGAATAGTGAGGAGAATAGGAAAATATACTCCAGCATCCTCACAGAAACTCAACATCGCCAAATCAGAAATAAAAAAACCTTACTACTGTTTTGAGATGACGTACTGAAGTTAAAGAAATTAAAACAAGTTCTCATGCCACTTCCTGATAAAGGAAACATTCCCAATCAAAATACACTTTTCCTCTTCTTTTTTTTCTATTTTGTTTAAAGTGTTGCTGTTGTTTCAAATAAAAAAAACAAGATTACTAATATACAGAAAATGTTTGCCTTCATCCACTTTTCAGCAATTTGCATGTATTCTCCTTTGGACAGTTTCTGTAGCAAAACTTGACTTTCCCCAGCCAGGAGAATATGATCACAATTTTAAGAGGAAAACTCAGAGGTGTCTACAGTATCTCAACATTTTTATGGTCCTTCACTGTCCATGCTCTGAATATTCCTTTAACGAAATATAACCTCCTATTTTCACTGCAAGCAGTTTCCACTCTATTTAATAGCATGCTGAAAACCTATTATACTTGCTCAATATTGACTACTAAAGATAAACACCAGACAGGAAAGATCACAAAGATCTATTTCCTCTCAGGTCAATGTTAAATTTCACTCACCTGCTCACAACTTTTTACTTGACTAGTGAACACCACATTTAAACAGAAATATTCCTCAGAAAAAGACCTGGTCTTTCCCTGCAGACAGCAAATACATCAGCTTCTTTCGTTCTTTTAATCATTAGTCATGCTGCTGAATAGTTTGTGATACACAAATGTGTGGATACATTTTTCAGCCACAGGTTCAATATTATGCTTTTATTAGAATAAAGCCAGAGCCCGCTATATGCTCCTAAAGTAACCTTTTCAGATTCAGTAAACTAAAAATCTCCCTCTCAAGGACCTCTTCTATCAGTAAGTAGTTTTCAGCTATTATAAACAACTTTTGTTCTGTGAAAGCAGTGACAAATTGGATACAGTACTTCCGAATAAAATTTGGGAGTAATAAAAACCAAGAATGATTAAGAGACAGGGAAGAATGCCTACAGGCAAAAAGGATACAACAAGGGCTTTCTGACACAGCACCAGACCTTTAAGAAATCACACTGAGCTGTTCTTTTTTCACCATCCACTACAACCTGGAAAACCTTTCAGTTGCTCCTTTCCAGATACCAGCCCCTTGTTCTGGAGGTGTCTCTTTATCCCTATAAAACAAATAGTCACTAGGCTATACTAAAGCATTTTTCACCTGAACAAATCAGGTCTTGCAGAGGTTCAAATTTCTCTGCATGACTGGATGACTTTCAAATGCTATTCCCATGATTCTTGGATTTCCCACACATTTTCTTCAGCAATGACTTTCATTTTAATTGACAGAGGCAGTAGTGGCATCTGGTCCAGGACCGGATTTTTTAACAGCCCCTCTTAGAAAAGCCCAAGTCCAGTAAGGGTCCTCCTGCACAAGATTCTTTTGCCAAAATTTGCAAGGTAGATGCCAATTATTTTTAGAACACAAGATGTAGATCAAATCTCTGATAAGTACACACTCTATCTTAACAGTTAACTCATAACTTACTTCAAGACCAAAATTAGGCTGACTTGAAGGTGAACCATTTTCCATAAAACTACACTTAAGGGCACAAACTGAATTCTTATGCTTCTATTTTATTTTTTTTAATATCAAATTGATCTATTTTCCCTTTTTGCATATTTTGGGCTAGTGTATCTACAGCCTGACAGTTCACTGGATCTTCCTGAGCATCAGCACATGAACCACTTCCTCCTAAGTTACAGGGATTTTTTGAGGACTCTAAAATTAATAAAAATTAACAAGGGGCTAGAGAGTTCAAGATTCAGGTGTGAATTATTCAGCTTTAATAACTAGTTGAAAAAAAATCTATCCCTACCAAGTCAGCACTGGTCAACACCCCGCCCATAACACAAATGCTGTGTTGTACCAGCATCAAACTGAGGTGAGAACAGGCCACAAGTCTCCACCATCCTTAGTCCACCTCTAGGACATACTGCAGAAATTGAGGACAGGTTTAAACAATACATCAGTTTTTGATGGCATTAACTGAATACAGAAAACCCATGAATTTTAGAGTTTCTTTCAATTTTCTCAAAAGACACACCCCTCTCATTAGGTAAGGATGGAGTTTTCTATCTGTTACATGAAACATTCACTCATTTCTAGGGATAACACTGATGTGCCACCCTATGGAGAAGGCAAAAGGGATGATTTCCCAGACAATCTCTCTTCTGAAAACAAACTTGAGTTAACGAATGTTCCTATTAAAGACAGAAGACTTCTTAAGAGCTTTTCCTTTTCAGATTCCTTGACACTCATTTGTTTTCTGAACTGCTTAAGCTTTAATACAACTGAAAACTTTAAATCACAGATGCAATTTCCACATGACGATCACAAATGCCAAAACACATCCCGTCTGATAAAGAACAGTAACTCATAGCTAGTACTTGTGGACAACATATCATGATGAAACAATGGAAATTAAGCACTTAAATGTTAACTTCAGCATACTACTAGCTCCTTTTTTTTAATATTATGAACATGCAGTGGACTAAGTGGAACAATTATACAGACTTTAACCAAAATGCATCAAATGAGAAGTTTAAAGTGGACAGAAGACTTCAGCATTTAATTACATAGGAATCTTGTGTTAATATGGCTTTGAATCTCTGTATAATAGTAGGGAGAAGTGTGCAGTTAACACCCATCAGCAGTGGGCAGGGAAGAACTGCAACTCACAAATAATTAATTTAGAATAGAACCTAATTTCTTTTTTAATCTATGCACTGTCCACCCAGCAAAATCCATGTATATTTTTCAATAAAATTTAAAAAATAAGCTTACCTGAATTTTTATATTTAAACAGAAATTACAGCAAGAAACACAGTAAGAAATACCACTGCATGCACACAGAAGTCTTACTTCAAACATTTAGTTTTTGGAAACAACACACAAACTCTGTAGACAGTAAATAATCAACTGCTATATTCAACAAGGTGCACTTACATCTTCATTCCAGTCTTCTGCTGTCCATTCTTCTATTGAGTTTTTCCATGCTCCTATTATAATTGGGGAAGGAAAGAAAACAGGTGTAAGTTAAAAGCACTGTGTTTCGAACCTTCTGCTTTATAAGCAATACTGTTTTCATTATTAGTGGAAACCAAGCAAGGTGGTAGTGGTTGGAAAGATATTTGGAAACACTAGAAAACTAGTGTTCTCTAGAAAACTAGTCTGGAAAAGTAAAATTTTGGGAGGGAAACACCACCACTCCCTCATCCCCCATCTTTAGTTTCTGATTTCAGAAATTTCTTGGCCACTATGGTACAGACTTAGATTGCACAAATACATGTCTGCACCCAGTGATTAAACCCAAACATTGGAAGAATTCCGCCCTTTGTGCCCAGCAATGGTGAGAGTTTACTTAACCCTTCCACAAGATCTCCCAGTTTCATGCACAAATTCATACAGAGCCTGAACAAAACACAACCACAACACTTGCTCCAACATCCCTAACCCTGCTTACAACACATTCAATTTCAAGACCCCAGCTATTCCTCTGGAGGTTCCTTTCCAACTTTTTAGCTCTCTTCTCAGAGCAGAACCACAATCCCTCACCCTGAGAGAGCAATGTTATTTTAATAGATATATAATTCTTATTACGCCAGCAGAAAAGACTAAGTTTCCACTGTAGCTACAAACACTTCTTCCTGTAACTTTTGGCAGAGTTTATTTGGCAAACACTGGAAGACAGCATGCAACCCACAGTATGCAGAAATGGGAGACGAGAGGAAACGATCCTACGGATGTAAAAACCTGATCCTTTCCACAGGAAACAGCAGGCACAGGCATGCAAGAGCAATACAGGGACCAAAGGCCTTGCCCACCAGTAAAGCACAGGGAAAGTTATCCCAGCAACAACCAGAGCCTTTGTTTAAACCACACAACCACGAGCAAGAAAAACAACAGCACCAAAGTTACTACCACCATCATCCTTGATCAAGTACAGAAGGAAAACATCTCTGCTTCAATCACCTCCTTTCACTTAAACAGGAACCCTCCGAGACACATTAATCCAGAAACAAGCCCGCTCCAAAAACAGCATCAAATCCACCTCACACTAATGCCAGCACTGCATCAGTGCTTCCTTCTGTACACCATGAAAAATAAGTGGTTTTTGGCAGAGGAGAGTCGAATGACACCAACCTAGTGGGGAGACCAGGCCTACCACGAAGTTACACACAATGGGGAGAAGAAAGTGGGTGTATACCTTGGATTCCAAAACTATTTGGCAGGTCCTGAGCAAGGTAACGTCCACTCTGTGGAGCAATATCGAGTTGCCTGAAACATCTCGTGCTCACATTTTAGCGAACAGCCCTTAACCAGGATGTTGTTACACACTGGTAACAGATAACCACAACACTACTACAAAGCCTCAAATTTCTAGACTAATCCACACATTTCTAGAGAAATTTTGAAAAGGAGGAAAGGCCCAATGAACAGCAGTTCTTAGAGAAACAGTTGATTTTCTTCCCCTTCCACTGACCAGCACAGAATCTCTTCCCTGGGTATTTCTTCTTTAAAGAAAGAGTCCTGGTATTTGCCCTGCTTGTAGTATTTACCTCCCATCAGTCAGTGCCTGCCTCTAGAGGACAAACCTTGTGCTGGTATCAGAATTCTAGCAACAGAGCTCCGGGTCTGATAAAATAAACACAGAAAGAGCTCAGACAAATCAAGCCCAACTCCTGAGCACCACCTGCCACCTTTGGGAGACCCAGCCTGTTTGGATTAATACTTGTGATGTTTTCCTGACATTCACTTCAACTGTTTATCTGTTGCTCTACTTATGAACACAGTTCTGAGCATTTAACTCTTTTTAAATGCTGAGCACAACTCTTCCCCCCTTTATTTGTTTACCCAAGCTGACAAGTTTATGACTGACATTTATTAACACTCTTCCTGCTCAACTCAATCCTTCCAGTCTCAGTTATTTCACTGCTCTTCTCTCCACTAAATCTGGTTTGCTAATGTTTTTTCTCCTATTGATGGGATTTCTAAGTCAGATCTTGCCACAGGCGCATCAATTTCCTTTTAGTCCAAAATCCACATTGGCATTTTTGCAGCTCTATATATTCTCTTCCGAACCTTTTCCCCAAGCCTTGCAAAGCATCACAATTCAAGAGTTCTCTGGTTTCCACCAGTTTCCAAGGATCCTTCTCATACCACCTTTAACCTGGGTGGCACTCTGTGACTCCTGTTTCTCATTGTACTAACTTCCATTTGAAAGTTACAAAGCCAATAAAAAGTATGCAATATGTTTCTTGGTAAGTCTCCAGCTATTTTCCTCCAATTCCTCACTTCCTGTCACGCTATTTACTTTTTTCCTTTCTTTGAATAATCAGACATTGATTTTAGCCCCAAAATAAATTTATCTTGGTCTATGTCAAAATCATATGCTAATTCTTTCCTTCTGGATTACATTTTCATTCTAGAAAGACCTGGAGGTTCCTTCTGACTTTTACAGATCTACCAAAAAAAAACACAAACCAAAACAAAAAAACCCAAAAAACCACCAACCAAACAAAAAAACCCAAAAGAAACAAAACCAAAAACCCAAACACCAACTTCCTTCTAATTTCCAAGCAACACAATTCCATTCCTCCCTCTTGACAGTTGCACTATAATTTATGTTTTATTTCTTGTCATTCTTCAGTTTCCGAGTCATTTAAGGCTGCTCATAAATAAGATAACAAAGGAAGTTGTTGTGTGAAACTCATGAAACTCTATCAAAGTAGAGGCATCAGTAAATTACCAGAACACAATGCCGTTTTTACAACCCACTTAGAGAAGCAGGCACCCCCAACATAACTTATTTACAAAAACTGCTGTGATTTGCACTCAGGAACCCTGTACATTACAAAAAAGGGAAGAGATGAATCATGTTATTCAAGCTCATATCCTTTAAATGAGGACTGGTCATTTTATTACTCCCCACCTGCCCCTTCTTTTCGCCTTTCATCTGTACGTTATTTCCATTATTTTACTTGAAATACAACTAGCCTTAAACATTATGAACTACTAAAGATTTGCCCTCTACTCTGTATTTCAACCAACAACACTAAATTACACCCCCACAAAACCTGCTAACTTTTGTTCTGGATTACACAATGGTACATCTGAAACACCCTTCTCACTCAAGCTACTGTGATTCCTCTGGCATCTGCAACAATTCAGGACATGAGGTTCCTAGAGCATTTAGAGAGCACATAAGATGGGAACATTTACTGTACATTTAATAAAGTGTTGATATTAATAATTTCCCAGCACTGGCTAACAGAGGAAACAATAAATAACTTGAAATCCACAGAGAGTTTATATTTATATGGTGTCTTCAGAAAATATTTTGATAAGCAAATGGGGTTTGTTCCTCCAGATTGTTGCTCAGTAGTTGCCCTATTATCTCCTCTTTAATGTAAATACAGATCAAAGACACTAATTTTCTAAGTGACTAGTATGAGCTAATATTGTTTACTTTCTTTTTAGTTTAAATAAGAACTGGGACTGGGTAATGAAGAATCAAGAGAGATTTTCCATTCTGCTCTTTCTCTGTTTAAATTCTAACCTGGCATCCATTAAAACCACTTAAAGCTTTATGGATTTCCATACATACAGCTCCCACTTTCGAATCTTCAGTAACTCTACACTGGGAACTCAACTGGGTCTGTTGATTTGTAACTAACATAATTCTACTGTCAATTTAGGGGGAGAAAAATTGAAAACTAGAATCTGGAATTAACAAGTCAAATCATGCTCAACTTTGTGTAACCTACTTCCAGCCCCACACCTTGCCTGCAGCTCCTTCCCCCCTACCACTGCTTCCATCTTCATTCTGCTTTAAAGTTATTACCCCAGCTGCAGCTTCCTCTAAAAACCCACAAGATGCTTTCCATCACAAGGTTGACGGCGCTTCCCACTTGGACAAAACTAAATTATTCAATTTTAAAGTATCTCTTTTTAAAGAGATTCCTTTCAGCCCAGGGACTTCTTTTAGATATTCCTAGACCTTGTATAAAGGAGCAACTCCGTAAATAAAACACTCTTCAGAGAGACGTTTTTGCATTTTAAGTTTCACCTGCATTGAAAGTGAATTAAGACTAACAACAAAAAGGAATTTAACACCCAAAAAGAACAGTCACATTTACCTAGTTTACTTTACATTTCCACCAACCAAGTAATTTTGCAGGAACTTCCCACGCTGACACTCACCCATTCATACCCCTAAGAACCATTAATCTGGCAAGGCCAGGGAAAATTCCCAAATGCCTTCTCACACCTTCTTCTCCATACCATGTCCCCCAAATTCCCATGCATGCCTTAAGCTGTGTTACTGAAGTTCAGTGTGGTTCTCAATGATGTGCACACAGCAAATACGTGCTCAGCATCCCACCAGAAGTTACACACGTCAGCTAGAACTCTGAGTTTCCACCAACCTCTTTGCTCGGCAACACACTCTTTATGTAAACACATTCACACCCTTACAGGGATGTGTTTACCCTCATCAAGCTACTCTTACTCCTAGCAGAATTATTCCACTACTGACAACTGAGGAGATGCCTCCAAGGAACAGAGGTCGCCATGGGAGAGGTACATGAAGGCTTCTCTGAGTTAGCAGGGAGGGTCACAAAACATTTGAGCTTACTTTGGAAGTGGAGCACGGGTTGTGCATAAGCCACAACCATACAGCTGCTATCATTAGTAGCAAACCTGTGATCCTCTCTCTCCCTCTGGTCCAGTCTCCTCACACCTTTCCCTGTAGGTCTTCATTCTTTAGCTAGTTAAACCTTACTGCTTCTGAAATATTTGTGACAACATACACTGCTCCTCACTATCAGATAGCGAACAACAGTGTAAGAATTCCAAGAGGAATTTTCAAGACATTAGATGTTCTCCTTATTTGAAAAACTAACACCAGTGAAAATAAAAGATGTGTTTCTGTTTGCACCACAGCACCAAGTAATTACAAAAGGAATTCCTTGGAAAGATGCCATATTTGGCAAGACAGCTCCCACTAATAGCCATTAATATACTCAAGGCCACTCTTCTGCACTGGACCAGAAGATACTCAGAGATACAACACAGGTCTTAAAACGCCCTCCTAAACTCTGAGCCTGTCCTTGGTTAAGTGGAAAATGGTTTGTATGAAGTTCAGAAAGCTGCATCTCAAGCAGCTCACAGCAGAGCTCAGCAGAGCACTCCAGGATCTCCTTCCACACTTGACATGGGCTGATGAAAAATCACATGAGTAGGCTTCAGCAATGAAGAGATCAGAAGTACCCACTGCTGCAGTTAAAAAAATATTCTCCCACTCAATGGTTCTCAAGTGCAGACAAAAATATACATGAACTTCTCCATCCCAGCCTAGGGTTTCCTTTGTCTTCATCTCCTGTCACAGAACACAGGAAGCAGCAAGGTATCCTATTTTCTCAATCACAGATAAGCATGTCACCCACCTCTCACTTCCAAATCACCACAAGACCATTTCTAAGTGGTTCCTTTTCAAACTATGGCTGTCTCTTGACTTTAGCTGGAAGTGTGTATTTCTCACTTGGAACTTCATACAGAAACACACAGCTGTCCCTGTCTTCAGACAGGTCAACAGCTTTTTGGCTTCCATTCAAGTGTCTACTCATGTTTTAGTTAATAATTCTTCTCTGAAAAGATGGCAGACCTTGGAACTCTCCTCCATCCCAGACTCACATTCTTACATTTCTGCGTTGAACCAGTGGGGTTTCCAAAGCCATCCTAGTGCAACTGAGTGAATTCATATTTGTAAACAGTTTTTCTTTTTTTTTTCTTCTTAGATACTCACACCCTATTACCTACTGCCCGTGGACCAATCAGTTCTATTGGGACTTATGCTCCTTAACTACATTAGGTGAGATGTTAAGCAGTATTAAGATATCTAAACAGTTCTTCACATACAAGGTTCTTCCAAATGACTCTTCAAATGCCTTTATCTCTCAAGGGTTTGTGAGTACCATAAGAAGACAAATTGCAAAATGCCTTCCTTTCATTCTTACAAGAGAGACACTCAGGCTACAGGATGTACTCTGCACATCAGCAGCAGTTAAACTATAAAAATGAACCAGTATCTGAATCACAAGAGGTGGATTCACATTTTCAGAAGTTAACTGAACACTAACAGAATGGTTATTTTAATTGCAATTTGCTACAGGTCTTCATTTCAATCCTTCCACTTCTTGAAGCATCTTACCAGTTCCATCATCTGCATCATTCTGACCAGTCTCCCAAATCTCTGGTTTTGTCCCAAAACCATCAGTGGCAGAAGACTCCGTATAGTCTGCAGGGTTAAATGTCCTAGAGTTTCAAAAGTTAAGAAATGGAAGAGAACACATGGGTCATTCAATGAGCACAAGGGTCATTGTTTTAGCTGAAGTTGTACTAGATTTAGCATCTCAATTTCCACATAATTCATCCTGACAGCTTTCATTTCACAAAAATTTTTTTCTTCTACGAGCAGGCAGAGATAAAAAAGGGAGAAAAGAAGGAAAAAAGTGAGAAGGCTGGAAAACAAAATTCCTATAGATAAAATGAACTGAAGAAATTCCTGAAAAAGCAGTTAACAGCATGCCTACCCCTCCCAGCCTTACAAAGCATTAGTTTATATAGACAATGATAAGACCCTCTCTGCTTGGCTAAGTTTTGCAGCAGGTGGCTGACTGACAAGTAACCAGTATCTTGTCCTTTCAGAGCACCAGACCTGCCCAAGACAGGAGTGGGAACATCAGTATGATTATTTTAAAGTGCTCTTCTGACGCCAATGCCAAATACTTAGACGCAGCTAAAAGGTGAAAAAAGGATTATTGAAGAAAAGCCTCTTTTCAGTTTCTTCACCTACAAGTATGAACAAGAAGGATCATTAGTGAAGCAGAAAAAGCCTTCTGTTCATCACGTTCATCATTATATGAAGTGTCATTAAAGGCAAGCACTGTGTGAAAGTAGTGGAGGCTTCATTTCTATAAAGCAACTTACTCCAATAAAATTGAGAATGAACTTTTAAGCTGCTGAGTAACTTCTTCAGCTTCATCTGTTTTAAGGTGCATGTATGTCCAAACAGCTAACGCATTAAACCTCAAAAACAGAAGGAAGTTCAGAATCACTGCTTTCTAGTTTTACACAGAACTTGTGCATTCTACGGAAATGGATCTGTTTTTAAGTTGACCTAAGACTGTATGCACAACACAACTTTCAGACTTCAAGACACTGTGTGGCTGGTACTGATGGCAGGTATGTGTCTCCAGGTTTGAGATATTAACAGTGAGTATACATACATTAGGACTGTATCAGTGTGCCTAGCTACAAACACTGGTTTAAGATAAAAATGTTCTATTCATCATGTCAGAGATTTGTCAATTCTTGAATCCATACTGGTTTATCAAACATACAGCAATATTCATACACACAGTGGCAACATTTAATATTGCCACCGAGTTTGACCCTTGCCAAAATCTGTGCTCTGCATGTTTCTTACCCCATGCCTTGGGCTGAAAACCTCCCTGCTCCTCTCCCTCTGCCACGTCCAAACCCTAGGAGAGAAAACACCATTTAACAGCAACAGCAGAGGAGCCACCAGTCACTAGTCTGTCACATTAGAGAATGCCATGGTTGAACAGTAAAACTACCATAACTGAAGTTAAATATCATTTACCTCCCAAACTCCCACACAGAATTTGTTTCCCTAACAGATGCAAGTAAGCCACGGTTCATCTAAGACCACCCATTTCAGAAGGACGTGCAATTCTTTACCCTCTTTTCCACATCTTGTGAAGTGGCTCCAAATGCCAATACAAGAACTGTATTCACTCAAGAATAAAGACTCATCCCAAAGACTGCTATTGCCAAAGTCATTAGACATTGTTCAAAATTGTCTCTACTGCCTCACTCTTGCCTAATACACTCCAGAATCCCAGCCTCCCTGCGTGCCCTGATCACTCAAGAAATTCCCTATCCCTCCTTATTTATGATGACAACGTTGAAATACTCTGTTTCCTTCTCTGACTCAGACCACCTGTCCATCCCTACCCTCCTCTGCTTTGCCAACCTGTGACCACACATTCCTTCTGCTTCCCCCTTAATCACCATCACTGACATGGAAATTACCCAACTCAAATTACTCAACTTCTCTTTTATCATTCACAGGAATATTTATTTCTGTTTTAACAAAAACAAGTATTTGTTGCCTCCAGTTTTCATCACCAGCCTCAGTTTATGAGAACTTCTTTATAAAATGAATGGCTTGAATTTTGCACACTGCAGTGTCAACAAGGCATGGAAATTTGTGTGTTACTATACAATCCATAAAGCAAATGCCTACAAAAACTGTTAGCAAACACTCCTTACATCCAGCATATTCTTGCATAGATTTCTCTCCCTGCCCCTTTTTAGGGGTTTTATCTGAGGCTTCTCCAGTTTGTTGGTTTTTGAGAATGATTATGAATTTTATTTTGCCTTACAAGAGGAAGAGGTCAAGAGCTACAGTCGGAGAACAAAACAATGCTTATTTTAATGACAAAATTATGTGGTAATTATAAGTTACCAGTTACTACAAGTTTACCAGAGTACAAAAATGACAATCCTTAATCACCAAAACACTGGGCCCAAACATCAGAATTATCCATGACAGGCTGTTTGAAGTTGGATCAGAATTACCTCTTATTTTCAGGGGACCACCTGAAATAAGAGGAGTAGCTTCAGGACATGGTAAAACCAGTCTAGGAAGTTCCTGTTTTAATGGCTTTCCACTTCCTGCCCTCACCACTAGTTCTTCCCCTTGTTCCAGTTCACTGTTCCAAGTGTTAAAAAGACATTTCTGAACCTACTTTCCCCAGGACTTCTTAGAAGCATCAAAGTAGCAGGATAAAACAAGCAGAAGAAGGATTCCCAGGCAGCAACACACAGTATTTTGCTGGGACAAGAACACAGAATAGCTGAAGTCTTACAGTGGCCAGCTCTGCTACCTCTACATTATTTTCCTCTCTTCACTCTCTTTTCACAACCAGCTGCAGAGAAGGCAGAGAGAGGTTAGGAAAGAGGCAACAACTGCTGCAACCTGTCATTTGCCATCCCTCTTCACCAAGCACGTGTGCTCTTTGCCACAAACAACAGTGTTCAGACCCCACTGTAATAAACTGCTTCCGACCTGGCCTCTGGACCACCTTGCTCAGCCTACCTACTCTGCAGCTCCTCTCCTTCACCCACCTGAAATCCCCAATCTGGGAAGCTGCTCTGTGGCATTAAGGGGTCACAGCTCCCAGGGGCAGATAAGTCAGAGCAGTCTGGATTTTGTCCAGTAAGTTTTTTGAAGAGCAGAACCAGCTACACAAGGTCACCAAGGGACATGGTGGGGGCCATCACGTAATAAAATTAATTCCTACTGGTATTAATACAGCATTAAACATCATTTATTGAGATTGCACAGAAGCAAATCAACAGTTTTCTGACTGCCTCAGATGTAAGTCCAATTGGAAACTGCAAAACACAGAAACAGTCAAGCAGAAATATTTCTGAGTGAAACAAGCAGACACTAGGTACAGAGAGGTAGCTGGAATAGCTACAAAGAAAGAAGATACAGATTTCAGAAAAGGAGCTAAGTCTCCCCAGCCTCCCAGATGCAAAAACCTGAGAGACCAACCTTAGTACACTAAACAGAAGACAAGACTTTAGGAAGCAAAGTAACATAAGATACCATCCCATCCCAGACACAATAAACTACTGGCTAAAAACACCAGTAAAAACCTCTTACAATTTCATAAATTGCTTAAAAGAAATAATGCTGCCCCTGAAGTTCCACAAGCAGTATTAAACTCCTAGCTAAATAGGCATTTTTTTATACCAGATCACTTTGAAATTAATCCTCAACTTGAATTTCAGGGGATTCTCTTAATTTCATGCAGCTGTGTCTCTGCTTTCTGTCAAAACTAAGTTTAATCAACAAACGCAACAGAAAGCATTCTAATGAAGACAAAAGTGAAGTACCCAACCAGTGGGGTTAACACTAAATTCAAAGCTAGACAAGACACTTACAAAGAAGTTATTCAAAACATGGGACAGTAAATAAAGACCATTGAAATACCACCCTAACTCAGACACAGGATTTCATACACCATGGTGAATGATGCAAGATGCATTGTTGGGAAGGGCTGGTCCTCTCTTTGACAGAACCAGACCACTAATATATTCTTGATTTCTCACGCAAAGTAAGTTCCTTCTCTCAGCTGTCAAAATTAAAATACGGCCTTAAAATAACTAAAAGGCACAGTCTTCTAACACAGAGTCATCAAAGAACTGTGAATACCCACAGGGTGTCTGCAAACATTTCATGCTTTTTTGCAGTGGCTAGAAGGTCAAGGGAGTAAATGAAGCATCACACCCAAATTCCGAGTATGGATCCAAATTCTGAGCCAGCAATCCAACAGCAACTTGAACTCATTTAAATCAGAACCACTACAACTGTGGTCTTCCTCAGCAGTGATCACAACCTCTGCCCTTTCCTGCACGGAGAGTTTTGCACTTAACAATGAGCAAGCACCAAACAACTACCAGGAAACAGTATTTGTTTGCTTTTAGATCAACTCTCCAAATCTGTTCCCTCCTTGTTAAATGTCAGAAAATCAGTCACCTTTACACCAGGGTAAGCCACTAAAAAACCTTGCAAGTCCCCAGCTAACTTGCTGCTTGCCTCTTTTTTTTTTGTCTTGGTTAGTTCTGCTGTCACCTATCACCTCTTGTTTTGCATGTGCCTTAGTATAGCTCCAAGGAGGATTTCATCCACTATGTTGCAAGGCACAGAAGTGAGATTGCCTGGCCTGTAGTTACCCAGGTCTTTCTAATTTCCCTTTTGAAAATGGAGGTTACAATTCCTTTTCCAATAGGTGGAAACTTGACTCAAATGTGATGGATAGTGGCTTCCTTTGACATTCTCCTCAGGACCTGTGGATGTGTCTCATCAGATCTCAGGGACCTTCGTATTTCTTAAACGGTCTCATTAAACCTGATCCTCTCCTACAGTGGGTAGTTCTTCATTCTCCCAGTCCCTGCCTTTCCCTTCTGCAGCTCAGGCAGCTGGAGATCTTGCCAATAAAGACCAAGGCAAAAAAAAAACCTCATCAAGTACCTCAGCCTTCTCCATGTCTGGTTACGCAGATCTCCCATCTTCTTCCAGAGAGGGCCTATATTTTCCCTAGTCTTTCTTTTATCCCCAACATTACAACTTTAGCATTTCTAACCAGAAAGCTGACTGCTCAATCTATTTTTCCCAAGCTCCCTGTCTTTGCTCCCACACTCTGTAGCCTTCCTTTTCATGCTGGAGTTTGTCCAGGAGCTCCCTGTCCATCCATGCAGTCAGGTGTTTCTGCCCAACTTCCTCTTTGCTGGGATGCATCACTGCTGAGCTTGGAGGAAGGGATCCCTTAATATTAACCAGCTTTTCCTGGGCCCCTCTTCCCTCCAGGGCTTTATCCCATGTCACTCTACCAAGGAGAGTGAAGAGGCCAAAGTCTGCTCTCATGAAGGTCAAGGCAGTGAGTTTGTTGTGTGCCCTCCTCACAGCCCCAAGGACCTCAATCTCCACCACTTCATGGTCGTTGCAGCCCAGGCTGCCCTTGACCTTCACATTCCTCACCAGCCCCTCCTTGTTGGTGAGAGGAAGGTCCAGTATAGCACATCTCCTTGCTGGCCCGTCTGTCACTTGGAGGGAAGTTATCACCAAAGCATTCCAGGAATTGCCTGGATTGCCTGTGCCCAGCTGTGTTGTCCTTCCAACACATCTGGGGAGGTTGAAGTCCCTCATGAGTACCAGGGCTTGCGAACATTCCCGCTCCTATCTGTCTATAGAGGGCCTCATTCACTTGGTCTTCCTAGTCAAGAGGGCTGCAGCAGAGCCCCACTATAACATCACCTGTCCCTGCTATCCCTGTAGTCCTGATCCATGAGCTCTCATCTTGTTCCCTATCCGTCCACAGGTGGAGCTCCATGTACCCCAGCTGGTCACCAACAGTCCCTCCTCTCCCCCACCTGTCCTACCTGAAGAAGCTGCACCCTTCCATTACAGCACTCAGCTCACAGGAGCCACCCCACCACATCTTTGTGATGCCAACAAGATTGTGGCCTTGCAGGCATGCACACATCTCTAATTCCTCTTGTTGATTCCCCACATTTTGTGTTTGCATAGACCACTAAGCTGGGCCCCCAGTGAAGACAACTTACTGGCTGGAATGGCTACAGTTCCTTTGTGCTGCCCTTGAGGTGCTGTCCTGATGTCCTGAGATCCTCCTCCAGGTTCTGAACATCTCTTGCTGGTCTTGACATCAAACTGGTAAGATTGGAATCAATTGAGGTTCCCCTTCACCAGTAACTTTAGCTTAAAGCCCTCGTCACCAGCATGGCAAAACCACAAATCACTATAGAGTGGTGTTGGAAGGGACCTTAAAGATCACCCTGTTCCAATGAGCCTGCCGTGGGACACTTTGCACTAGACCAGGTTGCTCAAAGCCCCATTCAACCCAGCCTTGAACACTGCCAGGTATGGGGCAGCCACAGCTTGTCTGGGTAACCTGTGCTAGGGTCTCACCACGCTCACAGCAAAGAATTCCTTCCTAATGTCTAATCTAAACCTTCCCTCTTTTAGTTTAGAACTGTCCCCTTCTTGTCCTATCACCCACATAAAAAGTCTCTTTCCTTCTCGTTATAAGATCCCTTTGTGGAAAGTGCTGAAGATCTCCCCGAAACTTTCTCTTCTCCAGGCAGAACAGCCCCAACTCTCACAGGTGCTTTATTTCAAAACTCAAATTTTCACTTTAATGGGTTTACAGGAAGTTATTGCAAGAAAGAGGCCTAAAGAACAGCTGAGAGGAAAAGCAAAAGCAGTGTGAACAGGCAGACAACATCCTGGATTTGTGTTTATCTCTGACTACACAGTAACTGAAGAGCTCTGGTCTCTGCTCTGGAAATGCATAACCAGCCATCCTCCCAGCTGACTGTGGCTTAAGCCATAAGAGATAAGAAGGCTAAGTATAGAAACTTTGCATTCTAGGTATTTCATACCACCAAAACAAACACCAAAGTTGTATGTAATAATTCAAATTATTTCAGTCTTTATTAGTCATAAACCCAGATGCAATTAAATAGTTTTATATACTGTATATACTCCAGAAAGCATTTTCAGATGCATGTGCAGAAAACTTTTAACTCTAAAATTATATTTAGAACAGGTAACTTGATAAATCTAACTTATGGTTAATCTCAAAAAAATAAAAAATTTACATGACAGTTTCTTAACCACAGCAAAACTAAACAGACTTCAGATTGTGACCTCCAGAAGGTCTGTTCCACATTTAGGTTTTACAAAAAATAACATCCTTACCAGTTCTGGCAAAGAAAATCCAAAATATATCCTGAGCCAACTGAGCTAAGCTTTTAAATGAGAATGTTTACACATGCAATTCTGGTTATAGAAACTCAACTTGTTCAAGGATAGCATAGATGGGATACTTCTTATCTAAAAATGTTTTAAAAAAAAGGACATCAAAAATACAAACTGCACTAGAATCAGATATCTATGAAAAGGATAAGCTGTTCTGCTTTCTCATACAGCCAGCAGACAAAACAAGAATTGGAAGGCTCCTTGCCATGCTGTTTGAATCCAAAATTAAAACACAGTATTTTTCCTTTTTATTTCTGTTTTTCAGGAAAGAAATTCCCTGTCAGCATCCACATTTATGGCATTATCATGTTGCTTTGAAATAACAAAGATGAAGAACAAGGAGGAACAGAAGTGCAAGCAACAAAGCCACGTTCCCTTTCCACACCAGAATTACTACACATGAATCTGTAACAATTTCTATGCTGAATCAAGTCCAAATGTACACCTACCTGCTAAATCATTATAAGTTACAATTAATTAGGTGTCTAGGGAAGAACTCACAAACTGAAACCACAGTGCAGTTTTTCGGGATGCTCTCCTGATCTTCAACTATTTGTGGCTCTAACTTCTTAGTCAGACATAATTTACGTACAACAAAACCTTTGGTGCTTTTTTCTTTTCTTGCCATGGTTCTTTTTGAGGAGGAAATTGTCAAGTCTCTTTCTGTACCTTTTCTCCACTCACATCATATTACTGAACAGAGTTCCTCAGATATACTACATATAAGAAGAACCACCACTTCAAGTTCAGCTTGAATCTGTAACCTGCTGATTCCATTTAATATTCTCTCTTTTGCATACTTGCTTGGAGTGACCAACTCCATTGTGTGACTTTTCCACAAAATTTTACAGACCTCTACCACACACCCACTCAGTCCTCTCTCTTGCAGGCAGAAAAGTCCTAGACTGCTTGATCCTCACACCCCATAAGTGCAACCTTCCTAGTACCTTCACAAGCCTTTTCGAGCTTTACTGCATCCTTCTCAGCACTGGGTGGAGGGAGTGGGAGCAGCAGACCTGCACGTAAAACTGAAGATGCAAGAATACAGAAAAAGAGCTGCATAAAAACAACCTGTGCTTGTAAAGTTTCTCAGTTTGCATGCAAGGCTGCAGCTGACTGAAACAGAAATGAGGGAATGTTTCTAGAGCTGACAATCTAAAGACATAACCATAATTTCTTCAGGAGATTCCCCTCTAGACAGTTGCAAATCCTGGCAATACTGACAAATATAATCACTTTGATGCAATTACTGTTCTTACATCCAAATTAAGCTCATTCAAGAAATTTAGTTTTGAAAAGAAACACAGATGAGAAGGGCAACTTAAGACATTGCCTGACTCCTTTCCAATACAAAGTTTACAGCCTTGGTTTAACAAGATTAAGGGCAGAGCAATTACAGTTGACATGTGTCCTGTAACACATCCTGTAATACATTTTTGCTTTCTGCTCATCAGTCAATAATTTGTATCTACTTCAAATCCCTGATGTCCTGCATACCAGCTCTCAGTGGCTTTTGTACTCTGTGTACCGACTACCTCATACAGTTTCAAAGAAGGTGACACAGTCACTAATGGGAGATCTACTGCACAATGAAGCCAGTGCCTCAGCATCAGGGGTTTTCCCCCTCAGCAAACAGCACATTATCACCTGTGTCCATCCCATTTCTGCTATTTTCAGTGCTTATCATTTCTCAAAATTAGGTTGCTCTGCAGCGAACCCGTAATATGATGGCCCAGCAAATCTTTCCCTAGAGTAGCAAGTAAGATAACTCCAGACTGGGAAGGTAGCTTAAAATAGAGTGACAGCGTGTTGCTCACATAATTAGCTGACCCCTTATTCTGTATCCAATGCCTAGATTCCTATGCATACACAGAGTCTACATGAAACATTTCTAAGAAAAGGTTCTGTGATGATTACCAGCAATCTATTTACTTTCAGTTGAAGTATGTTATCCCACATTTGACTACTCTATACAACAGAAAAGAAAGACCACTGAGTGAAATGACAGCAAGCTTTTTATTATTATTTCTACCAATACCCAAAGAAAGAAGGTCATGCATCCCAAAATGATGAGAATTGAATTAAACAGCTTTATACAACTCCTTGCAGATTTCAAGGGCTTGCACTGTAAAATTAATTAGGTATTTCCTGCCACAGAATGCACACTTGTCATATAATGATCCTGTAGTTGTTCAACAGGTTTATCACAGACACTTCATTAAAGATAATTTGTTCACAGGAATGTACAGTCTAAAATATCTGGTAGAGAGATACAATATGTATCTCTATGTACACTAAGCCAGTGAACAGAAGAAACGGCTTGAAGTTGTTTCTATTTCTCCAGGCAGACAAGTCAGTTTGATCTGAGAATGGAGTTTGAGATATATGATATTCATCTGGAGAGCTACAGTTTTGACAACAAAAGCAATGTCTAGTTCATAAAGTTACAAAGCAAAACCAGACTGCATTTAAAATGAACCTCTAAGTTTCATTGAACTATTAAAAAAAAATCCTGCCTATATTTATAAATTGAATTTAAAGGATTATTTTATAAAACAAATAACTGAAAGACTTACAGTCTATCTATTAAAAGTGCTAACATAGGAAATACTGTAGCTGTGAACTATACCACACCCTCCTCTGCATACACCATTCGGTACCTGTGGATTCACAGGCACAACCAAGACATTCTTAAAATCCTTTAGAAGCTACTTCTTTGTATCCTTCCACTCCTTCAAGATGCAGATCTGTAAACAATGAAGTTGGATGTGCCTGTCTCTGAATGCCTTGCTACAGGATTTTCCCAAGAGAAAGGAGTCCTTCAAAGGCAGAATTTTTCTTGAGTCAGATATTACTTATTAAGTGTATTATCTCTGCTATATGTTTTGTCAATTTAATTCATCCACTCCCCACTTTCACACACAATCTACACCATATTGGGGTTACTCATTTTCATTTCTCCTACTCTGAGGAAAAAAAAGCCTCTTTCCACCCCAACCTGTGAAAATCCCAACTACACACTGCGTGATTCCTCATCCAATCCATTATCCCACTGCTTCCACAGGACAGAACTGGAGTTGTACCTAAGACTCGGCCATATTCCCCTTCCACAGTTCTCATCAGCTCTTCCACATCAAATTCCTTCTCTTAGCAAAAAGTTTTTTAAGTGGCTTGTACCTTCTCTGATTGGCTACCAAAAATGGAAGGCAAGTCTGACAACCAGATCCGCCCCAGAGAAACAGCACAAGTACACCACAAACCCTTCCCCAAGCCACACAGATGGAATCCTCTGCTCTCCTTGCTGCCAAGGTACATCTTGAGGAGCCCAGCACACCCCCACTCACAGGAGCCTGGCATGAGCACATCTCCATAGCCAGGGCACAGCACCCTGCCACAGAGAAAACTACACAGAATGTGATCTGAGTCAATTTTGCTAAGTTGTTCTGAGACCATGGAAGGATAAGGGATAAGAAAGGGGGATGTACCCAAATTCAAGGTGGCTGAAGTGCTTATGGAATCAAAGGATAACAAAAAAATTATTAAGAAGCGTTTAAAAAAATAAATGGGAGAGTTCCATTTCAGGACATGAAATCAGTGCCAGTCCCACACCAATGCCACCACCATCTCACCTCTCCCACGGCCACGTTTCCCACGGTCTGAAGGCCTGTCTCCTTGGTTGTTGTCCACTCCATTCTCTTCATCTCTGACTGTGGAGAGAGGAGAGCTTAAGAGAAGCTTTAGAGATTCATACACGAGACAATACAGCCATCTGCTTAACGTGTACCCCAAAAGAAAAAGCAAGTTTTTTCAAGTGGATTTGTCAACAAATCTCAGTCAGCCCTTTCCTCTGGGGGCCCAGTTAGAACCAGTTGTGTTTATTTTGTACTGGACAATTAGGAAGCAAAACATCTAATAAGGAAATGTCCCTCAGCAGGCACACGTCTACACGTGCCATGTTTTGCAGCCTACATTATTTAACTAATTACAGCCTCATCCCTTTAATGAAGTATGAAATTCAGCTGCCTCATCCTCTCTTTCCTTGATAATGCACTGGTTGACAACAGTAAAAGAATAAGAGATAACCCACAAGACCAAGCTTCTACTGCCTCAACAGAGAAACTCAAAAGACTTCTCTGTATTTAAAGCAGAGGAATGACAACTGGGTGACAGTAAGGAATTAAAAAAGCACTCAACTATTTTGTGGAAAACTCCTGACAAGGTACTCTGAAAAATGACTGGCTCCCTGAAGTGGGGAAAAAAAAAAAAAAAAGACTGGCCTCTGAAAACACTGATGAGATTTTGTACCATGCAACTTCTAATGGAAAAATAAAACCAACAATGCCTGGACATAAAATCTGGGAAGAAAATATCAAGATTTGGTAACCATCTCAAATATCTTTAATTCCAGTTTACAAGAAGAAGCAAGCAGCATTGGCCTCTGGTAAAAATTTTGCCCCTCACTTTCATTTTGACGGATCTGAATTCAACTTTTCCAAGCACAGCTGCTGATTTTATTAATATTTTTTCATCTTGACATTATTCTACCCTACAAAGAGTCACAATGTCTACACTGGCACAGTATTTGAATTCATTCCAATTATGAATTAGATGAGTTAGTTAATACTGTAAATATTTCTCCTACTTTGAAGTGGAAAATGAAACATTATATTAATTTTGATTTCTTTTCTCATGTCTCAGTGTGGTGTACAGCCCTTACAGGGAAAGGTATAGAGCTTTGATAATGATGATAAAACTTAGATAAAAAGCAACTCAATGGTATATCCAGTGTGAATTTATCTAACTAGGAAACATCAGTTTCCTGTTGTACAATGTATTACTGCAACTGTAGCAAAGTGCAGACCATCCCAACACCAAGTCACACAGACAGACCAAGCATACCTGTGGCACAAACAAGTTACGATCCCTTCAACGCGGAGCTACAGTCAGATGGACTTTGCTCCAGTAAGCACCTGCTTTCAACTCAGTGAGTTCCAGCTGCAAGGGAAGTGTCTAAATCTTTAAAAATTAACCCCTATACGTACACTCTCGGCCACGGCTGCCTCCTCTTCCCCGTCTGTTGGAACTTCCCCGTCCGCGACTCACTTCTCTGTCCCCTCGTTTCTCTCTGTTTTCTTTGTTTTCTGAACCTTCCTTTCCAAGGCTTTTCTTCTTTCCCCCTACAGTCTCCCAAGAGGTCTATTTGGGTAGAACAGAATTAGACATAAAAGTCAAAACAGAAGACACAGCTCCCAATGCACATTTCACCTCACACCCCTCCAATTCGTGGGGAAAAACAAACCAGTATTTGCATAATATCACATATGTAATACCTTGAGATCTACGGACATAAATGGTAACACACAGGCTGTATTTTTGTGAAGAGATGAGAAGGGGACATGATTCAGAAGTCAGATCGTCTTGGGGAATGTGAGGATCCCAGGTATTTCTAGGTATAGCAAGCTTCCACTATTTCAGGGAAGCCTGGATACAACCACAGCACAGGATATCTGCAAAGCAAGCAGTAGTTTCCTGCTCAACTACATCCACAAATTTAGCAAGGAAGCATGAACAGAGGTACCTTTTCTCGAAAGGAAATGAAAAAAAGTCTTCTAAGTATCACTGAACAAAAGAGTGATGAGAATATGTATATAGCCTAAGGGGGGGTGGGTAGAACAAAAAAGAAAACAGAAAAAAAAATTATTATTCAGACATACTAGAATTTAAGACCCAGAAGAAAGAATGGCAGAACAGCAGCTTGGGAAAATGTGGACATGATAAGCCAGACCATCCCCTCTTAACATGTACAGATCATCACACAGAGCAAAATACAGGAAAATCTATGTCTAAACAAGACAAGAGATGAAGGTCCAATCATCAGGCTTCTGTTTGAATATTAAACTCCATCTTTAAAATAAATGCAAGGATGGTATTGAATCCATAGGAGTATCTGTAGGAGTTGCAAATAAAATGACTAAAACACTTGCCAAGAATAGTACTGCAACTCATATATTATGCAATTGCATGGTTTGTCTATTGAGCCATAGCTGCAAAGTAAGGAAGAAAGGTATTTGCAAACCATTAAACCATTAAGATGACAGACAGATTTGCACGTATGTCCCCATCTCCAGGAGCTTACAGCCCAGGTGAGGCATTTGAGCAGAATATCTGCATATGCAAATTAGTGTGAAGCACTAAAGCCATGACCTTTGACAGGACCTGTACCAAACAAAAAAAGGTTGTCCCTCAGTAATTTTAGGCCCTGACTCACTTCCTTTCAATTGCACCAACAGTCCCTCAGCAGCCCTGGCAAGGCAGGCCATGACCAGCTAGTCCAAGCCACCTAGAACTGAGGGAACTGATCCTGTGGGAAGAGCAAGTAGCAAAGCAGTTTACAAGTACAAACTCAATGTTGCAGAGTCCCCTTGGAGAGGATAAGAACAAAGTGAATGGTTACTCTCTCAGGCTGAAATCCCTTTTCAATTCCTCCAGTTCAGGAGATTGCATCGCCATAAACCAGCGACAATCAGAAACACCAAAACAACATGTTTGAGCAATACCACTTTATTAGTGAGGCTTCCCTCAGTAACTTTACCACGTGGCTTCACCTGAAATAGCCTGTGTAACTGCACTGGGACACTTCTAGAGCTTTGGACAGAAAAACACCTGCACTGAAGAGCCCAGTCTGTATCGTTCAGAACACTCTGCTATTTCACTGATGGGCACAGGGCCAAAACATCGACCCGAATCTGGATAAGGCTGCAAAGCTGAAGAGGAAGCAGCCTCTCCTGAGAAGGGTCTGATACGACTTGGGAATGATGAGTAAAAGGATGACTATAAAAGCATCAGATCCACGCTTTCCCACAATACAATTTTGAGGAAAGCCCTGAGAAGTCAGGCATGTCCTCTGAGAAAGAGAGGATGGTGCTACCTCTGGGCATGGGTACCCATCACAGACTATTGAAGCTGTCTCTTTTCCTAAGGGAGGCAAGTGATTACAATGTCAGTTGATGATGCCTGAGGCAACCCAAACGACAGTTGTGGGCCTGATCTTTGAAAACATGTAACAGAAGTCGTCTTCTTGTTCTGTTCTGACATGGAAAGAATAATAATGTGAAAGGTCCCCTTTGTTCTATCTTCAAAGGTTTAGTGAGTAAAACGTGGTTAGGCATGAAATGTATTTTAGGTCTGTAGGAAGTTAAGTGAATACAAGTCTAGGGCAAAGAAACATGTCCTTCTCTACTCTCATCCACAAGTCTCTATCTACCTAAAGCCTTTGTCACAATTGCTGGAAATGAAAAGTCTTCATGAAAACTAAGTCATACAGCATAAAGCCTTGAAGATCACAGCATCAAACCCAAAAGAAATAAAAAAAGACAAAGATAAAACTGGCTGAGTACCAAATAAACTATAAATAGACATTCTAGTTATCACTCCTTGCTGTTCTAGTTCCTCCAATTGCACAGACGCATCTTTCAAAAAAGGGTTTAAAAAAAACTTCCAAGTGCACCAGAGAAGAGTGAAACTAGAAAAAGAGATCCGGGAAACTGCATTCAGAATCAGCGGTACCTTGGTTTTTCACTTTACATTACATTCATGGTTAAACTGTTCTCGAGTACAATGGCCTTAAAACAAACCCTTCCAGTCGAAGGCCCAGAAATTTCCATAAAGAATAAATTTCTTCACACACTTCAATTAATACTCTTCCCTTCTTGAGCCCTTTAAGTTCTCTGCTACTAAGTTGCATTTTGTCTATAGAGAGCAGTGGGTTCAGAGTGACTCGTCAAAATAGCTGAATATATTGGTATCAATTCTAGCTGATAAGTAAATTCAGAAGGTTTTTTCCATGTCATGATCACTTCAAACAATTTGCTAAAGTAAGAAAGCATTTCACTGCCAACCAGAGAACTACTTTCAACTAAAAAATGGCAAACATGAGAAGTACAAAACAACACATAGCTGGCACATTACCCAGGTAGGTTTAACCAAGGTGAAATGCTCTCTTCTACTCCCAACCTGCCAGCCAGCTTACTATTACATACTTCTGTGTTTTAGAGGACCTCAACTCTGATAAAAAATGAAAAAGGGATAGAAAAGCAAGTCCCCTCGGTCAGAATGGTGCATGTCCTAGATTTAGGGTGTGAGAGGTGAGTTTCCTCATTAACAATAAGCCAGAGTACACATCCTGACAAATTACAGGAAATACTCTGCTTTCAGCATCAGGAAAGGAAGTCCAGGTTTCTTCCCAATTTAGATGAGATGAAATCTAGTTTAATGCCTTGGACAACGTGTAAGAAATCCCTCCAGCAAAAACTTCAGCTGCATAAAAAACATATTTTCGTAGTTATCTCCTGGGATTAAAAAAAAAAAAATGCTCTGTGCAACACTCTAAGTGACACTATTTGTTGTTATATACACACTGTTTCATCTCCTCTTTGTTTTTCAATCCAGCCATGCAAATGAGCAACACAGTGAAAGGAGCAACTGCTTGCTGCATCCTCTCCTGCCAAGTAGCACTGATCAGTGCAACTTCTAGATGNTACCACTTTATTAGTGAGGCTTCCCTCAGTAACTTTACCACGTGGCTTCACCTGAAATAGCCTGTGTAACTGCACTGGGACACTTCTAGAGCTTTGGACAGAAAAACACCTGCACTGAAGAGCCCAGTCTGTATCGTTCAGAACACTCTGCTATTTCACTGATGGGCACAGGGCCAAAACATCGACCCGAATCTGGATAAGGCTGCAAAGCTGAAGAGGAAGCAGCCTCTCCTGAGAAGGGTCTGATACGACTTGGGAATGATGAGTAAAAGGATGACTATAAAAGCATCAGATCCACGCTTTCCCACAATACAATTTTGAGGAAAGCCCTGAGAAGTCAGGCATGTCCTCTGAGAAAGAGAGGATGGTGCTACCTCTGGGCATGGGTACCCATCACAGACTATTGAAGCTGTCTCTTTTCCTAAGGGAGGCAAGTGATTACAATGTCAGTTGATGATGCCTGAGGCAACCCAAACGACAGTTGTGGGCCTGATCTTTGAAAACATGTAACAGAAGTCGTCTTCTTGTTCTGTTCTGACATGGAAAGAATAATAATGTGAAAGGTCCCCTTTGTTCTATCTTCAAAGGTTTAGTGAGTAAAACGTGGTTAGGCATGAAATGTATTTTAGGTCTGTAGGAAGTTAAGTGAATACAAGTCTAGGGCAAAGAAACATGTCCTTCTCTACTCTCATCCACAAGTCTCTATCTACCTAAAGCCTTTGTCACAATTGCTGGAAATGAAAAGTCTTCATGAAAACTAAGTCATACAGCATAAAGCCTTGAAGATCACAGCATCAAACCCAAAAGAAATAAAAAAAGACAAAGATAAAACTGGCTGAGTACCAAATAAACTATAAATAGACATTCTAGTTATCACTCCTTGCTGTTCTAGTTCCTCCAATTGCACAGACGCATCTTTCAAAAAAGGGTTTAAAAAAAACTTCCAAGTGCACCAGAGAAGAGTGAAACTAGAAAAAGAGATCCGGGAAACTGCATTCAGAATCAGCGGTACCTTGGTTTTTCACTTTACATTACATTCATGGTTAAACTGTTCTCGAGTACAATGGCCTTAAAACAAACCCTTCCAGTCGAAGGCCCAGAAATTTCCATAAAGAATAAATTTCTTCACACACTTCAATTAATACTCTTCCCTTCTTGAGCCCTTTAAGTTCTCTGCTACTAAGTTGCATTTTGTCTATAGAGAGCAGTGGGTTCAGAGTGACTCGTCAAAATAGCTGAATATATTGGTATCAATTCTAGCTGATAAGTAAATTCAGAAGGTTTTTTCCATGTCATGATCACTTCAAACAATTTGCTAAAGTAAGAAAGCATTTCACTGCCAACCAGAGAACTACTTTCAACTAAAAAATGGCAAACATGAGAAGTACAAAACAACACATAGCTGGCACATTACCCAGGTAGGTTTAACCAAGGTGAAATGCTCTCTTCTACTCCCAACCTGCCAGCCAGCTTACTATTACATACTTCTGTGTTTTAGAGGACCTCAACTCTGATAAAAAATGAAAAAGGGATAGAAAAGCAAGTCCCCTCGGTCAGAATGGTGCATGTCCTAGATTTAGGGTGTGAGAGGTGAGTTTCCTCATTAACAATAAGCCAGAGTACACATCCTGACAAATTACAGGAAATACTCTGCTTTCAGCATCAGGAAAGGAAGTCCAGGTTTCTTCCCAATTTAGATGAGATGAAATCTAGTTTAATGCCTTGGACAACGTGTAAGAAATCCCTCCAGCAAAAACTTCAGCTGCATAAAAAACATATTTTCGTAGTTATCTCCTGGGATTAAAAAAAAAAAATGCTCTGTGCAACACTCTAAGTGACACTATTTGTTGTTATATACACACTGTTTCATCTCCTCTTTGTTTTTCAATCCAGCCATGCAAATGAGCAACACAGTGAAAGGAGCAACTGCTTGCTGCATCCTCTCCTGCCAAGTAGCACTGATCAGTGCAACTTCTAGATGTGGAAACCTCCTCCAACTTCAATACCGGCAATACTCACCTGCAGCAGTTGCACAGCTTAAAATACCTGCCTGCCCTTTAAGCTTATAAAGACTGACCTTTATGAAAAACAGCCTCAGGCCTCAAGGCTGTGGAGGGCCTACACAGTAACTACAAACACCCCAGCAAGAAGCAGGCCTGTGTCTGAGGGAGCACTGAGTTCTGCTGCACCCAAATGAAAGTGCAAGAGACCAGCTGAACACCCACAACACTTTCCAGTTTCAGCCTACTCCAAGGCATGAATGCAGTAGAGAAGCTGCCCCAGTCTCCACTTCCTTCAAAATAATTTAGATGGAGATACAGAAATTTCAAGCTTCTGAAATACGACTTTCTCAATCCCTTATACAAGTTGAAAAATGCAGCAAACAGAAGGAGAAGTTTAAGATGAAAGTAAAACCTTACCGTGTCTGAACTTCCTTCCAGCAATATGTTAGTTGCTCTGTTCATGTCCCCATTACAATCATGTAGCGCCACTATGCACTCATCCTGGTTTTTCCCCGTCACTTCCATAAGCTGGCAGTAAAAGTCAGACATGTTAAAATATCTACATTATCATCATAAGAAAATAAAGAGTTAGTACCACCACAGATTACAAGAAAGTGCATAACTACCATGTCAGAGTAAACTAAAATCCTGAAATAAAGGAATCTGCATTTTACAGATCTGCTTGGGACTCAGACAAGAGACAGGAGGAAGCACAAATTAATTGATAATCAAGGAAGCACTCTTTCACACCTTTTTTATTTATTTCTGTATGCTTGCAGCAAATGCTGTCAACGCAGATAGGGCAGTATACGAGGGTAAAGATGTAAAGGAGCAGCACAGTTCCAGTATCATCCTCTCTGTCTCCCCACCAAACATGTCCCTCTTTATCCCACTGTGAGAACAGACATAAGGTAAGACATGGCAGAGAACAGATCCATCTGGAAAAACACCCAGACTAAGAAATAGGTTATTTTTCAGTCAGATTAGCTCCCTTGATCCATTTCAGCATAAGGCCACGTAAGAGTCTTAAGTGATGGCTGGTTAAGGAGACCTAGTTCTGAAATTATGCTCCATGAACTTGTGGAACACATCCCGAGAAGTGTGGAACAGAAATTATCAGTCCATTATGGGGCATCCAGCAACTCCATCCAACAAACAAAACCTAAGTGAGCTAGAAATACATATGCAGAATGTAAAATACTGGAGATTTCCTATGCAGAACTTAATTCTCCTCCCTCCCACCAGCTTAGCTACAAGCACTATTGAGGGTCCTGTGGCTTCAGGAAGTATAAGATTTCACTCCTGGCACAGAATCAGAACTAGTTTATACGAAGAACAACAAAAAGCACTTAATAACGCTTCAGAGGAAGCTTTACAAAGGGAAAGAAATCAAGAAATCTGCTCCTCTGCTGCATTAATGCATTCAAGCTCATTTTTCTCTCTTTCTGGGGGTACTCCTGGGTTCCTCATGAGCTGTGATGTGTTCACTAGGACAAAATCATCAATACCCATGGCAGAATAGGGACCCAGATTGTCTGGACTGCTTGAATTAATCATCTCAGCTACAACTGGGTAATAGAAGCTTGATCATCTAACACTCAACGCTCACCATGGTAGAGGAAATGTGAGATTTCATTTACACAGTGTAATTTTATCATTTTAATGCATACACAGATCTGCGAGGTCAGATCATTTATTTTTTAAAATAACACCCTCAATCACCTTTAAGTTATGATTAGATTTTTACTTTTCCTGAAAAATTTCCAAGATATTAGCACACTGAGTTTACACAGGTGACAATTTTCTTATGTGTCTGTACATGTGGACAAGCTGAATGCATTCTTTATTCTGACAAATATTAAGCATCAGGACAATACTAGAGAGATACACTGTGGAGGAGGCAACAGCCCAAACAAGTTTTGGCTTAAAGGCTTGTCTACAAAGGAAAAGACACCAATGTAACTATACAGTCAGAGTTGTATTACTACAAAATTTCTTGTAAACAGACTTTACAGTGAAGTAAGAGCACCTTTTCCTAGTTAAACTTACATCCTCTTGAAAAAGGCTTCATCTAAACCAGAAGCAGATGCTCTAGCTCCAAAATGTAAGCCAGCTTTAGAGCACTTTATTGCAGGGCAAAAAAAACTCTGTACCATAAGAAACATACTTGCTTCACTTTATCTTCAAAATCTGCATCGTTCTTATCATAGATCATCTGAGCAAGGCGAATCTGTTCTGCTGTTGCCTGAAAAAAGATAACATCCAATAAATTACACAAAAGGTAACTTTATTTTTCAAAAGTATATCCTAGTGTCATTGTGGCTTTTCCTCCAGATTCTCGAAAAGAACATACACAACAAACACAGGGATGCTGTAGGGGAAGGGATTAACATCTTCTCCATGCCCACTTGGTAGTTTTAAATGTTATTTGGGACAGAAGCAACCTCAGTGCTTTCTAATCTGTTTGAAACACAGTTAAAGGTCACCACATTAACAAGACAATCATATAATAATAAAGAATTTACCACAGAAGACTAGGTTTTAGTATTAATGCTTTTAATTTAATTTAGGATATACCACTCGAGAGTAAAGAGTTTTATCATAACAAACTGGCTATGGTATTTTTAAATTAAATCTCTGACGATTTCTGCCCACAACACCTTCCACCACTCTCCCAACAACAACCCAGCTCTGGTTTTATGAGTGCTCAGAGACTGAGTCATGCCTCAAGACTCTGCCCATGAACAGCTGCACTTATTTTTTTAATAAGTGAATACTGGTCTCTGAAAACTGTAAAAGGAACTTGCTATTGGTGAAGTATCTGGTGCTTTTGTAACATTTCTGGACCAAAATCCATACTGGCAACTTCTCCAAAAGCTGAAAGACTAAAATGGATGGATGCAGTCAAGTGCCATAAATTCAAACAGACTATGGCTGCACCCCAGAGAAAGCAACCCTTAAGAGAGATTTCCCATTACACAGGCCACTCTTCATAGTGTGGCATCTGCAGCCTGACAACTGCACTCCTGAGAAAATACCAAAGGGAAGTATGTGCTAGAAGATCCTGAGCCTCATTTGATTTCTGCTCAAGCAGAAGACGCTTCTCATGCAGAGAAGACTGAAACCGAAGAGACCCAGGACCCAAAAAGCAAATTGATGTGCTGTGGATGTGCTTCTTCACTGAAAGGGGGACCAGCTCACCCACTGCAACTCTTGACAGAAAGGATTCACTGTGGGCAGCTGGCTGAATTCCACCTTTTACCATCCCACTTCAAAGGATACACACAGGAAATTCCATGCCTTGTGAGTTCAGGCCTCATCAGGCACAAAACTACTTGGCTTTTAGAGTTTACCACAAATGCAAGCTCTGAAGGAGGTCAAGTATAGATGCTGAGAAGAGTCTAAAAATTACTCCAGTCAGTGTACACCATCAGCTGCTTATCTGCTGAGAAGTTACTGCAGCTGTGCCAGTTCCTTGAGGGAAGGGACATTTGCTGCTCTCAGAGAGAAGGTTCCAATAGAATTAGTATTTGTAACACAGTTATGTTGTCTGCCTTACTTCACATTGTCAAGCTGTCATGCTGACAGCCACACGTGTCACTCCCCTGGGTAGCACCTGTGACAGCCTGCTCTGAACTCCCCAGTTCTGACTGCAGCCTCCTCAGGCAAACTGCAACTTTTAAGCTAGTGAAGAAATCTTCTCTAAGATATCCAGAGCAAAACCAATCAGACAAGGTAATTTCTGTAGAGACACGATGGCATATTTAACCAAGACACAGGAAGCCATCAAGAATCATTTCTTCTGTAAACTAACCTTTTTTCCAAGTGCACAATAGAAGACAAAAACATACCAATTTTTTAACAATGACAAATATGTGACACTGTCTTCAGTTCTCCTGTGTAAGCAGAGAGCTTAGAAACAAGTAGGTGCAATACCCCCAGTATTTATGGCCAGTGGATTAGACAGAGATGGAATTGAAGATTCAGAAGAGAAAAAAAGCAACAACAAAAACCCACGAGATGCATTTACTACACAAACACCAAATCAGTGTTACAAAACGTTCTAGCTTTTTCCCTGTCAAGTGGTGGTTCTTTATTTTTAAGGCACCATTGTTACAAGTAACACTGTAGTATCCGCTAAGACGGTATAATTAAGTTTCAGTTGTGACTGAGAAAGTAGTAACATCTTAAAGACAAGTAAAACTTTACTCAACTGTACAAGATATATTATCTTTTCAGTGTAACAGAGTGGAGGAAATTGTAAACTAAAGATTTCAAATTACCACAACAACACAGAAGTGCACAATACAAAAAATTACATGACAGTAATAGGTCACATCTTGAATAGGCATATTTACTGTCCAGAAGCAATGCAAAAGAATCATGATGTAATTTCTTAAATAACTTAAACGATGATCAACGTGGTATTATGACAATGAAATCTCCATTTGGGAAAGCAACGTGATTCTACAAAAATTAACCTGTGGTGATTAAACAGTAAAACCCACAAATTCCAGTTAGTCTGTAAAGACTGACTAAGCAGAAAGGTCCATCTGATACCTAAACAATAAAAAATATGATGCAGTAAAACACAACTGCTGTGTATTAAATATACATGTTTTCCAATTAAATGACAACACCAGTATCTATTATGCAAGAAGCAGAATAAACAGACAAAATGGAGAAAAAGATCTGTAAGACTTAATCCTTAAAATCAATGAATCCTATAGGTTGAGAGAGCATATCCCATTAGAGGAGCTGCTTAGGGCCAGGCAGAGATCCCACAATGTCTCTAAGCCACGACTCTGTTCACAGAAAAGTTTTTTTCCTTCTAACAGCTGGAATGTCCAGTGTTTCAGCTTGTGCCATTGTCTCTCTGAGGAGAGACCTTTCCTACACCCTTTCACGAGGTACCTGAATAGAAGACACAAACTTGCCTTGCCTTCCTGGGGCTGAACAAATGGTTCCCTCAGCCACCACTCATTCATCCCGTGCTTCAGCCCCATAACCACCCTTGCAGCTTTTCACTGGACATGCTCCCAACTGGCAAGGTCTGCCTTGTGCCAGGAAACCCAGAACTGTGCAGAGTATTCCACTTGCAAAATGGGAAAAAAAGGGGAAATTACCACTTCTGCCACCCTGCTCACTATACTCCCTGCTTTAAAACAAAAACCAATTCAGCTTCATCTGTTCAAAGTCACTTTCTAAATCCACACATTAGCATGAATCACCACTACACAAAGTGCTGCAACACAAGGAGGTAAGCGTTTGAGGTGACAAAACTAAAAAAACAGTGTACAAAACAGAGCAAGAGCCCCTCCATATTAAAGATGAGTACAGAAAACAATAAATTACAGTATTTCCCCGGGGAACAGCTCCAGATTGATGCTCACCCTGTCAGAGAACTGAGACAACTTCTGAACCGATTCAAATGTTGAGATGTATCAGACAAAAGGATAATGAGTTGCAAGGAGCAGAGACCTGCTGCAGTCTCTGTGAGCCAGACATGCACACAACTACTCTGCTGCTGAGAATCCAGACAGTGGAGTGAGATCTTAATTCCCATCTAGCAGATACTCAGTTTTAGTCTTCTAGTTGACCACCATTTCACTTTGTAGGGTCATTGCACAAGACATTTAGGATTTTGTGACTTGCTGATACGCTGAATCATGCTGTAGAGGACAGCACGAATGTAATGAACCTTTTCCCACCCACCCAAACTCCTCTATTGACCAGAAATCCTCTAGCATCAGGAGGCTGGCAGATGGAAGAGCTAAGATCCGAGGACAGGGAGGTCACAGGACAGAAATCCTGATAGAGACATAGAATTCCTCACTGATGGGGAATGTTTCTGAAGAACCAAAGGTCCTCTGGAGACAAAGCAAGAACAACCTAATTCTGTCCTGCATTAGTGAGTAATTAAAACAAGTAATCAAACATACTTTTCCAAAACAGACCATGAGTTTTCCTCCCATCTTTTCTCAGTTTTTACTGACTCGGGGAAGAAATGCATTTTACTCCATGCACACTTTCAGGTCAAAGAAGTTGATACAGTAGCACGTACCTGTACTACTTGTTTCTGTGGTTGTGTTGGCTGAGAGGTTGAAATCTGCATTTTGTCCCGAGTGCCCCGGGTACGTTCACTGCCCACCGAAGTCATCATTTACAGTATATACAAAACAATGTATGTACAAAATAGAAAATCTGAAAAAAAGAAAAAAAAAAGCATGATTCAATACCCAGATAATACATAAACACAGTAGTTTGAACTCTTCCTGCATTTACCACTAACTCTATAAAGACACACATGAGAAAGCAGCTTTAATACACTATTACTGGATTTATCACAGTCTTTACAGAAAAGGAGGAAATGCAATGGATAGAAAGCAGATTGGGATCTGTCTACATCTGTACTCCTGGATGACATCTAAATCTCACAGCTTTTCCCAGCTATTTAACATACAGACTTTTCTATCTGCTACTCTGTTGAAATCTCAGCTCCAGCTCCCTCACTCCTTAAAGTTCTTTAATACCTGCTGTTTTGTTTTGATGCCTGGAATTTAACCAGTCAGAACCCTACACAAAAATCAGATTTACAAACTGGGTGGTTCCTCTTTTCCTTACCATCAAACTGCTTTTCCTGCACACACACAGAGGTCACGGCCAATCCCTACTCTACTTCTCACCTCTAATTTTATGAGAAATTATGAAGCCTACCTTTAAATCCAGCCCTGTGAACAGTATGGTTTTTTTATTCTCCCTCCTATTTACAGAAACAATTTATAAAACTATCATCCTGCTTTAAATGTACCTTAGCTGTACGGCAACAAAGAAACTAAAAGAAAATCCAAATCACACACAGAGTGTCACTGCTATCCTGTTTGTAGCTTTCAGCTTTCATTCTCACTCACCCTCTAGCATTAAAATTACTTTGAAAACAAGACACTATTATTCCCCATTTGTACAGCATTTAACAGGACTAATTGATGAGCATGGTTTTTTTAGCAGCTATGATAACTGGACACAGATCGCTCTCCTGGTCACACTGGTCATGGTTCACTTGCCTGTCTTCAGTCCCTAGAATACTGGGAATTAAAATGGCAGATTTTTGGAACTAAGGACAACTGAGTTGGTGCAAGTGGTGTACCTGGGCAGGAGATGTGCAAACAAGCAGCACAGTGTATTCCCTGCATCCCCAGTGCATGAGCAAGCCTCAGCACACACCTTGTCAGGGCAGCAGCATTGTGCAAGCTGGCCAGCACTGAGCTCAGTGCACAAAAATGATCACAAGGATGTGTTCAATACCCAACTGCTCACTGGCAGTAACAAGTAATGGACACTCAGCAATCAAAGCTGCAGTGAGATGTTTCAGTTTAAACATCAATTCACGATGCTCGGGAGCCTCATCTACAGTCAAATGGTCAATTAACCCCATTACCATCTAAATCTGTTTCTCACTTCAGAAATACATTCTTTTTGGTCCAAATTGAACCCTGACATGGAATTCCTTTATGTACCAGTTAAAGCATTCAATAATGCTTTAATGTCTAAGAATATATTTCCACAAGAAAAGGCTGCCTTTACCAGGAACTGACTGCAATGTGAGCAGAACTGGAACACAGTGTTTCTACAGCTTTATGAATATATTCACCAAAGCCAATCTGTCTCATAGTCTCCTAAGTCAGTCTATCTTTGTTGCCTTCTAAGTCCAGAACACACAGGCCTTCAAAGCACTGTCTGCCACCCTAAAGGCCAGACACAGCCAAAACAGAAGTTATCTGAGCCCCTGATACCATGTTCTATGGAAAGCAAAGTACTAAGGAGATGTGGAGATGTTCTGAGCAGCAAGTTCAATACTCATCACGGACTCTCTGCTCATGGTTGTTCACTGATATCTGAAACAGGTATGGACACTTTCAGTTGTTTGCAGTAGAATTTTTTTTTACCTCTGTGTAAAAATCTGCTTTATAAGCCTCACTGACTGAACTGTGAACATCCAAAATCTTAAATTTATATAATCTAATAACAATCTTAGAGTTGTCTTTTTCTTTGGGTGGATTTTGTTGTTTGTTCGGGCTTTTTTCTCCCAAATATCAGACTGGTCATCACAATTTTAACCTAGCAAAATGAGCAGTGAAAACAGCCTCAACAGAGCACACAAAAGAGAGCTCTGACTTCCATGAAAAAAGATAAGCTAACAGTTTCAGATATAATTTTCTGGAACCAGCCCACTGTGACTTCAGATTTGTTGAGAAAATGTAACTCCATTGGGTCTCAATTTGTTCATGATTTCTGAACTAACATCATCTTTATACAGATTGTGGTACCCAGGAATTCTAATATATTTCAATGGTATTTTCCCCAATTTCACCAAAGCTAGTCAAAATATTGTGATCCATATTTTAGAAAGGACAGCAGGACACATACATTAAGGAGTTTTCTGCGTGTTTGTAAAGCACACGCTGAACTCCAGCCTACAGTCAGGCAACCTACAGTACCTGAAATTGATTTTGTCTCTTCACCCTTTCCTAGCACGTATTTTTCAGTGTGTCTCTGTGCCACCACTGCTTAAGCCACGTTTGTTCCTCAGGATGAAAGGTTACCTCAAGAAAAAAGGCAGGCACACCAATTGTTTGAAACACTCCTGGGAGATGAAGAGGCACATCAGGATCAGGCTGCTGTGGGAATAGTGCTCAAACAACCTGAACAGCATAACAGGGTCTCTAAAGGAGACCCTTGTCCTCCTGACTGTGCAGCCCATGAGCAGCAAAATTTGGCAACAGGTTTAAACCAAAAAACAGCAAAGGTAGAGGCAGCAGGGCTTGTACTTGCTTCAAACCAGCATGAAAACCCACACTCAGTTTGACAGTCCCCATCATGCCAGAAGGATGTGTTATAATCCATCTGACACAATCCAGTCTTCTTAAAGCCACAAATGACAGCCTGATACAAAGAGAGCTTTTAAAGCACTGTTATTTCATTTCAGACACGGAGCAGGGTTGAGGCTTCACACCCCACCACACCTACTGCCGAGTAAGGAAGGGACAAGCTGAAGGGAGGCAGGGAGACACTGCCTTCAGAGTGCCACAGTGACTACAGTTTTGAGCATTAAGTGGGATATTATTGATAATAAGATAGGGCTGAACATTTCCTTGCTTGCAAATGAGCATCTTATTCTCTCCAACCCCTCATATTCACCAAGTCTGTTTGGCAGGCTGTTGTCATAGCAGTGAGCAGGATATCACAATTTGATGAACTTCATTTTAACTGCAGATCACACAGGGAAAGAAGATTTGAGACTGGGAGGAAGAAAACTCTTCATTAAAATCTGTTTAA